>JAQPZY010001622.1:0-367500 GCA_029931535.1 Margaritifera margaritifera
ATTACTGCAATTCTCTAATATTTTGTTTTCTTAGGGAATGTGAAAGGTTTTTATTGCTTTCTTTAATAATGTGTTTTTGTTAACAAGGTGTTGTATATAGACGTTTTGTTGTTTATATCTTCACCATATAGACAATGACGTAAATTACATAACAATGATGTCAATATTGTTTACTTACAAAAATACTTTGAAAAGATAATTGTATCTACCTGAAGAGCTCAATCCATGATTGATGATTTGCAAAGGCACTTGGAAGAAGAAAAGGATTGAACATAAGTGATTATCCTGTTGAATTTACAAATTTTATTTCTTTATATGAAACCAGCATTTTGTGGACGTATTCATATTTTCACACACACATATATATATATCTATATCGTATATATATATATATATATTATATATATTATATATTTATATATATATATATGACATTTCATTTTACTCGTGCCAGTAGCTTCCCGTGGGTCAGTGGTTCTTCCCGGGATTTTTCCCCAGTTATTCCGGGGTTCTTCCTCCACCAGATATATATGGCCGCCATGTATAGGCCTATCATTGTGCTGAAAAATGGGCATCTAAAACCTAACAAAAAACCAAACCATTTTACTCGCTTCCATGCCTATAAAAGTCACTAACTAATATACCTATTTTTACATTCATTTGAAAGCTTAAAGGGTAACTACTGTTAACTAATTTTAAAGTACTATGAACTTGCATGAATCAAGTTTCATAGCAGATATGACTAGTATTTATTAAATTATACTTAAATATTGATTCTAAAAGTGGTAAGTCAATCAAACCTCTGTGGTGAACAACATTATGAAATGAGAGAGAGAGATGTACCCACATTTGTTTCAAACTGTGGTGATTTTCTAAAATGTTGATACAAGCGCCACTTTGTCTCCTGCTTTTCTCTTACTAATTTGTTAATATAAACAAAGATCAAAGGCTCTCTTAATTGCTACAGACCAACATATAAAAAAACATGAGAGGGTAATTCCTTATCACCAGAGAGCACCGCTATTCCGATTTATTATTGTGAAAGGGTATGCTAATTAGTTTTAGTCGTGACCTGTCACGAAATATTGTAGTAGGTAAGTCAGTGCAATACATTACACAATTTGGATACTTTGTAGTTGTTGGACCATCATGAACACATTTTTGAAAATGTGTACATTTTAAAAAGTTTTTGGTATACTTTGGCGTTTGTAAATCTTGTTGACTCGCCCACTGCAAATATGGACGCCGTGTTAATGTTCAAGTTCTGTTAGGTTTGGAAACGCGAAGTTTTTGTGACAGGTTGTTATTGACTGCTTGGTGGCAAATCGACAGTCAATCAAATTTAAAAATCAATCAATTGAAATGATTATAGTTTCTGTGCATTTTGTTATATCCTTAGAAGCTTTTAGTTTTTGAAATCGGTTGAGGGGGTTCAAAGCTGTCGGCGGGGTTAGACGGAAACTATAACTGCTGAATATCATTGTGCTGACTGGATACCTTGGAGAAAACGTTTCACGGTAATTAAACCATTTTGAAGTAATAAAGCATTCTTCAAAATTAAACAAACTATTAGCTTTTCGAATCACAGCCATTTTCTCACCAAAGTATGTAATAAATAAGACAAAATACCACGGTTTCATATTAAAAACCTGCTTATTAGCATACGTTTCTGCCTTAAAATTAAGCAGCACAGATCATGCTGATTGAGACAATTAAAACGTTTGTTGCGAAAGAGTATCCATAGGTAGGTAAACTGTCACTTAACTCTCCTTTCGCACTGATTTCGTTTCAGTGGAGGACACTGTAAGTGAAAGGGCCGTTTTGTAGGCTTGTTCCACAGCATCCAGTTGTCATGGTCAATCCTGAGCAGTGCCAATAGTGATGATTTCTTTCAAGACATAAAAAAAGATATTTGAACTGATGTAAAAGCAGAAGGAATTATTTTATATTTTTTTGACATACAAAATGTGGATTTTGTTTGTTCTAAAGTTCTGCGAGAATAATACGTAACTTTTAATTCTTCTCTAAAGTTTCATATAAAGGTCCCTGGCTGATGATAAAATGGAAGAAAGCAAACACAATTAAGATCCAGCGAAAAACCCGTGAAAGCCCCCCCCCCTAGTAAAAATCTAGGTCTTTACTACATCCTACCCCTTATTTCCGATTCAAAGCCGGGTACCAGAGAACAAAACGACTCAAAGAAACATACAAGTGCTGAGAAATCCAAACTCCCCAACCCGTTCATCGTCCATCATTCATCAATCAAAATGTATCTTCCATAATTTGCCCACTAATTGGGGAGTACGTATTGATTACCATGTAACTGAGTTAAACAAAAGGGGTGGGTGGGTTTGTAGTAGGTAATAAATAAGAGTTCTTGGCCAGCTAAAAATGAAATTGATACTGAAAGAAACAACACAAAAAATCACCATAATTATTTGTGATTACCATTTCCTTACTATATTGCATATGGACACTCCCTCCATATTCCTTAACCCCATACCACTGGACCACATTCCTTACTACGTGCAATAAGACACCACCCATATTCCTAGACCCCCATACTACTGGATAGGGGTGAAACGATACATCACCTGTGCCGCGTATCGATAACGAATTCACGACACACAGCGTTCGATACAATACATTATCGATACACACATAATCAAACTTGATGGTCTTTTCATCTTTAGAAGGTCTGTCAGTGGTAGGGTTAGTGCTGTTTTATATGTGGTTGACATATTAGGATTTTGTATTTCTAGTATCTGCAGATTACAGAAGACATAGATTTAGCATCTGTTTCATAAATGCCATTTTTTCATCCTTGATAAGATAAAAAAAAAAAAGTACATCCAAAAAACAGACTATCATATTCAGGTGTTAGTGATTTTAATTCAATCATTTAGGGCCATTTGAGGCTATTCCATTTGAGCGGATCCAGGATTCTATCTTGGTAACCACGGGGGGGGGGGGGGAGGGGGGTAATCCTTTGTTTTGCACTGCATAAATGCTTTTAAAACATCGTATTATCAATTTCATGTCTTCACTTAAAATTTGAAGCGAGAAATGACGGTGTTAATCTTCAAAACAGAAGAAATGGTGCTAATTTCCAACTTGCAAGGAAAATCTTATCTAGAGCAAGTCCAGGTGCTGGGGAGGTGGAGATGACTAACAACCAAAATCTATCACCATTGTTACTTCCTGCAGATGTAAAACAACTGCTGCGGGGCCCACAGGCACTCGTTTCTTGTTAGTGAAAAGGAAAACTATTGACAATGCCCACTTCCCCTTCTTATACAAAATTAACAAATTAACACAAGGTGACAAACCTGCAAGGTTTGAAATCTGCCTCCTCGCTGATTTCTGTACTAATTGTACTTATCCTGTTGGCACGTTTTTAGTCACTGATTACCTATATCAACGATATAAGGAAATATTTCCAAACTTGTTCTCCATGTACGACTTTAGTAATTTACAGATCATTTTATAACCATTTTAGAACGACAGTTTCTTCTCTCGCTTTGTATCTACCTGAATCGAGGTTTTGATGTCACTAATTCCGGCGTGTCACGCATTGAATAAGCTGCAGTCAATTCCAAGATTGGTCGGTTTTTGTTTTACTCCTTGATTGCAACAAATAATAACTCACCCCAATCAGAATTTTAACGTAACATATTTCACTGGGTGACCTATCGGATCCATTTAGACTAGATTTCGAAGCGACGGAGTTACTTCCGTCGTGTAAACGTGGTTATTAAATTATTCAGTAATGTACGTACGAATCTATGCATGGGGAACAAATTTGGAAAGTCATCCTTTTACACTGAACATGCTGATAGGGAGATAAAATAATTATGCATGTAAATCAGCGAAAGGGGGGGGGGGGGCGCATTTCGAACCACGTAACCTTGTGTTAGATTGCAAACGGTGAGTGGGGTGTTTTCAACAGTTTTTTTTTTTTTTTTTTTTTTTTACTGACAAACATTAAGTGCCTGTGCCCTGCAACAGGGCCGTTCTCAGATAAATTCTCAGTTTAAAGAAATTAAAAAGGCAATACGACTAATAATTATTCATGACTGCTGAAGATTAATGTAACTTCTATTGGGGTAAGTTCGTTTTGTACGAATCTTCACGTTCTAGTATCGATACGTGTATCGATAATGGCAAAAAATCGATATGGCCAAAAAAGTATCGATTGCATCGATATATCGATGATATCTTTTCACCCCTACTACTGGACCACTTTCCTTACTACTGTATAAAAAACGAAAAGACAAACACCACTCCACTATGTACATAGACCTTACTAATGGACCAATTTTGTCATACTGCTAGGATTTTTGAGGATATGTGCACCAGTACTTCTCAGTATTCTTTATTACTGAAAACACTACCCACCCTATCGAGATAATACAATCCTCCACAACTGAATTAAATGGAGATGGTAAAATGCTATAACTGTGGTACCTCTAGAAAAGTTGTCCAGTAATAAAACGGTTTTTTTTTTTGTGTGCTGTTGGTTTATGCAGATTAGTATTCCCTTAAAATCAGTGTCCAGCAAATGATAGTGTTTTTCGTTGTGTTGTTTTAATTGGTCAGCTAAGGAAAGTTGGTCCAGCAACGAGTATATAATATATTAGTTGATGGCAATCTGAACTAAATCTGTCACTCATTTTTGTTTTTAATAGTTGTGCGTGGCACTACCGACGCCAAAGATAGTTTTGCTCGTCTTATAAATTTTAACTTGTTGGTTCAGGGTCCAGAACTTCTCATATATTACCTCAGTGAGAAAATAAAAAGGAACAGGATTTGGAACTCTGCAAATCTAGAATCAGTTATGCCTGCCATTTTCATAATAATGGCTGCTGGTCGTTAAAACCAACATATAATTTTTAATAAATTGTGGATCCAGTTATAAACATTTAGAAGAGGATATTTTTTATATATAAACTATAAGACTATTATTTTACCCATTCCGTGAATGGAAGCGTAATGCCGTGAAATCCAAAATAAGCAATTTATGCAGGGGCCTTCAGGATCTTGAGATATTATTGACGATTATTCATCTTATTTGCAGGCGTTTTTTAAAAAAAAAGCCATGACATTTTGCATGCAACCCTCAAATAATAATACTTGGATATACTCTTTGTTGGTTGATTAATTGATAAAATATTATGCATGATTATGTCAAATCCAGTTAAATCAAGGAAGAATGAGATGGGCGGGGAGGAAGGAGAGGGTAAAGACAGTGGAATAATTAGTCAAGCAAGCAAACAAACAAAACAATCAATCAAGCAAATGTTGATGCAATGTTGTTCACATTCATATTTCGGGTTAACATCAAACATAAATATCGCAAAAAAAAAAAAAATGCAACCAACCTACCAACCAACCAACCCACCCAGCCCACCCCGCCCAAAAAGAGAACAGTACACTTTCTATGAATTAGCAGCAAATAGATTTGCTAAAACTCTACATCGGTATTATTTATTTCAAAATGTTCAGATAGGTAATGTTGTGGGTTGTGGTTCAGTCTCTGTCAGTACTCTTGAGGGCACTGGTAGATATACAAATAATTACTGTATAATATATAATATGATATTTAGTAAAGACTGATATTAAAAGCAAAAAGAAAAAAAAGATAGATAGGTTAGATCGGAAGGGCAGGTATGCTAGGTAGGCATTTAAGTATGGGGGGGGGAGTGAATATAGGATAGAAGACTCAATAATCCCTATGTGAACGTCAAAGTTGCTCCTTGTGGAAAATTCATGTATAAATTTTACATCCTGTGAGCGAACAACGTGGTAAACAACAAAGTACTTGATGTAGATACGCGCAAGGTTTGGACCATAGGCTATGTGGGCTCACACAGATTACTGTATTGTAACCCAAAGCTGGACGGCTACCGTAATTAATAACATTTTGCTGCGATATCGGCAGACGAATTCCAGCACATTACGATATGACTGTGTCTCAGCATACGCACTCGCAGGCAAGATTGTAAGCTCATCATATATTCAGATGTTGGAGTTGTCATATTTACTCGCTATCAGGAATATATCATAACAGGTATGTGTAATAAATATCTTCTGTAAAATTCAGTATTCAAGGGAAAGTTATTCACGTCAGTGATATAATATACAGCGAAACCTATCAACTCCAAACCCTGGCTAATCGTAGATATCTTTTAATTAAGTAAAATCAGCCCGAGAAATAACACTCTCGAATACGAATCACCTCTTATTCCGAATATATGTTCCTATCTCGACAGTATTCGAGTAAGACATGTTTCAATGTATTCATATTTTTTCCTGTTTTCTATACCTCAGGAAGAAGTCAACTCTCTTTATTGTTCATAAAAAGGCAGAAGTTTTGAATAAAATGACTTCACGTGAGTAGTATAGACAACTGAACATTTTTAAATAGTAAAATCTTGTTTTGCGTGCTCTTCGCCCACACAATAAATAAATAAATAAATAAAATACATCGAATAATTCTTATTTCAGCACCGGTCATTTCTATACTACTCTACAAATTACCCGAACAGTCAGACGAGTTTTTGATTTACAAAAAATGACCGGACCACAGACTCATTTATTTATTATACATGAAATAAATTTGCTGTTACAGTTGTTTTGTATTGAGCATAGAGTAAAGAAACTAAGATATACGGCTAGCACAGCAACAAGAACAACAACACAGTCAATAAATGACGCATCATTAAAACACATTATTCTTGTATGATCAGTCACATAAGCCCAATGTGTTACATCACAGGCATTTCCAGAGGCTAATACTGAATATAGTATGCCATTAATGTATAAATGCGTAGTGTCCAAACTCAGTGATTTATGATTACGACTGCACATGTTATTTTTGCACATTCTTTTCCCATGAACAATATATGTAAATTATCAGACGGAGAAATTAATTCCATCAATGTATACACTACTTTATTATATATTTCATAATGAGATATTGAAAAATAATCAGTGTGAGAAAAATTATTTCGCCGCACTGGCGATACCACTTTTATCACGACAGTGGCGATATCACTTTTGGAACTACTTTCTTTTTCCATTTAGGAAGTATATCTGCCCTTATGTATGTTCTTCTGACCTGCATTTCCATAGTTAGGCTTTTTTTCTTTTCTTCATCTCTCTCTCTCTCTCTCTCTTCCCATCAGGATAAATTGATCTTAAAATGAGTAAAGACTGTTGATCTTCTAGTATACGTCGATGTAATCAACGAAAAGGCGACGTCACGAATGCATAAAAATTAACACCAAAACAACAAAAAGCAGGCTTCAAGTATTAACTTTTTAATAATTAGTTTTCCACTTGAATCATGCATATTGGTCAGTGACTGAACTTACACGACCTATATTCTCTGTCATCCGTACATATTACCTGTTACACTCTTCGACAAATGGCACACATTTTTTAGAAACACTCGTGTTTACATAGAGTAATACAATTGTTTAAGTAGCGATTTTTAACTGTAATCACAATCATGATCATGTCTGAAAAACGATGGAGAAATCAGGCATTGACTAGTGTCGATTGCAAACCGAAAGTAAGTGACAATCGAAATTAGTGTGCAGGGTCTGTTACCGAAATAGACTGCAAGCCTGCCAACACACAAATTGCATGTCTGGATGCAAAAATAAACAAAAATAGCAACCAAAATCCTTACAAGTAAACTCGCAATCATTAAAATCTGTTGTTTAATGATGTTACGCTCTCTGAAGTCTGTTTGAGCGTTCTGTCATGTTGCTATAGTACCCCCACCCCAGCAATGTTAACTGTATCAATTCCGCGCTAGAAATGTATTAGCGAAAATAAAAAAATCTTCATTTTCGCACGAAAAACAATCATTAATTTGACGTAATACACAATTAAAAATATTATATGTACAATCTAAATTTGTAAAAAGTCGCTGTCCCTTAAATTAATTGTAATATTTAGGAACTTCTTTTGATCGACGTAGTAATGGAGCCGTTTATCGCATTGACACAGAATTCAGAAACAAATCCATCCAAATCAAAGGTTTTTGCCTTTTAAAATATATAATAAAAAGCAAATCTACGTAGATATCCTCTATATATCATCAATCCTTACTGTGGTGATATTGAAATTTTGCTACTAAAATAAACGGAGTTCATAAAGTATTTGGATACTACAACAGTAAAATTTATATATATAACGCACTAGCGCAAATGCAGTTCAGCGATCACCAACTATAGTCTGGTAATTTTCACATTGATACTAACACTGTTACTAACACAGTGTTACAATGCTAAACTAATCACGGAAAGGTCGGGGGGGGGGGGGGGTGTACAAATGTAAAAGCGTTGTATTTCAAAGCCAGAAGTTAGCGGTTCGACTTTTGATCGCGATGATTCATTATATATATATATATATATATATATATTTATATATATATATATATATATATATATATATATATATATATATATATATATATATAACTGAAAACCAACTCACTGTCTGTAGATCGACCACTGAATATGCAGATGAAATATACTCCGTGATCAAAATAAGCTTGGCGATTATGGAAAGGGTTTTAAAGCAAGACATGCTAATAAATATTTTAAAAGTGCCAAATTTTCATTGTGCGGTTGACGCACAAGAGCATTACACAGTCTCTAGTGGACGCAAAAACACTCACTTGGAAGTAACATGTAAAAATAACAAATGATATGAAGACAATAAAACAAAATTCATCGTGCGGCTAATTATTGACAATCACTAAGTGTTACAAAGAAAATCAAATTAACTAAATCATTTTACGGCGGATTTAAATTGTTAGAGTTATCAAAATGTATGAATTTTACTACAACAAGACGAAGAAATAAATACGGTGATTGGATGAGAATCCTCGTGGCTGATACAATTTCTTTATGCATTTATGCTGAGAAAAAAATATTTACAGTGGCATGAAAGGAAAGATCTAATTTTATCACACCTAGTGACTATCCAAGGGAATATATATTTTGTACCCCCCAAAGATGAATGCAAGCATACACGGTGTTTTCGAAGGTGAAATAACATTTTATTGCTATTCAAGAGTTTGTAGGATGGAAATCCAAACTTTGTATATTCAGGTCTGATAAAAATGAAAAGAAAGTTAGAATATTTTTTTGTTATTGTTGTTGTTGCAAATGTTCAATAAAAATGAATTTAAATTCGAGATGAGCCGAATTTGCTTATTTAATAAAAAAGAAAATTACCAGCAGAAATTAATTGACTCAGATCATACAATCATAAAATTTGGACATCAAAATTAACAAGTAGTAACATTAAGTTCGTATGAGTTCAAGTCGTTTTTGATTGACAACGTACACAGGTTATGTTATGGACACGTAAGCATGCCCGAAGGCAATGAGTAATTATGTACAAAACACCTTGTATGAAAAAGAAAACTCTGAACGTTTTTAAAGCTTGTTCCTTTTGATTCTGTTTCATTGTATTTACAATTTCTCCTTTCTATTTCATCTCCCCGAAAAAAATGGTTTTCTTCAACACCGTTTCCATCATTTCATTTTATATCCTGTTGTAAAACCCACTACCACCAATAATGTGTGTTTCCTCTTTTAACGATCACCCATAGTGATATTTTAAAAATAGTCTAGCACTAAAGTTGTTTTCTTATTTTATTTCGTCCAAGATTGCCACAATGATAAATTAGACACAAATTATTGGTTCCTTGGTACACATCAATCCAGTGACCCTAACAACCTATCAAAGTTTATCGTCAGGATCTATCACGATCACCAATTTTCATCCTCTGAGTAAACAGTTTTACAACAACAACAAACCGATAGGGTTGGTAAAAATCATTGATGCTTTATGTCGTCTTGATTTTTCAAATTTTTATATAATTTCTTTGTGAGTTGAAGCGATATAAAGTAAAACATTCATCCAGGTTGCTTAAAGTACTGTTTCACCAAACTTTATTGTCTCAATCTTTCATATAAATAATCCGGGTGTTCTGATTTGTTTTCGGGTTTTTATCATGTATAATTATCTCCTCAGCAGCTCCATTAGGATCAAATTATTTGAATAAATAGTTGCTTCCTGTAAATGCTGAACCCTTGATGTTTTACTCTTTCAATCATAACTACTGCATGCAGCCATTGTTGTATTCACGAGAGTAGTAGGGGGGGGGGGGGGGGTAAAATAGGTAGGGGGGGGCACTATAGGTATCTACGGGAATTTAACATAGCGGCGGCACTATAGGTATCTACGGGAATTTAACATAGTGGGGGCACTATAGGTATCTACGGGAATTTACAACATGGCGGGGGCCACAATAGGTATCTACGGGAATTTAACATAGGGGGTGGCACTCTGGGTACCAACGGAAAAAAAAAAATGGCAATCATTGGAAAATTAATCTTTTCTTGAAAAATGGGTGGCCCTGAAAAGGGCCGTTGGAGGAGGATTACTTTTTCCTCCAACATTGAGTAAAAGAAGCGTAGGAAGGTGGTGTGAGATTTTTTCTTTTTCTGGAGTGGTCCTGGTGGATTGGGTAGCCAGTCGGGATGTTCCATACGTCTGAACTTATCCTGGATTTTCATCCAGTTTAAATTCAGGCGTTGAAATTCCTTTTCTTTCCTGGCCTGTTCCTTCTGACTTCTTTCGAGAAGCCCACAAGATTTTAATGTGGGCTACTTCTTGCTCCAAAGCTTTTCTTAATAATAATTTTGTCGTGTGAAGATTTATCTCTTCACGCCTGACGCTACTGGCGGGTGGATAGATCCAACAATCTTCCTGAACTTTGTTTAGGAAGTATTCCACCCCATCCAGTAAGTCGAGGGCTGACTTGATAAAACCCACACGACAAAGAGCCGAAGAAGTCTTTTGGGTTTCCTCCACCAAGACATCCTTCACCAACCTCCTCGCTGAAGTGAGAAGCCGCTAGTTGGCTGGTGACGTATGGATTGGTGGCAGAATATCTCCACCAACACTCCAACCTTTCCACTAAAGACTCCACACCCACCATGATATCCCAAGGTTCCTGCAATAGCTCTACTGTATTCATTCTTCAGTTGAAGTGTGAATGGTGCGACTTATTATTCTTGGATTTAAGTCGTGTTCGTATATGCTCGAAGCGCGGACGTGAAGGAAAACATCCCTTATTTTCCAAAACATAAATTTTTTTTTTTCAAGCATACAAACAAAACACCAACACCACACCATCCTTTTTAATTTTTTTCTTTTTTTTTATCATGCACACTCTATACAAACACATTACCAGGGAATGGGAATTTTTTTGAAGTGGGGCAAAGACAAACACACAAACTCAAACACACCAACATACAAACACCTATGGCAATTATGAAAATTAAATCTTTTCTTGAGTAATGGGTGGCCCTGAAAAGGGCCGTTTGGTTTTTTTAGTACATTCTAGAGGTGCGGGGCACCTCCCTGGTTTTGCCCGACAAGCGGGACGAGCATTCCCCTCCATGTGGCTACACTCATTGCAGCGCTTGTTGTTGTTTTGAAGGATAAGCGGAGGATGGTCGCTTCTTGATCCCCAATTTTCTTTTTCCTCCATCATCCAATGAGGTTTGATGGGGATATTCTTCTCCTCTCCTCCTTCTCCTTCTTCTCCAGTCATGGAGGAGGTGCCAGGCCACCTCTCAATGAACTCGGTCCCTGTCTCACGATTTCAGTCTTGTTCATCTTTTTAGATAAAATGGGTAGCTCGACTATGATGATGATTATTGAATTAGCGTCGTGTGTGCGCCCATTCGGGCATGTACGACCGATATACCACCCACAGCGTGCGAAGCACGCACTAGGGGGGTTCAGTAAGGTCAGGTGTGTTGACAGTTTGCAACACACCTGACTCTTAATTAAGTACACCCTCCAGCGCAGCATGGTTCCCCACAATTAAGGGGGTTAATTGAATGCGCGCCTTTTGGAGGATTTTTTACAGTATACACACCCCAGGAGGATGTGTATGTTTTATTCTTGAAATTTTGAATTATACCTGTACATAGGACTAGAACCGCAATGTTTACAGGTATACAGGTGTGCGCAAACGCACTTACAGAATTGTTTCAAGGGCTCCAGTCTGGATGGTGGTAGCAAGCACGGATTAGGCGAGGAAGGCGCGACGCGTGACTGGATTTCTGAAAAACGCCATGAACGTACATGATCAAATTCTGCCCCAGTTAGCTAAGTCGGGCTGTCCCTATTAACCATTTGTGTGTTAGCCCACATTTGTAATTATGGTCACATTTACACAGTTGAATAAAATTTTTCCTATTTCCCCTATCAATTTTGAAATTTTGTGTACAAAATGAACTATATTTTCCGAAAAATGATAAATAAAAAAATGAGGTTGAGTACCCCCTTTGATTTTTTGTGCTCTTAATCAGATATTGTCAAGTTATCATTGGATTCGTGGATAATTGATCATATTTGTGTTATAATTTAGTTGTATTTCGAAAAGGTTTTCAAAGCCAAAGTGAAAACAAGGAGGCATTGAAAGAATTCCTTAGCCCTTATAAGGACTGGGTAGTTCCCCTGGCAGCGGCATGGCTTCCTGCAGGTGTTCAGGGCATCTGAAATTCCATTGATTGAGGTCGATTTGAGCTGCTTGGATCAATGATGGTGTAGCATGTTTCTGTCATTCATCCATTCCTCGCATTTTACGGTGGGGACGTCTAGCTTGTGATGTGCAATCAGAAAGTTGCACAGTAGCGCTATTGTAGTGACAGGGATTTCAACAAATTCCGGCCCCATTTTCTTTAAGTTTGCTGTAGCTCTTTTGACTCGCGTCCTCATTCTTTTTCCCCCTCCCCTGCTCTCCGTCTCCATCAATGCCCTGTTGTTCCTCGATGAAATTAACTCCTTTGTCTTTTTCTTTCCAAACTTCTTTCCCTGCTCCAATATGCAGGGAGATAAGGTAAATGTAATCCCATGCCTGTCTATTGGAAGTGACGACAGGAGTTGTTTTTTTCACTATCGGGCTCCACTGTGGAGGTCGGCGGCGTTGGTGGTGTAGGTGGTGGTGGTGGTGAGGCTTTCTTTTTTTCCCTCCGCTGCGTTCTTTCTTGCCCCCATCTTATTCTCTCCTTCTTCTTCTCCTCTATTTTTTTCCCTGGAGTCTCTATCCTCTGTATCCCAGCTACAGGTGTTGTAAACGTTGCCGCTGGAGGAGTTGGTTGGCGGTGGTGGTGTTGTTGGTCTTGGCGGTGATGACGCTGCTGGTTTGGGGACCATGTCAGGACCGCTCGGCTTCGGCTTGGGGGGCGTTCGTCGCTCCCACTGCTTAGTCCAGGGCCTGTCCCCTCCATGGCCCTACTCGTCTCCAATCTCTTGGGTTTCTTTCTACCCTCGTTTCTTTTTTCTTCCCATATCAGGAGAAGAGTAGTTCTCTTCTCAGGGCTCTTAAGCTCCACCCTGAAGCCAATGTAAGGCCAAGGCCCTTCAAGGCATTCAGGGCGAAATCCGGAATTATTTGCTCCATGACTAGCTCTATTTTGCTGTGTATGCTCCGCTCTGTTAACTCTGACAAGCGTGACAGCAGTCCCCTCCATGTGGCTACACTCATGCAGGCGCTTGTTGTTGTTTTTGAAGATAACGGGAGGATGGTCCGCTTCTTGATCCCAATTTTCTTTTGTCCTCTCCATCATCCAAAGAGGTTTGATGGGGATATTCCTTCTCCCTCTCCTCCTTCTCCTTCTTCTCCAGGTCATGGGTAGGAGTGCCAGGCCACCTCTAAATGAACCTCGGTCCTGTCTCACGATTTCAGTCTTGTTCATCTTGATAGATAAAATGGGTAGCTCGACTAGGGAAGGTGTTGTTTTAATATACTAGAAGTGCGGAACGTGAAGGAAAAACAACCCTTTCCAAACAAAAAAAAACATTACACACACTACCCCGCGTCTGACGTCATCCCTTTGACGTCATTCTAGGCTTCGCGGATTTTTCACTCCATCACCCCTTACCCCAAAAAACACAACACAAACCCAGTGGCGCGGACCTAAAAGAAACTACTTTTTAAAAAAAATTTTAATCAAACACACACACACAATCCTTATTTTATTTTTTTTTTTTTATTTTTATCAAACACACACCACACAATCCTTATTTTATTTTTTTATTTTTTTATCAAACACACACCACACTCTCTATACAAACATTATTTTTTTGGGGGAAAGGGTTTTGTTTTGTGGAGTGGGGTAAAAACTCAAACACACACACACACATATATGGCAATGATATGAAAATTAATCTTTTCTTGATTAATGGGGTGGCCCTGAAAAGGACCGTTGGGGTTAAGAAGTTATGTTGTTTAACTTCTACGTGGCGGTAGCAGCGGCAGCTGCAGCAGGGCGGCCACGTTTAGCCACCGGTCTCACGGCTTTAAGACAAGCTCTCTTTCTGGTAAAAGAGAAAGCAAACTCATCGCAGTCTATCTTACAGCTGACTTCTCCGTCGGGTAGTTTCATGGACTGCAAGAGTTGTTGTTGTTGTTGTTGTTGTTGTTGTTGTCTTTGCTGTTGCTGCTGTTGCTGCTGCTGCTGCAGTCTTTGTCTCTCCTCCCATTCCGTTCTGTCCCTAATGATTTATTCCTTCAGGACTTCTTCCACCAGATCATGAGCCATTTGTAGGAAGATCATTGTCTTTCTCTCAGGGTTGGTCTCCATCAAATGATGCTTCACCCTCTGCATGTTCACCATAGCTTCGTTCAGTTTACTAATCTTGCCTGCTGCCATCTTCTTGAAGTGTTGTTGTTGTTGAGATCTTGACGAGTCAACGAGAGTGACTACACTGGCCAACGCACCGCTTTATATGCTCTCTGAGCTAAAGACAAGAGATAACCATAACGTTTACAAAACCATCGTTCTACTTTAGCATCGTTTCGAGCATAGTCTCTATCAAAACAAGTCACTAAATGTTCTAAGGAATATCCGAGACTGCGTTGATGAAGAAAATGTACACAATATTGTCCACACACCATTGAATCCGATCCTTGTAATCGGGCATTATTGAATCGAGTAGAGATGGCATTTCTTCTCATAAAGTCGATGATGTCGTCTTCCAAAGGAGGTAATCCATAAGAATCAAAAAATTCCACACACCATTGTGATCGTTGGGAAAGTACACAGCTACCCAATGGGTTCCTGGTAGATGATTGTCGTCGGTATTGATGACATAGGCATGAACGTCTTTAGGTTTGCGATGAGGTAGTTCATCTTTAGCACACACCACAGGATTCCAAGAAGTGTAGGAACTGCGAGTCAAAAGGTAATGAAGTTCCCTGGTATCCATTTTTTCTTCACAGGAAATGATAAGTCATCAATTCACACTTGACTTTAAATTTGAATGGTTTTGTCAAGTAATTCCACGAATTCTCACGGCGGATAGTTTCTGTACTCTGTTGAATGAGAGCTAAGATGCGATGGATCTCCAGAGGAGTGAGTGGAGGTGAAAAAGAATCCTGCAAGTCTTTATACTATTGTCTCAACACCTTTTCTTCCGAGATCTGAGACCAGGCCTCTTCCAAATATTTGTCCAATTTTTCTTCGCCTGTCATCATTAAACATTTGTCGTGTTGTTTCTGACTGGGATGATCGATTTGACATCCATGACAATGTTCTCGGGTCAAGCTGTTAATTCTTTCAGTCAATTCCTTAGCATAACAGGAGACTAAATGTTTTTCTTGTTCAGGCCATCGAGAAATAAATCCAACAAACTCGGGAACAGGATTGTTTTCTTCTTCTTTTTTAGGTTCTGAATGAATGACTTCGTCATCATCATCATCATCCGTGGTAGTTTGTGACTGTTGTACTTCACAAAATCCCTCATCATTATCTATCTCCATAGGTTCTTCTTCTTCTACGTGTTGCATCTTTTTTTTCTTTTCCTTCTAATAGTCTAGAATCACTTCTCTCAAACTGTTGATCTCTAGAGTATTATCAAATTCTGCATACAAGACGACGTTCACCGTGTCGGGTAGAGGATCTTTAAACTGAAGTTCCACACGAAGTGGGCCTGATTTTATAGGGCGGAAATGTCCTTCATCGCTGCCTTGATCAGGAGTGAAATAAAATCCCCACAAGGCATACCCTCCTGCATAATCGTCGTACGAAATGCCTTGGCTGGTGTTGGTGCCTAACTGTCCTGTGGCTTCAAACAGGCTCAGGTAAGATCGCAAGTAATTTCTCTCGGTAAACTTAGGTTCAAAAGGCCTGGTACACAAGGTCTTGCCATCTCGACTGACTTCTATCTTGGAGACGTTGTAGTGTTTAAACTCGAACGGATTCTGATTGTGGACTCCGTTGAGGGCTGCATTACTGACGATGCCAATCAGCAAACGTTTAGGGAGCTGTCCTTGGAAGACGTGATCTTCGACTTTGCATCGGAGTCCAGAGGCAATGGTAAAGGTTTTCACTTCCACTCGTCGCACAGGATACTTGGCAGTGGTTCTGCTCAACGTTTGACTGATGTCGTTGGCTACTTTTGGTAAGACTTCCACACGTCGCACGTAAAGTTTGGCCTCTTGGATGATGGTTTTCCACTCGTTGTTTTCGGCCATCAAATGGAAAGCGGCACTACTACGATTCAGTCTCAGGCGTACATCTACTCCGTTCAACAAATACTTGTCTTGCAAACACATGTCCAAATGCAAACGATTCATCAGTTCTAAACTGCGTCTGATTTTCTTTCGATAGTCGTTAAATCCCACATTGTGTAGGACTGCTGGAATTATATCTTTAGTACCATTATTGCCATCCTCAGTAGACTTCGCCGCTACTGGCAGGTCTGTGATGTTGAACTTTTCCGAGGTGTCAGGTTTCCAGACCACCGAAGCATCCAGATGAGTGTTCTTGGCTTCTTTTCCGTACGTCAAGAGATTTTCCAAATAAGCACGGTAAGGGTAAGTATCCAAACTGCTGCTGACCAGTTTGTTATTCAAGTACAAATCTATTCCGCTGAACAAGGAATGCATGAAATTATTGACGGGTGCCACTCGGTCACCGTCCCCAGGAAGGGTGTTGTCCGCCGTTTTCTTCACCTGAAGTTTCAGGTACAAGTAACTGTTATTCAGATCGATGTAATCTTCGGTTTGTCCTTTGATTTCAAATTCGATAGGAGCTGAATCCGTCAAAGACGATACAGGATGAAATTCCACCCATTGAGATTCTTGCATCGTCATCATGGTGGGAGGCATGGTAAACATATCCAGTTCTGACTTGGTACATTCGCAAGAATCTCGGTGCATCATTTTTTTTTCACAGTTAATAATCAAACACGTCTAATTCTCTGACGGTTCTTCTTCTTTTCTTATTCTTTTTTGGAAAACCACCGTGTGTTTTATGAACTCTGAAGGGATTTCGACGTCGTCTCTTTCTACCTTGTCCTTGCTGTGAAGTGGAGGAAGAAGTAATGCCTGGACCAGAAGCGTGAAGCGCATTTATAGGACTCTTTCGAAGACCTAAAAGATCTTTGCCAGTGTTCATCAACACATTTTTGCCTGCTCTCATAAGGGATTCTTTGGGATTTTTTTTGTCGATGAGGACATTTTGCAAAAATTCTTTTCCTTGCGTCAAAGAGGCATCTTTTAAGGCATGGAATTCTCGAGACACCATCGGTTTCAAAACAGGGGCTACCGTCCGAAAAGCCGATCTTAACATATCTCCTAAACCATGTCCTCGTTGTCGAGCCACTCCTCGGTACACTGGATACATTTGTTTTACAATGCGTTAGAGAACCTTTTTCGAAAATGTAGTTTCACCGTGACTTTTCCTTTGTCAATGAATGGCACACTTTGTCCCAAATCTCCTTTTATACTAACACTGTCAAAATACGATTTACTGACTGGAAGATAATGAGGGTGTACAAATTCACGGTGAACATGAAACGTGTTTCCACCTTCTTCGTAAGCACCAGCAGCAGAATCCACTTTGAAAGGAAGGACTCTCAGTAAGGGCGCAGCTGTGTGTCCCACCACGTGGTATTCCACCACATCGGAGTACACAAACATAAAATTTAAACCTTCGTTCAATTCGATCGGGGTTTTAAAAGCATCTCCGAATTCTATGTTACTTTTGATTTTTCGAACAGGATACAATTTATTTCCACCCAAAATAGCATACAATCCAGGAGAAAAAGTGATGGTTAAGGGTGTTTTCTCTTCCACGGGTAAGCCTTTGTCTTTCTCGCCAATGAGTTCCCCCCTCTCTTTGAACAATTTCAAGATGAAACGGCGTGACACCGCATGGTAAGCAATTCGTACAAATTTATCGGCTTTGACTAAGGCTGGGCCAAATTGGAGTCCAAACTTGGTTGCAATCGTCTCCACCAAATGTTCAGCACTAAAATAATACCCCGCATGAATTCTCATGGTATACTGCGACAAGACAGGAGATTTAGGATCTACTACCCTTTTTTTTTGACTCGTAAAATAGAGGATCATTTTTTTCCAACTCATCTTGCATTTTTGGGTTCAAGATTTCCACGATGAAAGTGTTTTGACCTTCGTTGATGTTTTGAATTTGCGTAGGATGAATGATTTCTACCAAAGCCACTTCCCAATGAGCTTCGTGATCCAATTGGATGGCCTGAGGTAATTTGGCCGTGAAACAACATAAGACATTGTTGGGAAACACATCCATGGAACTGTCACTGGGTAAAGTTAAATAAAATTGGTCATTCATAGTAGGTCCAAAGTGGTTTTGGTCTCCGAGGAGTCACTCGAATTCAAAGGATATTTAAACGGTCCCAAAAGAGGAGTGGTATTATGGTGACTGGAAGAAGAAGGTGGACTGGCGTTGGTCGTACTACCGTGGTTGCTGTGGCTGATGTTGTCCGTCGTCGTCGTAAATTTCAAAGAGGGACTGGGTAAAAGATAACCGATGCAACTGCTGAGTAAAATGGTCCACAATTGTTTGTCCCCTTGTTGTAAACTCAAATTGGCAATAGCTGCTCCGATGACACAATACACTACAAAAATTTGGCAGAAAAAGACGATTTGATTTTTAGGCACACGTTCTCCGCACCACACCCAGAGCGGTTGTTTTTGTAATTCTTGAAGAGAAGAACTCTGAGAAGGAGTCGAGGTCGTAGTTGTGTTGAATGGCATGTTAGGTTACTTCTTTTTCTTTTTATAGTCGACGACTTGAGAAGCAGCAATCCAAGAATCAAAACTACGAGGATATCCTTTCCAACGTACTTTGACTTCTTCTACTCGACGTTTGCCTACTTTGCGTGTTCTTTGTTCGAGAATGCTTTCGATGTCGTACAAGGCGTCTTCTTTTTTGGCCACTCGTTGTAACTCAGGCAAGTGAAATGTTCCTTTGAGCACTTCACCGTGCATGTCTTCCAATTTATTGACGGGAGGATTACGTCCACGCACGGGTGTAGTGACACGAAACAATTCGGTGGTCCAGTTGGGTAAATAACCTTTGTCAAAAGTGCGTTTGGTTTTTCCGATGCGAACCCAATCTCCCGTTTTCAACTCCAGCAAGGTTTTTTTCTGAGGTGGTGGTCTGCTCCTCTGGGGTGTACCAAACAATTTATCAAACACGGTCACTTCGTTTTCAGAGCTGACCTCTTCGGGGGCACATCCGATGCTTCGATGGTACGATTGATTGTACGCTTTGACCAAACGGGGTAACACGTCGATGTACTTGAGAGTATGTTAATGTGTAAAATATTTCCACATGCGTTCTTTCAAAGTTCTTTGAAAACGTTCCACGATACTGGCTTTGGTTTCAGGATTTTCGGTAGTAAAAAAATGAATCTGTCTTTGTTTCAATTCTTTTTGAAAAGCTTGGTTTATAAATTCGGTGCCTTTGTCAGTTTGCCATCGTAAAAGGTGACGACCACTTTGTTTCAAGACCAATTTTAAGGCACGTACCAATTCGGTACTGCTTTTAGATGTCAAAGGCACGACCCAAGCAAATTTGGAAAACACGTCGATGACACAAAACAAATATTTGTGACCACGATTGTAGGTTGCCAAATGAGAGACGTCGGCTAAATCGGCTTGCCATTGATGATCATTGCCTTCCACTTGGGTTGGACTTCTAGAAAATTTGCGTCGAATGGGTTTGTGTAACGTGTACGTCGATTGTTCTTGTAACCATTGTCGTACTTCGGGCAAACGTACACTTTTCAATTTACTTTTGGCAGCTCGATACAATTTTTGAACTCCTCCGTAACCAGCAGCATGGCCAGGATTGTAATAAATGGTGGCTAAAAGTTTCTCCATGATTCCTCAATAAGTCAACCAAGTACCAATGCTCTTTTCTTCGTGGGGAATCTTTTTGGATTGCAATGCTTTACGTGTCCGACAAGCCACTGGTGTAAAGGAGGATGTTGTTTGAACAGGGGTCATCGGTTCTGTTTTGACTTCTGTCTTCACTTCTTCCTTTTTCACTTTTGATGGCAATGGGGTAGACATCATCTTTTTTTATCCAACCCGGTGTGGCTAACTTTTTTTTTTTAAGAGGTGGAGTTTGTAACTCTTCTTCTTCTTCTTCTTTTACGGTCATCCCTGTGGCGGTGTCTGTTTTAGTGGTGGTGACTTTAGGTTCGCTTTTCATCAGGGTTTTGAAATCTCTCAGAGTGGGTGGAGCTGTTTCATCTACAGCTTTTTGGTGAAAGAGTTGCAGACGTTGTAAGAGTTGACCGTACCGTTGCGATTTTTCTGTTTCTGACAAATCGCTTCGTTCCATCAGGGCTTGTAATTCTTGTTGTAACTGTGAGATCTCGTTGAGATTAGGATTGGGTGGTAAATGAGGTATCCGTTGTTCGTTCCAACGATGAAATTCCATCCATCGTTTGTAAGGTACTAAAGTCAGTTTTCGTCCTTCCATTTCATCCAAAGGTACAAAAAGGTGTGGTCTTTCCAGAGAAGGGTGTCCTTTTTATCTTCTTTTTGTTATCGCATGACACCTCCTAAAAGTGGTCCAGCAATCGTTCCTAACAAAGGACCCGCTATTTTTAACAACGGTCCTAACAGCATAGGTAGAAATCCTTCTCGTTGCAACAACATTTTTTTCTTTTGCTGGAGAGGTATTTTCTTTTTCACCATTTGACGAAGAACGTTCCGATGTTTACCTAATTTTTGTTTCTGTATCTTGGACAAAGGTACCGTTCCTTTCAAGACGTTCAAACAACATTCACACACGGTATCGATGATTTCTTTAGGGGCTGTTTGAATGAGTTGCTTTCGCATGGGAGGATTGGATTTGGTCAGGACAGACAAGACGTCCCAATGTTTCGCCAGACGAGGTGGAAGTCCATTTTTGGTTTTCTTCTTTTTTTGGTGGTGGTGGTGGTGGTGTGCACGTTTGGGGGTCATCTTAGAGGTGAGGAGTAAGTCTGAAGTCTTTGGCAGGTCACCCTTCTATTTTATACTGGAACACGTCCCCACTGATTGTCTGCACGACGTACCATCTTCATGACAGGCCTCACTCGACGTTGAGGTGTTTTCAATGGACTAAATCGTCTCAATTCTTCTTTGGATAAATCCACTAAACTTTGTAACACGCCGGTTCTTTCTTGGAATTTTGTTTTAGGGGACGGTACTTTGTTCGCGGCCGCTCCCATGGCCAGATCAGCCGAAGTGGAGGGTCCCGACGTGGTGACTTTCGAAATGGGTTTCCATTTTTGCATCAAATTAGGAAACACTTGTCTTAAGTCCGGTTTGGCAGGCATCATCCTGAAGGGTGGTGAAGAAAACGAAGAAGTGGATGCAAAAGGAGAAGGAGACCTCGTCACTGCTGGCTGTGGTGGTGGTGTCTTGCAGGTATACGTTTGCGTCCTGGCAGCAGTACCTTTCTTGCGGCTCCTTGCAGTGGTGGGTGTTGTTTTCTTCTGGGCAGAACTTTTCTTGGGGGATTTCTTCTTTTTAGGGCTTTTCTTTTTTTGTGTGGCTTTCTTCTTAGGGTTTTTCTTCTTCTTTTTTTGGTGTTTTGGGTTTTTTGGCTTGGGCATTAGGATCCCATTTCAAAAGGGAACGAATCATGACCCCTCCTAAAGAACCGCTCCCTCCAGGGGTTAAAATGATTTGTTTTTTAGTCCGTGGATCGATTCTAGGATCAGCTAGTTGTGACAACGCCCCTTTATGTTTTTGAAAAAAACGTTGAGTTTGATGAGGGATGTGAATGATGCCTTGCAGCAATTGACGTGCCGTCAAAGTAAACCATCGTAACACTTCTTTAAGACTAGCTTCTAACAAATGAGCTCGGACTTGTGCATTTCTTTCGCGACTGATGCCATACAAGGCACGAATCAATTTAGCAGGAGGATGAGATTGAAAGGAAGTCATCTCGAAGACTGTGAGACAGAAATGACGTAGTGGCTGTTTTATAGTTTTTTTCTTCAGAGTGTGACTGAAGGAGACGTGTAAATGACAGGACCTCCTTCTTGGCACCAAGGGTGAAACAATTGGGCACGAAATCTCAAATAGTCGGGAGTGGTCGGTTTTAAGTCAATGAGTAAATACGCATGAGGTGTTTGAGTGGCATCGTCGTACGCATAATTCAACCAAGGAGTGCCTAACTGTTTGGCTAACACTTGCACTTGAGATTTGTCTCTGGGGCTTTTAAACAACACCACGTAATGAGCGTTGAGACTGATGGTACGATGGGCTTTACTTTGTTGAAATAAATTTTGAGTAATGTAATGATGCTGGCATTTCGATGGTGTCCTTTTCGTGTAAACCAAAGTTTAATTTCTTCTTCGTCTTCTCCTAACATGTCATCAAAGATGACTAGATGTGTTTGACTCACGTCAGACACGATCCCATCGTCTTCGCGAGGGATGCCTTCTACAAACGAAATGGCTTCTCCTTGACTTTCTTTCAATAAGGTGTAAGACGGTTGCCACTCTTTGTAACACCACACGATACGTTGAGGTGGACGATCGAACAAATGAGATTTGTGTTCGATCAAACGTTTGACAAATTCGGTTTTGCCTGAACCACTCGGTCCAGCAATCAGCATGTTAAAGGGATGGCGCAGATACAAAGCGTCCCAACTGGGACGATCTAGCTTTTCGTCAATCACTCTGACCACAGAGGAAGTAGAAGAGGCAGACGAGGCAGAAGAAGATGTAGCCATGACTGAGGTAGGAAGATTTTTGAGAAGAAGACAAAAGACCCAAGACCCAAGACATTTTATACGTTTCATACACGTTTATTTTTATTTTTTTGTAAAAACAAACAAACAAACAAAAACATTTTTTTTACAAGTCATGAAAAGGACGAAGGACAAAAATGGTCATGTCCAAGATTAAGGCTACCACTAAAAGAATTAAAGTTCTGTACAAACAAGTCAATGTACAACATTCTGGTGTCCTAGGAATGGAAGGCCCAGGCACTTGTGGTGGCAATCTTCTGGTCGTCTTTGTTTTGGTAGAAAAATGAAATGTCTCTGACGGTGAGGAGGGGGTGTGTTCTTGTGGTGTTTCCATGTGGACGACAACGACGGTGTGGTCTTTCTCTGCTGTTGTGTCAGGTTCTTCTTCTTCTTCTTCCAGGATGGTTTCTAAGGTCATTTTTTGTGTGACTTAGGTTCCCATTTCACTTTTGGACACTTAGTGGTGACGGGCCAGATCTTTGGCAAATTGAGCCACTTCTTGTAGCCAAGCATCGAAACCCATTTTTCTCCAGTCACGTCCATCTTTACAATCGGTAAGTTGTTGGTGTAACTCACTAGCAATACACACTTCTTGAAATGTATCAAAGGTAGATAAAGTTTGACTAATGTCTTCTTCACACGGAGGTACCCCACTTGTCTTCATCACCACTCTCAACACTTTGAGTACAATTTGTCTTTCGTGTACCGATAAAGCATGAATGGTCATGTTTTTTTTTTTTGATGGTTCATCAAAATAGTCCAAAACAACCACGGGTCCTCCAAAATAATCCAAGGCAAACACTGTTCCTCAAAAATACTCCACAACGAATGTCCTGGAAAACGAAATCCAAGAAAGGTAGTCACTAAGACACACACTGCATAGCGTCCAAAATTCAATGGAAACAGTTCTTGTATCAAGTCTTTATAATCCTCTAAGGTCTGAACACGATCGTTGACTTCCTTCCACGGAATACGTTTCACAAGTGAAGACCACAGTCCTGACATGGTGCGATTTTATACGGTGAGATTGCCAAGGTGGGTATCATTGGTGGTGGGTTTTTATATCCAGGTTCCCAAGGTTGGTATCTTTTATGATAGTCTTCTCCAAGGTGCCAGCGATAGAATCTTCCCAAAATCAGTCTTCTCATACTTTGGAAGTAGCAATGGTGTAAAAATCGAGAAATGACTTTGAGTTTGCGTTTCACTTGGATCTGGACAGACTCTTGGTAAATCCGTTTTCGCAGCTCCAAAGGCAAACCACGAATGTGTTCTTGTAAAGTTTCCAACTTGGAAAGAAGTAACTCTCTTTTGTGTTCTTCACGATAACTGTGATAGTTTTTCTCCAGAATCAGACTTCTGATACGGTGGAAGTCGCGGTAGTGTGCAAATCGAGGAATGAATTTGAGTTTGCGTTTCACTTGGATCTGGACCAACTCTTTGTAAATGCGTACTCGCAGCTTCGAAGGCAAGTCACGAATGCGCTCTTCTAAACTAGTCTTCTTGGTGACAAAATACTCACACTTTAGCCAAATGGAATCGGTGGGTAAAGGATATCTAAGATGATCAGTGTGAAGAACCGTATTACACAACGTCAGTCGACGTAAAGACGTTTCGTCTTGAGGTGACACTTCTAGTAAAAGTTTTTGGTATTCTTGTTTGTTGGTTGTTTCCTTCACTTCGTTCCATCGAATTATATGGATCACTGCCACATTGTAGGTGGTGCCCTCCAAACTCTTACAGGAGGCAGGTAGTCGTTGATCAATGTCTGACCATTTGAATATCTTGGTACTAATCAGTATTTTTATAACATTCAGATACCAATGGTTAAAACATGTATGTCGTAAAGGATGTAACTGTTCTTTACGTTTCACTTGTATCTGAACCCATTCTCTGTAAATGTGTTCTCGCAACTCCAAAGGTAAACAACGAATGTACCATTGTAAAGTATCCTCCGACATGTTACTTCTTCATGGTATCTGGCTCATCGTACCCGTACTCTTTTAAGGCCACTAAAGGTAACAACTGACAGTGCGGAGACCATCTGGCATGTTCAATGTAAGCTGAGTCGGTAGACTCCCATTGGTGAAGTCTCACACTGCAACTGAAACACCGAACTTTATCTCCTTCTCCCAAGTAGATAAATCCAGATCTGGCTAAAGCTTTGTCAGTAGTTGATTGTAGTAGATATTTAGGCCACTTGTCTTGGAACGTCTGGAGTCGACTTTCATACTTTGAATAACCAGGCAAAGCCACAGGTATCGTCAATTCTTTATGACATTCACAGGTACGTTTAGCATTCTTCCCAATAAAGAAGAAAGGTCGTCCTGCATCTCTAGAGGGACGGTGAGGCACACGCACAGCATCGACGATGTCCAAGCGTACGGCATCCGTCTGATCGTGTGAATCGATGCTGTCAACGCTTACGGAATCCGTCTCGTCGCATGGCACTGCATCGCACTCTAAGTCGTGATCGCACTTCTTGGAGTTCACAGTAGAGGTGAAATTCTAAAAATTGGCAAAAACACTCATCTTTTTTCTTCTTCTTGCGAGGTCAACGTTGAAAGTCAGAATGAATGGTTAGGCTTGGAAGGGTTCCTTTTTTTATACCTGTCGACTGTACCATCCGCAAAGTACTGTAATGTAATCGGTGGAAACGCCAAAGAAAGGTAAGCACAGTTTGGACCAAATCTGACATGTTCCAGGATAGCTGAATTTTTAGGGTTCATGTAAATGGTTACACCACAACTGAAACATTGCACTTTGTTTCCCTGTCCAAAGTAGACAAATTCTGCTCTGGCTAAAGAGTTGGAAGTAGGTAATCCATTCCATTTAGGCCATTTTTTGAACGTGTTCAAGCGACTGGCACAATCACAATAGTCAGGCAAGACCACGGGAAATTTGTATTCTTTCAACTTGAGGTCTGTAGTAGTGGGTTCATCAAACGGTGTTGTTGAAGTCATCGTCAATCTTGGTGTTGGCTTTTCTGTTCAAGGGGGTGTCCTTTTTTTATACTGCAGATCGGCGTGTCCGTAAGGCAAAGTGGTGTGGTCTGGAAGTCTCACTCGTTTCTGGTACACGATTTGGTACACTTTTTGTAAAGGGCGACTGACAATTTGGTGATTAGGTAACCGTACGATCTTGTGAGGTTCTAACGTGTGCACTCGAAAGTCTTCCACTTGTCCAGACAGCAAAGCATTTTTCAAAACCTCAAAGTTAACCACTTGGCTGGTTCGATAGTTGAGGGTTAATCCTTTAACTTTACATTGGGTGTGAAGTTGTCCTTGTGGGTCTCGGTATCGGTAGCCGTAATTTTTAGGGCCACCGCTGGCAAAACTCAGAATGGTGTCTTGAGGGTGCTCGTCCGTCCAGGCTCCTAAACGATCTCCTTGAATGGTAGGGTGTGGGCAACCGGGTCGATGGATGTACATGCAACTGTCGGTGTCAAAGTACAGGACACGATCTCCCAAGACTTCTAAAGCTTCGTCGTACAATTTCAAACGAGCATGGCTGTCACGTAGGCGGCAATGACTACGTTGCTAAACTTGTCAGGTTTTATAAACTTGGGTTCTTCTTCGAATTGACTAAGATCAAATCATCACGGACGATTTCTCGTGTTCGACTAGTACACTTTTGTTGTCCACCAATTCAAAGTACTTATAAGGATCGGTCACGTATTCCGTCTTGGGTAGGATCGTACGTTGTGCCATTTTTCCCCACAAACAATTGAGCATGACTTTGGCAAACGATCTTTTTCCTTCGTTTTTTTTCTACGTCTTCCAAAGTGATGCCTTCGATGTCACGGTACTCTTCTTTGAATCGAACTTGGTCTTCGGGAGTCTGACACCACGAGGGATAGCCGCTGGCTTCTTGTTTCAGTTTTAAAAATTGGTTGACGTACCCCGAGAAAATGCCTGGATGATTCGTAGCGTCGTCCTTCTGGTATTGTGCGGTGGTTGGAAAGTGACAGATTTCGTACACTTTCAACAAACGGTATCCTCGATCCAGAGCCCAAAACAATTCGGCGCTGACCCACGTTCCTGTCAAAGCGCGTTCTTCCTCCGTGTGGTGACAGGGGTGATCTTGGTTGCATGTTTCGGCACACGTACGGCATAAAGGAAACATCAGTTTTCCTTGGCAATGGTGAGGTAAGATGGGATGGTACAAATTGGTCGGGGGTAAGACTTTACATTTGATCAATCCTTCGTATTGACGAATGTATTCCACGTCGATGTGTTCTGTCAAGATTTCTGGGTGTCCGGTTGGAAAACGAGCATATTTGCACACCCAAGGATACAAAGAACACACGTCGATGTATTTGATTTCTTCTCCTTTGGATTCGTCTACGTCGTACAGCAAGCGAGCGGCATTGGTTCGTCCTCCAAATAAACTGTGGCGTGGATTCAAAGGTTTGATGGTGGTCACGTCGTAACTTTCGGTGATGCTCTTAAATTCAGGATCGGTTTTCAAACGTCGATCGTACTCGTTCTCCCACATTTCAACCACTTGGTATCCTTGACTTTCTAAGTGGAGTCGTCGTTGGTAAGTCTGTTCATACAACTGTTCCATGGTAGAGTCTGAATAAGGACTTTTCAGGTCTCGTTTAGGAAAACAGGTAGGGCATCCGTGAAACAAGCAACCCTGAAACTCTTACACCGTGTGAGGGTTTTCTAAATCAAATCGATCCACGGAATAAGATCCAATCTTCTTTTCTCCTCCCCCGTTTCTGGCATGTTGTATCCATTTGTCTTCGTTTTGACACAAGTAATGGAACCAACGCAAGGCTTTGGCCGAATATTGACGACTGGCAAAGAGAGAAGTGTTGGAGTCGATGATGGCTAGTTCGTTCTCGGGCATGACATTTTGGGTGTACACTAAGGAACAGGCTTTGGGTAGGGTGCACGCATCTTTCAAAGGATCAACATCTCCGTGATCTAGAAATAACTGTCGAAACTTTCCACAGCAACGCCGTAAAATGTCCACATCAGATCGACAGTACTTCAGCATTTCCTCTTGAAAGTCAAATGGATCGGACTGGTGAGCGCGGTGCCAAGCGTGAAAGGCTTCTCGCTGTTTGGAGCGCATTCCGTTGGGGTCGTAATCATGGAGGTCAGGCAAATGAGGTAGGACGGCATGTTGATTAGCTTCCGTGTTGAAGAAGTGAGGAAAATAGCCTTTGGCCATTTCTATCATGCCAAATGTTTTTGGCATTCGACTCAAAGGCATGGCCAAATAACTCATGATATCTTTAAATTTGACTTGACCCACTGTCATGTAGATGAGCTTGTTTCCGTTCATGGTGACTTCAGGGCGTTCGGTACCTTGTTGCGAATAATATCTTAACAAAAACTGTCCATCGTGTCCCGAGAAATTGTGAGCTATGACGGTCGCATAGCGATGACAGTCTCCGTAACGTTGAATGTCCTCTTCGCTCCAACTGTCGTCGGTAGGGTCTAAAATCCATTCTGCAAACTCGGACAAAGTGTTGGCTCCGCGAAAGATTTTTTCACGTCCTCCTGGAATCCGACTACAATGAGGACAGTGAAAGTGGATTGTTTCTTGAATCCACTTCTCACAAGCCCGATGAGTCACGCAGAAATTAGGAATGTGAATGCCTGTTTCTTGCATGCATTCAAAATCAAAAAAGATGAAATCCACTTGGTTCTTGTTCTTCTTTAATTCTTTCTTCTCTGTCTTGTCGTACTTTTGAATAAAACATTGATGATCAAAGTTCACCATCTGCTGACAAATCTTACATCTTTTTTTTCCAGTACAAACGTGTCTCTTGGGGTCGTTGGTGCAAATCAGTTGTCCACACGTGGAGCACAATTTCAATAAGTCGCAAGCACATTTTTGTTGGTCTCCTTGTGTCTTGCGATGTTGTTGGTAACAAGAGGGACTGACAAAAGTGCGTCGACACGTCTCACAATGGACGTGGTGTTGTTCAGGAAGGCATGGTTTGTCCGCTAAACACCCCCGACATCTCTGACCGCAATGAATGTGTCGCTCCCGACTGTTAAATCCTTGGTCGCATTTCTCGCAGTAGTGTCCGTATCCCAAAAATCCGGTGATAGTGGTGATGGCATCGAAATGTTCTTGGTGGTAATACACGTGAATGTATTTTCCTTCGGGAAAATTTGGGCCTCGAAACACCATATCTCCGCGCACTTCTTGAGGGTGAACTTTCAAAGTGTAGTGAGGAGCCAAGACGTCTTGAAGTTGTTGCATTTGAGAAATGCCACACACGGTCTCTTTAGGGATACCAGCTTGTCGTAACAGGAGTTCTGCTTCTTTTCGTTGTTGCGATTTGTTAGACTTTCGAATGTTATTCCAGGCTCTTTTCCATTCTTTGCTCTCGTTCTTGTTGGCATACGTGCGCCCCACCACAATAGCTCGAGCCAAACACATCTGGTCTTGAGCATTGTCAATTTGGACGACACTGTGTTTTGTACTTCAAAGATCGTCCACCAGTAACGCTTTCCTGCTTCGTCCACTTCCTCGAGGAGGGGAGACGTGTGTCATGTGAAGTGTAGCCTTTTCATCCGTGATGGTAAACTTGTCGTTGGATTGTTGAACGTGTTCGATTTTGGACATGACTTTGTCTGGTGTTAATTCTGCCGGGGTGCTGAACTCGATCCAGACAGGACTCTTCAAGTTGTCGTGATGAATGGACGGTCTCAATCGATCGTCTTCTTTGGCTCCACATTGTCGTTTCAAGTTCTGTAACACAGAACCCCACAAATCGCTAATGAACCCCGCCGCTTTCTCGGGAGGTACTTCGGACTTGAAGTCTTTGAAGTGAACCGTGTGAGTGTAGGCTGTGATTTTAAATTTTCGAGAGGTTATTTTTTGGGTCTCCCGAATCCGATAGTAATTTTCAGGAGCCACGGTAGTAGGCCTTTTTTGATCTGGGGTTCTGGTGGTGGTAGTGGATTCTTTGGGTTGTGTTTTTTGGGTTTCATGCTCACTCATCTCTTCTTCGAAATCGCTAGCATGGACTTGAGCTAGCAGTTCAGCGAGCGGTGTTTCAGGCGGCACGGACAGTCTTCGTCGTCGTGGCCTCTTTGTTTCTTCTTCTGTTTTCTCATAGATTGGGCGTGATCTTTTCATCTTGAAGTTTGATTTGAAACTGATTCAGTTTCACACAGGAACCTGTATATATAGAGAGAGGAGACTATATATAGAGAGACCTTCTTACCTTCAGAATCAGTCTTTGTGATTGAACTTTCAAACTGTAAAGATGGAAGAGTCAAGAAGAGGTCGATGCCCCAAGAAAGGACATTGTGCTTCCTATTATTGGGATTATCTAAGCCGAAGAACAGCAATGAGAGATAAAAGTCAAGATACTTGTTATATCTGCCAAGAGAAAGGACAGTGGGCTCCAGAATGTCCACAACGTCAAAACCAAAACAGAGATAAAAGTCAAGATACTTGTTATATCTGTCAAGAGAAAGGACATTGGGCTCCAGAATGTCCACAACGTCAACAAAGAAAAGAAAAGAGAGATAAAAGAAAAGATACTTGTTATTATTGTAAAGGAAAAGGACATTGGTCTTCGGAGTGCCCTCAGAAAGAACAAGAAAAAGAAAATCTACCAGAGAGGGAGGAAGTCGAAGGATCTTCAAACCTAGAAGAAGAAGAACATATCATCAAGAAAAGTAAGAAGAAAGTGAGATGGCTGGAAGACAATTAGAATGAAGAAGAAGAACCCTTGATTCCTGTGAAGAAATTCAAGAAGAACAAGAGAGACAGACAGTGAACAATGAACTTTTTTTTGGAGTGTGGTGTTATATGTTCATGGTGAATTCTTTTGTAAAAAAAAAGGAGAATACACCAGAATGGAAAAAAGTATGTGTTTTTTGTGTTATTTTGTTATTTTAGAGTATGGATGATACACGCACGCACGCACTTACTCTTACACATACAAAAAACCAAGGAATGGGGATTTTTTAAGTTTTACTTGATTTTTTGGCAATTTGATTTCTTTTCTAGAAATCTGGCTGGCCCTGAAAAGGACCGTTGGAGTGTTTGTTTTGTTTGTTAAAACAAACTTATGGACTGGACACGATCAACTTCAATTGTCGTAAGCCTTTTCCACGACCCAGTCCAATTCCTCCTGCTGCTGCTGCTTTGGTGGTAGTAGTTGTAGTAGTGAATGGTGGTGGTGGTGGTGGTGGTAGCATCTCACTAGTAGTGGTGATGGGTTTGGAATGTTTGGCCCGTGATGGTCTTTTTCGCTTCGGCGGCTGAGTTAAAGAATACTCATACAACTTTCTCAGATATTTTAACTCGAATAAAATCTCTTGGAGAAGACTCACCGTTTTATCTTCCTGACTCTCTTCTTGTTGTGCTTCATTCTTCTCCTCTTCTTGTTGTTGTTGCTTTATTCTCCTCTCCTCTTCTTGTTGAAGAAACATTTCTTCCGCTTCTCTCTGTTGCTTTAAAAAAAATTCCAGTTGTTCTTGTTGCCTCTTTTTGAAATCGTCCATCACAGGCAGCAAAGAGGCTGGTACAGCAGCAGCAGCAGTCGTAGTGATTTCAGGCTCAAATTCTTGAGACAGAAAATCTAAATTAAACTCTTCCGGCTGGAAGTTTAACTCAGCATTATTCGTCGTTGCAGGCTCACCCCAATACATACTAGTCTTGGTAGTCTCCATTTAGGCTGTCCAAAAAAGTAAAATCCCTACGAACGCTGTGATGCCTTTATACCCCAAATGACGTCACACCCCTACTCTCTTCCCATTGGAAGAAAAACCGACCCGCTTGTAACGCGCGCTTGGATTGGTAGTTCATTTCGATGCATTTCAATCCGATCGTAGGGTATATATACGACCGCTTGTCTCGTAGAGCTTCACCGGTTTTCTCCAAGACTACTCCTAAAGAAACAAAACAAAATGTGGACAAGTGTGGAATCATCCAGTATCATCTCGGGAATGCTGTTTAACCCAGCATTCCCTATGTATGTGAAGGCCTCATGGGCCATCACCAAGATTACAGAGACCGCTACATGGAAACGTCGGATTTATGTGGAGAGACAAGGCTGCCTGAAGAGGGTCTTGATGTACGGACCGGAAGTCCGTAGAAGTTTAAGGAAAAGAAAACCCTTCAGGAGATGTCAATGTTAAACAAAAAAACAACGGCCCTTTTCAGGGCCACCCATTTTTCAAGAAAAGATTAATTTTCCATTCTTGCCTACCCTGTTAAAATTCCCGTACGACCCCGTAGTGTCCCCCAATGTTAAAATTCCCGTAAGACCCCGTAGTGTCCCCGCCATGTTAATTTCTCGTAGGACCCCGTAGTGTCCCCGCAATGTTAATTTCTCGTAGGACCCCGTAGTGTCCCCCAGGCCCTATTTACCCCCCCCCCCCTACTACTAACACACCCGCGTACAGTTTAGACACTTACCGGTATTTAATAACAGCCGTATGTAGCCACGAAATTCAAATTGACCACAGGACATATGGTTGATTTACAAGTCGTCAAACATAGGATTTGATCTGGAAATATTCTGTAAATATCGCCAAAAGGACCTTCAACCGACTGTAGCTCAAGAGACGCGAGAAATACCGGTAAGTATCTAAAATTTACACCGATATGTTGCGGACAGATATGTCTGCAAACAACTTCTCGATTTTATGAATAGGTGATTTGAGAACCACAAATCGTTCATCAGTATCAACACAGATTTGGGGGGGGGGGGGGGTGCTGATTTATCGGAATTCTAGTTTTACATTACGGATATAATCTACACTACGAGGAGAAAGAATATAAAGGTATTTTTATTACAAAAGTAAGTGCTGGAAACATGTAATAATAATAATAATAATAATAATAATAATAATAATAATAATAAAAATGTGCCACTAATGGAGACTGACTGACGCACAGTAGGTTAAACAGAAAACTGCCTAGTCTAGAGCTTTTTGTTTAAGCCAAACTCACAATGTCTTTAGTATTTCTCATAGTGCACGCGTTATTTATGAGTCCTTCAATTACTGGACTAGATGGGTAGCATTCTGAGTGACTGGACTGAGAGTCTGGAATTTTGAGTGACTAGACTGATTGCCCGGCTGATGGTTGGATTCAATCAGTAGCATTTTTTAAGTGACTGGACTGAATGTCCAGCAGAGGTAAAGTGGTGAGCGAGTTTTGTGTTAACTTTGTTTTAATATGCCTTTTGTGATTGTTAATTCTTTTCCTAACGTCAATCGTTTTGCCAACATACTTGGGTGGTCAAATTCTGCACATCCTAACCTTTCATTTACGTTAAAATTAATTCCTGTTGAGGAACTCTTAAAAGCAATAGTCTCGGTCATTTGTGGACATATTAGACAACGTCTGTCTTTACCTCTGTATGTTCCCGTTTCCGAAATGTTTCAAGTTCAGTCTGGCAAGTACAAGGTGGTCCTTCAAGTTTTGGGGTCGTCGGAAAATGACCAATTTTTTTTTTTAGACCTCTTTTAGAATTGCAGAATAGTCAATAACATGCCAGTGTTTCCAGGCTATTTATCGTGTGTTTGTGGCATCTGAGTGGTATGTAGTTACTAAAGGGGATGCGGTTATTGTCTGTTTGTATCTGTCTGTCTGTCTGTCTCTCCATATATATATATATATATATATATATATATATATATATATATATATATATATATATATATATATATATATATATATATACACACACACACACGTTGGAAAACGAAATGCGGTTGTTGTCAATCCTATCGTTATATCTAAAGCGACTGCTTCGGTTGATGGCCATATCTTCCTCTACATCTGAATTTATTGTTTTGTTCTTGTATCCCCTTCTTTTTAAGTGCCTTTGAGTTCCTTGTGTCTTTTGTTGAGCGACTCCTCGTTTGAGTTCATACGCTTTATGCGAATACATAGGCCAAACGGTATGTATGTATGTATGTATGTATGTATGTATGTATGTATGTATGTATGTATGTATGTATGTATGTATGTATGTATGTATTATGTATTATGTATGTATGTGTTTGTGTGTGTTTATGTTTGTATTTATTTATTTATTCTTTTCTTGAATAAAAGATTACAACCTTGTGTTCATGGCGACAGAAAAACTAGGTCAGGTAACTTTGATGTGTCGTTGAAACTTTGGACCCACCTAATATACAATGATGTACAAATAAATTGTGATGATTCGACCGCCTGTAGTGTCCTTTGTGATATTTGAAAATGTATTCTTCCTATTAGGGGTAACTGTGGTGTAAATTGAATGTCTGAAAGTTATTCTTTAAATATGTCACTTTGTTTGAACATAGGTCTGCCTAAAAACTGAGACCATGTCTGTACGTGAACTATTTGTGTTTTAAATCTAAACAATTTTTTCCCTAAGTTATACGCAGGGCCGGATTAAGACCTTTTGAGGCCCTAAGCACTGAAAAGATTATGGTGCCCCCCCCCCCCTCATATGTAATTAAAAAAAGCCCCGTCATTTCTCTTCTTTTTTTTACAGTGCCCCGGCTTTGTCTCTTTTTTTTTTTTTACAGTGCCCCTGCTTTGCTGGTGCCCTAAGTATGTTCTTAGTCTGCCTATTGGGTAATCCAGCACTGATTATACGGCAGCAGAATTATTTGAAGTTTTTGAAACTTAGAATCGCCCTATCTCAAAAACCTATAAGAGTGGAATCAAATGCATATAGTGTTTATGTGTCGAGATTATTTTGTTTCAGATCACTGTTCATCTACGTCTCGTATATTGCAGATCATCATTTAGGTTATGTTCTAGATGATACGGTAAAAAGCAAATACCTGGCTTGTAAATACGTCGAAAAATTATTGAACATATGTCATATTTTGCTTTCTTAGTATTCAGGACTTTGGTACTATATCTAAGAATTAAAATTACAGACTTTGTATTTGGATTTCAGATTTTGTACTTCATTGTCGGACCCCAAACTTTGGACTGTAAATTTTGTACTCATGAGACCCGACTTCCTACTTCTTCCCGTATACGTTTCTTTTCAGGATGTTCATGTGCCGTCCATGCAGCTAATTTTAAAACAGTGGTCAAAGAGGAACGTTGTTTGCTGGTATACTTTCGTCTCCTTTAAGAACAATGATTACCTTGTATCATACTTTTCAAACTGATTTCACAAAATAGCGGTATATAATCTCACAGTAGTAAAGTATTAATTTTAAACCTATTAGTCAGTAGTTAGGAACACATGTCAAATGTAGGTGTTCTGTTTTTTCATATGTGTTTAGATTTGTAAAATCCTTGTTCACTATTGCAATTTCATGAATATCAACATTAGTTATAAGTTTGCTTGTTTTTTTTGGGTTGTTGTTGTTGTTGTTGTTTTTTTTTTTTCGTCATAGATTTGAAACACACATGAAAAGACAGAACACCGTCATTTGTACAACTATACGCCTTAAGGGATTATATTAGAGGCAATACAGTCAAAGTTGAAAATAGTTTCAAAGTTGGAGTTAATATGTCATCATTTTCAAAGATAAAGTGTTGTAAGCATTCAAGAATTAAAAATATGTATACCACAATTACTGGTACATAATGTTAATATCTCAGGTGTAAATATGTATACCACAATTACTAGTATATAGTTTTATGTATTGTATGTAAATATGTATACCACAATTACTGGTATATACTTTTAATGTATTGTATGTAAATATGTATACAACAATTACTGGTATATAATTTTAATGTATTGGATGTAAATATGTATACCACAATTACTGGTATATAATTTTAATGTATTGTATGTAAATATGTATACCACAATTACTGGTATATAATTTTAATGTAATGTATGTAAATATGTATACCACAATTACTGGTATATAATTTTATTGTATTGGATGTAAATATGTATACCACAATTACTGGTATATACTTTTAATGTATTGTATGTAAATATCTATACAACAATTACTAGTATATAATTTTAATGTATTGGATGTAAATATGTATACCACAAGTACTGGTATATAATTTTAATGTATTGTATGTAAATATGTATACCACAATTACTGGTATATAATTTTAATGTAATGTATGTAAATATGTATACCACAATTACTGGTATATAATTTTAATGTATTGGATGTAAATATGTATACCACAATTACTGGCATATAATTTTAATATAATGTATGTAATTATGTATACCACAATTACTGGTATATAATGTTAATGTTTATGTCTTGGGTGAAAAGGAAAGACATGTAGCACAATTTACTAAATGTTATGAACATGCAGCTAATTGCCCATCTTCTGCTGTTGTGTGAATGTAAGTGGCACATGATTGTTTCCTGTTTTAGTCAACGTATACTCTCTCTCTCTCTCTCTCTCTCTCTCTCTATATATATATATATATATATATATATATATATATATATATATATATATATATATATATATATTGTCCAAGTAAGAGAAAGCATGATTACTGCAAAATAGTCATTATAAAAAGTTTTAATCGATCAAATTCATAAGTATTGTTACCGAGAAGTATTCGATCTCAGGTGATAAAATATTTATTTATTGTAGGCCATTCCTATTTCAAACCATGAAAAGGAATTATCGCAATTGTCCTAACTATTACAATATTTGGTCATTCATATCCATTACATCTTTAATTATTGTCTATCACCTGCAGAGTTGCAGCCTTTCACCGATACTTTTAACCTCAAAATCCTCCTGGAAATTCTTAATGATATGTTTGAAACGAGAAGGGTATTATTTGCACCATATCCATATTAATGATTTTGACAAGTTTTTTTCATATACATAGGAATTATTCCTTTGAAGGAAATGTAAAGTTTGAGATCGTTATCATTAGTCTATATTGACAAAATCTTTAGAATCAACTCATTCTTGTTGACACCAGACTACTAAATGTTTCTCTCCAATTAAATCACTCGACTTAAGACTAGTATACATATCAGCACGATAATAGTTAAATTGCTGAAAAAATCTTCGTCTGGAAAAATATCAATCGAACAATTCGTAAAATTGCTATAAAAGGCGCTCTTTGGGTACACTATACACGATACTTTCTAGCGAATTGATCCGTTTTGTCCCCAAACCTCCTCACTGGTCCACGTCAGGTGTTGAACTGTCTGAGGAATACTTGTGTTCCTCCGTCTCAAGATGTTGAGGTGCGTCAATGTCGATAACTGGCACATGCTTGTACCCGTTTTTGAGGGACACCTTCTGCAGCAGACGATCTGTGCAGGACTTTATGACTTGGAAGGAGAATTTGATATCCTCAGACGTAGTTCTTTCTGCGCATATGGCTAACCGGAGGAAATAGATGTTTCGAACAAAAGCTGGGATGAGATAAATACGACCATCTTCCAGGATTTTATCCAACAGACGCTCTGTAACTTTGTTGGAACACTGTAAAATAAATAACATATTTTCGTCTATGTTGATGGTATACTTTGAATAGTTTAATTAAGGTGAGGCCATATGACAAGGAAAATGGATCAGGTTTCGTGATTATGAGACCATATGACAAGGAAAATGGATTAAGGAATAAAGTGTATTTCCCAGTACATACTGACTACATATTTTTGCTAATCACTATCGTCAGTTTCAAGAAGCCCCCCCCCCTTTTTTTTTTACAAACGTGACATTTGACATTAAACCAAAAAAAAAAAAAAAAAAAAAAAAATCTACATGGGGTGAGGCTGTCCGACAAAATTAGAGTTAAATAAACATTGTTTAAGCAACAATAAGGCAATGCACCGCAAAACTGAAGTATTTTTCAATTGCTAAAGTTGTATGGAATTTATTTGTGATCTTGAAATCTATGTTGCCGATTTAAATCGTATCCTTACCTTTAGCCTGAAACAGACTAGACCCATGACGACTTTAGTCACCACCTCAAATCTTCCATCCTCCAAAATCATTTTCTCGAACTCTTTTGCAAGTCTGCAGTGCTGAGAAAAATAATTGTGTAAATCTCTTTAAACTTTTCATGGAGAAATAAAACAAGAAGCACGAGTCCTCAAATTGATTATTCATTATTTGCAACAGTGCCTAGATGTTCATTTTTTCTTGGCGCATTTATTTTTTCCCAAAAATGTGAAAGAAGAAAGGGATTCATTACTGTTGCAAGTCTTCATCGGTTTGTTAATAACCCTTTTGGGAGCTTATAACACGTATTTCACTATAAATGGAAAGAGCAACAACAAAAGGCTGTTTGAAAACATTGTTTATTTAATTTATATATTTTGTATGCAAGTTTGAGAGTAATTGTTAATTTGTAATTGTGCCATAAATATAAATTCAACTTTGGTTTGGCTCATAAATGTATGCTTTGTGATGACAACATACCTTTTATATCGCAGGAACTAATGTTTTACGGATGAGTTCCATTTTCTACAGCAAAATCTTTCATATAGTATAGGAAAACCGATCTTACCCGTCTGATGTACTCCTGAACTCCCGTGATTCCGTATGATCTCAACATAAACCACAGCTTTAGTGATCGGAACCTTCTGCCCAGTGGAATTTGCCAATGCTGTTCAAGGAATGGGGAAAAGTATGCTCGATTAACTGTCTGCCAGAATAGCGTTTGCACACTGATACATTTTTGTTTCAGGGCTACTATGGAAACGTAAGTCGTTAATGTGATTGATCTTTGTTTTTTTCTAGAGAACTTTTGAACATTGTCACTTTTAAAGCCGTAACCTTCTAAATTTTGAATACATATCCAGGGAACCTCTTTGACGCTTTATTTGCATTTGCCAAACCATATACTGTTGTCCTTTCTTTATATATTCTTATCGATATCCCGTTCTTGTCCTATTCGTGTTCTATAATTGTCACTGAACGGCTGGAGGGTCAATAAAAATACCTATAAAATCGCGACTTCAAACGAATAGGCTTAACCATTACCCCCATAGGATGCTACTAGCATTTGATAATAACCGTACACGTTTTGCCATAGGTGTGATTTAGATCTATGATTCATTATTCTTGCTTCCCTTTGTTTCTTTCTTGGAAAACGTTTATGAAGTGTAAATCAGGCACTATATTTGTCTTAAACAATTCTGAGTGAACAAGATTTACTTCTTCAGCTTATATGTATTCCACTTCACATACCGGTAAGGCTTAATGGTAATAGTGTCTTAAGTCCTTTCCTTTCACTAACCAATAAGGCTTAATGGTAATAGCGTCTCAAGTCCTTTCCTTTCACATACCAATAAGGCTTAATGGTAATAGCGTCTCAAGTCCTTTCCTTTCACATACAGGTAAGTCTTAATGGTAATAGCGTCTGAAGTCCTTTCCTTTCACGCACCAATAAGGTTTAATGGTAATAGCGTCTGAAGTCCTTTTCTTTCACATACAGGTAAGTCTTAATGGTAATAGCGTCTGAAGTCCTTTCCTTTCACACACCAAAAAGGTTTAATGGTAATAGCTTCTGAAGTCCTTTTCTTTCACATACAGGTAAGTCTTAATGGAAATAGCGTCTGAAGTCCTTTCCTTTCACACACCAATAAGGCTTAATGGTAATAGCGTCTCAAGTCCTATCCTTTCACACACCAATAAGGTTTAATGGTAATAGCGTCTGAAGTCCTTTTCTTTCACATACAGGTAAGTCTTAATGGTAATAGCGTCTCAAGTCCTTTTCTTTCACATACCAATAAGGCTTAATGGTAATAGCGTCTCAAGTCCTTTCCTTTCACACACCAATAAGGTTTAATGGTAATAGCGTCTGAAGTCTTTATCTTTCACATACCAATAAGACTTAATGGTAATAGTGTCTTAAGTCCTTTCCTTTCACATACCAATAAGGCTTAATGGTAATAGCGTCTCAAGTCCTTTCCTTTCACATACCAATAAGGCTTAATGGTAATAGCGTCTCAAGTACTTTCCTTTCAAATACAGGTAAGTCTTAATGGTAATAGCGTCTGAAGTCCTTTCCTTTCACACACCAATAAGGTTTAATGGTAATAGCGTCTGAAGTCCTTTTCTTTCACAAACAGGTAATTCCTAATGGTAATAGCGTCTCAAGTCCTTTCCTTTCACACACCAATAAGGCTTAATGGTAATAGCTTATCAAGTCCTTTCCTTTCACATACCAATAAGGCTTAATGGTAATAGTGTCTTAAGTTCTTTCCTTTCACATGCCAATAAGGCTTAATGGTAATAGCGTCTCAAGTCCTTTCCTTTCACATACCAATAAGGCTTAATGGTAATAGCGTCTCAAGTCCTTTCCTTTCACATACAGGTACGTCCTAATGGTAATAGCGTCTGAAGTCCTTTCCTTTCACACACCAATAAGGTTTAATGGTAATAGCGTCTGAAGTCCTTTCCTTTCACACACCAATAAGGTTTAATGGTAATAGCGTCTGAAGTCCTTTTCTTTCACATACAGGTAAGTCTTAATGGTAATAGCGTCTGAAGTCCTTTCCTTTCACACACCAATAAGGTTTAATGGTAATAGCTTCTGAAGTCCTTCTCTTTCACATACAGGTAAATCTTAATGGTAATAGCGTCTGAAGTCCTTTCCTTTCACACACCAATAAGGCTTAATGGTAATAGCGTCTCAAGTCCTTTCCTTTCACACACCAATAAGGTTTAATGGTAATAGCGTCTCAAGTCCTTTTCTTTCACATACAGGTAAGTCTTAATGGTAATAGCGTCTCAAGTCCTTTTCTTTCACATACCAATAAGGCTTAATGGTAATAGCGTCTCAAGTCCTTTCCTTTCACATACCAATAAGGCTTAATGGTAATAGCGTCTCAAGTCCTTTCCTTTCACATACAGGTAAGTCTTAATAGTAATAGCGTCTGAAGTCCTTTCATTTCACGCACCAATAAGGTTTAATGGTAATAGCGTCTAAAGTCCTTTTCTTTCACATACAGATAAGTCTTAATGGTAATAGCGTCTCAAGTCCTTTCCTTTCACACACCAATAAGGCTTAATGGTAATAGCGTATCAAGTCCTTTCCTTTCTCACACCAATAAGGTTTAATGGTAATAGCGTCTGAAGTTCTTTTCTTTCACATACAGGTACGTCTTAATGGTAATAACGTCTCAAGTCCTTTCCTTTCACACACCAATAAGGTTTAATGGTAATAGCGTCTCAAGTCCTTTCCTTTCACATACCAAAAAGGTTTAATGGTAATAGCGTCTGAAGTCCTTTTCTTTCACATACCAATAAGGCTTAATGGTAATAGCGTCTCAAGTCCTTTCCTTTCACATACCAATAATGCTTAATGGTAATAGTGTCTTAACTCCTTTCCTTTCACATACCAATAAGGCTTAATGGTAATAGCGTCTCAAATCCTTTCCTTTCACATACCAATAAGGTTTAATGGTAATAGTGTCTTAAGTCCTTTCCTTTCATATACCAATAAGGCTTAACGGTAATAGTGTCTTAAATTCACATACCAATAAGTCTTAATGGTAATAGCGTCTGAAGTCCTTTCCATTCACATACCAATAAGGATTAATAGTAATAGTGACTTAAGTCCTTTCCTTTCACATACCAATAAGGCTTAATGGTAATAGTGTCTTAAGTCCTTTCCTTTCACATACCAATAAGGTTTAATGGTAATAGCGTCTGAAGTCTTTTTCTTTCACATACCAATAAGGCTTAATGGTAATAGTGTCTTAAATTCACATGCCAATAAGTCTTAATGGTAATAGCGTCTTAAGTCCTTTCCTTTCACATACCAATAAGGCTTAATGGTAATAGCGTCTGAAGTCCTTTCCTTTCACATACCAATAAGGCTTATTCGGTAATAGTGTCTTAAATTCACATGCCAATAAGTCTTAATGGTAATAGCGTCTCAAGTCCTTTCCTTTCACATACCAATAAGGTTTATTGGTAATAGCGTCTGAAGTCCTTTCCTTTCACATACCAATAAGGCTTTTTCGGTAATAGTGTCTTAAATTCACATGCCAATAAGTCTTAATGGTAATAGCGTCTCAAGTCCTTTCCTTTCACATACCAATAAGGTTTATTGGTAATAGCGTCCGAAGTTCTTTCCTTTCACATACCAATAAGGCTTAACGGTAATAGTGTCTTAAATTCACATGCCAATAAGTCTTAATGGTAATAGCGTCTCAAGTCCTTTCCTTTCACATACCAATAAGGTTTATTGGTAATAGCGTCTGAAGTCCTTTCCTTTCACATACCAATAAGGCTTAACGGTAATAGTGTCTTAAATTCACATGCCAATAAGTCTTAATGGTAATAGCGTCTCAAGTCCTTTCCTTTCACATACCAATAAGGTTTATTGGTAATAGCGTCCGAAGTTCTTTCCTTTCACATACCAATAAGGCTTAACGGTAATAGTGTCTTAAATTCACATGCCAATAAGTCTTAATGGTAATAGCGTCTGAAGTCCTTTCCATTCACATAATAATAAGGCTTAATGGTAATAGCGTCTGAAGTCCTTTCCTTTCACATACCAATAAGGCTTATTCGGTAATAGTGTCTTAAATTCACATGCCAATAAGTCTTAATGGTAATAGCGTCTGAAGTCCTTTCCATTCACATAATAATAAGGCTTAATGGTAATAGCGTCTTAAGTCCTTTCCATTCACATACCAGTAAGGCTTAATGGTAATAGCGTCTTAAGTCCTTTCCTTTCACATAACGGTAAGGCTTAACGGTAATAGTGTCTTAAATGTACATACTAATAAGTCTTAATGGTAATAGCGTCTTAAGTCCTTTCCTTTCACATTTTTACGAAAAAGACTTATTTGTTGACATATTACAGATCTTGTATACACAGTCTGTAGTGTTTTCATTTATTTTGAATATTTCGATTTTCATTTTATAAATACTTTCTCAATGGGGCGGAGAGGGATAACCTTTGTTTCAGAGTCTCTGAAACGACTTAGGGGAGTAACACATAAAAGAGAATCACACACACACACACACAAACACACACACACACACTGTTGCGTTATTGAAACCAAAATCAAATCAAAGATTATAATCCTAATATATCCTAAATAAGCAGAAAACTATAATTTGAACTCTTTACATTTTGGCAAATCAAGTATTTTAATTTGGCAAGAGCACTCTTTTGCGTTTAAATTGCCCACATGTGACCTATATATCGGTAAAGAAATCTCTATTCGATTGTTAATGTTGACGTCTATAATCCAGTACAATATAACAGAACATCCATAGCTTGGCAATACAATATTCATTGTTACCACGTAAAGTTACTAAGTGCTATATCACTCTCTTTTACGAAGTGCTATATCATTATCTATTACTAAGTGCTATATCACTCTCTTTTACAAAGTGCTATACCACTCTCTTCTACTAAATGTTATATCATTATCTTTTACTAAAATCTATATCACTCTTTTTGATTACATGATATGCCACTCTCTTATTTATTATGTGCTATATCACTCTTTTTTCTACGTGTTATACCACTCGCATGTACTAAGTGCTATATAACTCTTTTACTACATGCTATACCATTGTCTTTTACTATGTTTCTTTAGCACTCTCTTGTATTAAGTGCTATATTACTCTCCACAATCTCGAACTTCATGAGTTCCAATCGAAAACTCAAGCTCAATAGCAAAATATTAGATATGATACTTGGAGTGTATCTAAATCATTTTAGCATACTATTATAGCCATTTAAATTTAAATGATATTGAAAGTTTTAATTGTAATTATATTCCAATAGCAATTGTCACAGTGTCAAAAGTTTAGGACTTTGAGTTTGAGCTATGTGCTGTAAAAGTGTCGAGAATACGAGTGCATATTTTATCAATAACTTTAACAATAAATCCCCAGTTGGTAGAAGGTCCATATATTATGTAGTTGAGAGTGGGGCTTTATATTTGAAAGAATTATTTTTGTTTTAAATAATCACAACAACTTGTTTACTTACTCTGTAATCGGGCAATTTCCCTTCGCAGCTATGTCTCAGATATATTGGATCTACGTTGAAGGCATCCACCAAGTAGGTGCTATTCTTAATCCTGCAAATAAGAACAAAATGCAGTTAATCAACGCAATTTCTATCATTCTCTTAAACTTAAACGCCTTATACGACCGTTAGTTTACCGATTTGATTACAGTTATCGTTATGGTTTGTAGGAAAATGGTTGAGTAAGAGATGCCATAGGACTAATAGAAAGAAAAGCTTAGAAACCTTGGCTGTTAAATAACTTTATGGATAAAGCCAGTTCCTGAGTGGCATTTGACCAGGCACAGTAATATATCCTTTTCTTGATCCTTTTTTGAATAATATTGTACTTGGTGTGGTAACTGTTTCTATTTGATTCACATACATTGTAACAATTTGTTTCTATTTTACACACATATATCGTAACAATCTATTTTACACACATACATCGTAACAAATCTATTTTACACACATACATTGTAACAATTCATTTCTATTATACACACATATATCGTAACAACATATTTTACACACATACATTGTACCAATCTTTTTTAAACACATACATTGTAATAATTCGTTTCTATTTTGCACACATATATCGTACGAATCTATTTCGCACGCATACATTGTAACAATCTATTTTACACACATACATTGTAACAATCTATTTTACACACATACATTGTACCAATCTATTGTAAACACATACATTTTAACAATCTATTTTACACACATTGTAACAATCTATTTTATACATATACATTGTAACAATTCATTTAGCGAATACATCGATATTGGTTGCACTTGTTTCAAAATGTTTGATATTTATATTATTTTCCACATAACGGAACAATCCATATTCATATTGCTTACCACATAACTGAACAACTGATATTATATTACTTACCACATAACTGAACAATCGATATTCATAATACTTACCCCATAACTGAACAATCGCTATTTTATTACTTACCACATAACTGAACAATCGATAAATCGATATTTATGTTACTTACCCCATAACTGCACAATCAATATTAAATTACTTACCACATAATTGAACAGTCTATATTCATATTATTTACCCCGTAACGGAACAGTCGATATTCATATTACGTGCCACATAACTGAATAATCAATATTCTATTACTTACCACATAACTGAACAATCGAAGTTGATGAGCATCCATTTGTGAGGGTTGAAACTGAACGTCTCTGCATACTTGAAAGAGAAAATTTGGTGAATTAGTACACTTTTGAAAACCTGTCATATGTTCAAATATTCGTCATCTGGAAACCAGTTTAAACTGATTTATAACAGCTCACATAACTCATGGTTACATCAATAATGTCATTGAATGTTAATCTGTTTGCAAAATGAAGAAAGAATAAAGACATTGTAAGAATGTTTCCAGTTTATACATGTGCTTCCATTTTTTTTATTTTTTATTTTCTCCGTGGCTCCACATCTTGTCCATATTATACTTCATTATCGTACTGTATGTACTTATATTCTATGATCCGTGCAGCTTTTGAACACACACACATATATATATCATGTCTACTTTTGAGTGGCATATATAAACTTTATTTGTACAATTTTCCATGTATAATAAAGGTTTAAACACTCAAGAAACATGTTCACTTGCTACTCGCATACTTCAAAATATTATTCTCGGCAAGATAAATATCAGTAGTTTGTACCAAAGATGATTTGCAACTAAAATACCGTTCACGCTTTTTTGTATTTGTGGCCTTTGCCAACTAAGCATCACGCATGAATTAAAATAGATTGTTAAGCGAAAACTTCTACTGACTTGAATTCCTTTCATGTAATGTCTGAATTCTGGACACACGAAAGCACTTCCAGCATACGCTGCATCTATGTGAAGCCACATGTCTTCTGCTGCACCTAACAAAGGATTGAGTCCATCACTATAACATTCACTATAATTGTTAATCACTATAACTCAAGTGTAGATTAAGTCATTTAACTTTCTGTAAACGTTAGGACTTTTCGATTTCAACGACAGATCAGCCATGAAGACGTAAGCCTGTTTGGTAGTCATACACGATACAGTTTGAAGCCGAGTCAAAACAGTAACAGACAACTGGGTGTTTAGCAGACGAGAGCACCAGGCACCCGTATGTTTTAAACGTTGTTGTGTCCCAAAAATGTTAGTGACTGTACCTTTGATTAGAATAAAGTTAGAACCATATGAGTCTCATGATTTTCTTAACTTTAGAACTTCTACAAGACTGATAAATGTAACTGATGTATATGTGCTCTAAGTATCAAATGTGATTTAAAGTTTTAAACTGGAGTTTAAAGCTCAGAAAGTTTCAAGAACACAGGGCCAGAACTAACACTGGTCTAGAATGGTCTTAGAACTTGTGAACACAATCTTTTCTTGCCATGAAGCTGTTCATCATTACAATCGCCTTTTTTTTTATATCTGGGATTGATTTTGATAGTTATATGCTCTTTTGATTTTATGATTTCTTCATATTTATAACATTTCTGGTTCAATCTCTGAGCAAGTATTTGCTTTTGCTTTAGGTATCTCGCACTCATATCTGGAAAAATTAATGTCACATGGCCTTGAATTGATTAAATTTTAGAAACTTCGAGACAAAAAATAAAATATTTCCGTAGTTATTGAGTACTCTTACATAACATTTTTAACTCTAGTCTTTTTTCATACTAAATTCTTACAAATTTTGAAACGTTGCCTGATTGAAACGCAACGTTTTGTTTTGAGTGAATATCTCAGTTGTGTGCTTGAAATAAGTATAAAATTGTGGCCTACACATGGGAAGAGATTGAAATTGTGAAATGAACTCCCTGAAGAAAAAACAGGTGATCACTAACAACAACTCACAGATTGGTCCAAGTTCTTCAAGATTGTCAAATGCACAAGATCCTGTCGTTCCGAGTGAGGCACACAACTGTGAGAAGATTCAGACATTTCGGTTAGGAAGGGTTCAAAATGAATAGCGTTATTGTTTAGTAAAGAGCGTCAATGACGATATATCATCCAATTCAAACCAGTGTCTTATTATGCTAGGACGCCTAAAATCAATTAAAATGACTTTGTGGCTTGTTATATGTTAGAGTCCTTTCTTGTTTCTTATCACATGTTTAAACGCTCGAGTATAAAGGTAACTTACATTTAAGTGTATTACTTTCAATGATTTACATACGTTTACTTATATTTACACAAATGTTATCTTTATATTATAAATATTTTTCATTAATCTAACACATGAAAATCATAATATTATTTTTTGCGGGATTAACTATTCTTCTATGTTCTGAATTATGTATGTGCGTTCTAAAATTTACTCACATGTTCTGAATTATGTATGTGCGTTCTAAAATTTACTCACAAAGAAAGGAATAAGTCCCTTGGCCTTGTCCGCTTCGACCGCATTACGCAGTGTTTCTCCGCGTAGACTAAAGTTCTCGTCACTCAGAAGCTTCACCATTCTTACTGCACCAAGTAGCCCCGACCTCTCCACAGATGAATTTGCCTGAGATACAAAAATTTAAATAGCGCTTATATAAAATATACTTAAATTGCTTTCACAACAATATATGCACGTACTCTTATCGTGTATCATCGTGTTCAGATATTACTCACTATCAGTAACTTTGATACTATACTGATATGTATTTCATAGTATCCTAGAAATCACACACACACACACACACACACACACACACACACACACACACACCTGATCATTGCCATCTGCATTAATACCAATGCAACTTTCACCGTTAAGCCTTTGAATATTTGTTATCTGATGACACTGTCTTTTTCGAAATTGCATACTTTTAACCGGATTTCTTCCATGGGGTGTAATTTACAATATGAATAGAAATGGTACTCTGACAATCATTTCTTCTTCTTAGTTTCGATTTCGAAGTAATATAGAACGTCGCCATAATATCATGCAATCAACTCGTTTTCTTGCATTTTCATCCGGGCAGTTGAAACTGAATTTATGAGGCAAGTTTACAACTAATCGAGGTATAGCATATAATATTACTGACATTATAGTACAGAGTCTGATCAAGACAAAATGCTATCAAGTGAACAGATATGTGCATTTTTTATTATACCTTAAGGAAACATGACCAAATTAGTAATTTTACAGATTTTCTTTTCCAAAATATAAATTTGCCACTTTTAATGTAGCATTAAAGCAATATTGGATTGATGTACAGTCATGTCGATGTTAAGTGGCAAGAGGTCTTGAACCTGTCTATTCCAATTGTAAACTTGTGTGCATAGCGAGGCCAGGACAGCATCAAGGTATTCTCAGTGAGACTTTCTGGATAGATAACCAGACCCCACTTTTATTAATATGTTTGATTTAATGTCTAGATTTAAGACATTTGATTGGTCAAAACTAAGCCAGATGATAGTTTCATCTAATCAGATTTCTTGATTATTGACTTAAGTTTATGTCGAGATCCAAAATCTGTTAGTTTAGTCTCGGCCTGGTTGGAGGCGTCAATGACCTTTTTGGTATCGCCAGTCAGCAATACCTTAGAATAGCAGTGCCAGTTTATGACAGCTCCTATTCACCCCCATTTGAGTACAGATCAGAATGACCAGAACTTTTCGTGATTATAGACAAAGTCTGATTGGAGTACAATCTAACTATCTAGTATGAATATGAACTAGCTTTCTCATAGTGTACTACAACATACTGACAAAACTATGACTGTACTTCAGAAAACATGTGAAAACTCATCATTGTCCAGGTGACAATTACGTTTCACCACAGGAATTCACGTAACAGACATCAGCAGTGTCAATAGGCGCCATATCGTTTTCGGCGCCATAATCTGCTGGAGAGGCAAGGAGGTCAGGAAATCAAACCAACTGAATCTGCATAACGTCTGAAACTTTCAATAAATGTTCAAAACATCAAAGTTTTGTTTCTAAAGTATTTTAATGTTGATTTTACTGTGTTGAGTTAGCGACATTCAAATCAACGTCATTAAAGAATCGAAAGTATTTATCTTACAATTTGTGGAATACATTGAGGTAAAAACAACAACAACAACAAAAAATCGCCACAACATTACTACCATTGCTGCATTCTAAACACTGGTAGGCTTAGTCTTTACATAACAAATATATATTACGCACTTGCAATGGCAGATGGATGGTTATAATAAGCATAGAAAAGGTAGAAGAAAGGACCAGGCCCAAAACTTGCTAAATTTCTCTAACTCTCTCCTCATATGAAGATTTTTTGTTACCTTGCTTATCGTACTACTGCCAATATTTCTTTTGTTTTTTGTTCTTAAGAGTTGAGATGGTAGAAAGCATAAAAATGTTCTTGTTAAAAATTGTACACTTGCAAATCTTTTTGTTTAGGAAAAAAGATTTGAGGAGTTGTTCAAATATAAGGAAATCCTAACATTTTCCACAGAGATAAAACCAGACTATTTTCAAGAAAATGCAAGATGTTATGACTAATTTTCATTCTTAAACTCTGGCAAATGTTGGGTGAAATATTATTTGCTGCACATTAAGTAATGCAAACGATGTTAAAAATCTGATTTCGATGAAGTTAATTTGAGATGTTTACTAAAATTTGGGGCTAGTATGTTTAAAAGCTGCGTGAAAGATTAAAAGCAGGAGTTGACATATGATGCACCATGGTTTGAAGTACAAGAGTAAACAACCATACAGGGCATGAATATGGACACCATATGGCAAAGTAATGGGATTATATATCCTGCTATCTGGAGCAGAAAATTTGAAGATAAAATAAAATAAATGAGAAAAAAACTAAAAGAATCAGCTCGGTAGGGCATAGAGGATGTACGCATTTACAGTTTGGCGACATTTCTGTTAGACAGCTGACGATGTGAACTTTTCAAATAAATAGACAAGCCATACAGAGGAATTTTGTAAGGATAAAGCACAACTCACCTGATCTGAACAGTATCCGACCAATTTCGATATGATCTGCATTTCATCAATGGAAGGATCCATTTCCTTGCATTTGGCTACTGTCTTTGTTCTGGCTGCTAACAAGCACAACAGGACTGTTTCGCTTGCCGTCGACTGAATTTATCAAGACAGTATGTACATACCCATGGGTTTTAAATATATTTTTTAATTTGTATTCATCAAAATTGAAATGTTAATTTTTTTTATTACAGATTTCAGCATTGCAGGTTTTTATTCGTCAAGGCCTTCATTACTCAGATATTTCCTGATTAGATGGCGCCACAAGAAAAGCCGGACTATATCATTCGGATTACCTCTATTACTACCCCATATATAATTTTGAAATGACACAGCTTTCATTTTTAAAATTTTGCCTGTATTTGGAAGTATTTGTTTTTGCTATCAATATTCAGATTACATTTGACTATTTGCTGCCATTTTTAGTATTTTTTTTCAAATCTGATTTTTTATTTCTTTTTTTCGAAAACCGCTCTCCATTGGAATGTTACTTTCCCGCATGACAATATATCATTTGAATCATTTTCAAGACAAGATCTATGCATTTTAGAAACAATGATCAACAGAATCGTCTCGTTACCTTACGAGTACTGTTCATATAGAAAATGTTTGTTTGTCTTCGTGTGAAATTATCCCAATTTTACACAGTGAAAGATTTCGAAATAAATAAATTCATATATTTTACAAATCAAATAGTTTAGACCATGTGATAATTGAAGTTTTCATATCAGTCTTGTGGTGTTAGGTTCTCACAAATTAATTTCTTTCCGAAATTATCTTTTTTCATAATTATAAATATTTAATTTTAAAAAGCTGGTTCCTAAATTTATTTTATGATACCATCCGTTAAATGGCATACTCTTCTCGCATTTGTTGAGAAAAAAAAAATGTTTTCATTGATTTACTTGCCTATTTATTATTATTATTATTATTGTTGTTGTTGTTTTTATTATTATTATTATTATTATTATTATTTGTAATATCTTAATATGGTAAATCATATAATGGTTCTAAAAGCATTAGAAATATCTTCAAATCATGGCTTAATTGTAAAAACATCGTAGAAAAACACTCAGATTAATTTGGAAAAATACACAAGTCCCGAAATTAATAAGATTTAATAAATGAGTTTGAAACGTAACTTATGACCTCTGAAACCCCCCCCCCCCCCCCATTCCACGTTGACAGAATACAGTTTTCTTTTCACAACTCCCGTATAATTTGATGAAGTTTTATAATTAGAATTCGGATTAGTACATTTTAGCATCGTCAATAAACAATAACATTAAAAGCAAACACAATAATCATCATCATCATCATCATCATCATCATTATCATCATCGGATGACATTTATTACACTAAATTCATGGTTATACAAATTCTCATACTTATTATACAAATAAATATTCGATATAAAATATAAAAAGCTCCTACTTACCAAGGAGTATACCAGGACACACACACACACACGCAAAAAGACGTACGGCTTGATTTACAGTGAAAAACCTTATCTATATTTGACACTAAGTTTATACAAAGGTATTTGATGCCTAGATGATATTGTGGTAAAAGACTTTTCTTGATAAGGGAAGCATAACTGAAACAATGACAGATACATACCAAAACCCGAAAATAAAGATTTATTGGACCTAGTTTTCTCATTGCGTAGCCCATAAGGTTCAGGGGAAGTAACTGTTTTCTAATCTCCCATGTGGTTATATAAATCATCTTATTTTTGCTGTTACTTTCGCATCATAAATTTTGTTGTTGTTGTTGTTTTTTTCTTGATTAATAGGTTAGGTATCTCTATCATTGTATATATATATAGCAAGACACATAGGGTATATGCTATTTGTATTTACGTCTCTTTTTATAGATTTGCTAGGTTTTAATGATTATTTGTTTGATTATGGGAAATTGGTGTTGGGAAGATATTTGATTATGGGAAATTGGTGTTGGGAAGATATTTGATTATGGGAAATTGGTGTTGGGAAGATATTTCTCAAACCGTGTAAATAGCCGATTATTAGATACAAGCGACATTCATTCTGAACCGTATTAAATTTTCTTAATATAAGGATTTATTGGGATATTCTTACGCATACGTGTTTAGTAGTTTAAGATAGGAATAATTCTGAGTATTAGGTGTTTGGGTCCTGTTTCGTGGTACGAAATAACCATCTACTGTTTAGAATTGCGTACTGATAAATCATACCAGTTTTGAAGCAAGAAAAACCCCACAGGTGTCAATTCTGAGTCTCGTGAATGTGTGGTCCTTTGCTTGATTAGAAAAAATTATTTATCTTATTGGTGAGTTTAAGCATCCTACAATTGACAACTACTGTTGTCTTGAGGTCCTTGGAAATAGAAAACGCAACGACCTCAAGCCAAACTCACGCTGTGTGTTCGACTTTGCTTCTGTCACTCGGTCTTGAGGTGAACTTATATTAGCTGCTTGTAGACCCCTGGTGTGTTACTATATATATATTGGCACAGAAATTTGACAACGGCGCAAATTCAAAACGGTTTCCCAACGTTTTGAGCTAAACAAGCTCTTCGTCAGGGGAATAAACAGCTTACATATACAAAACAGACACTGAACACCAAATCTAAGATAAATTCTGGACTCCTACATGTTAATATATATACATATATATATATATATATATATATATATATATATATATATATATATATATATATATATATATATATATATACCTTAATTGACTGCAAATCGTAATGCGTCAGATTCAGAAATACTGTCGCTACTGTTTCATCCAATATATTTCACTTAAAATTGAATTTATTATGCATATCTTCCCTGCTATTTTAATACTGCAAGGAGTAGGCTGGCTTTATCAAACATTTGAACAATTTAAAAATTTTAGAAGTGAAAATACTTCAGGATATCGAAATAACGACAAATTAATTTGGGAAAACCATGTCCCTAATTCACAAAACTACTGAACTTGAGTACACACTAACGCTAATGTTTTGATGTTAGCAGTGCGATAACTTGTAAGTAGGACAACTGAAAAAGTTCTCATCGATTGCGGTGAAACTTTCTGTTCAATAGTAATACTAAATACTGAATAAAGCTTACTGAATACCACGTTTGTGACTTACACAAGATCTAGGTTTTAATGTGCAGTTATTTTGAGGAGTGAGAGACGTGGCGGTGGATGTTTTTCAGTGAAATAGACAGGCATGATTGTGATGGACGTGGCTGTGGATGCTTTTCCGATAAACTACTGGCATCATTAACACACTACAATTTAAGTCTCGTTAACCGATATATGTCTTCTAAAATTGATTTTCATATACCATATTTATGTATTTTCGACTCTTTAAAAGTTATTGAAAACAAATAAAATTGGCTACGATGCACATATAATCTACTCAGATTCGCCTGTCAGCAAACCGTGACAGCCATTTTCTGCAGTGTCGGATTGTATTCAGAAGCTAGGTCATTTCACGCATGGAGTAGCGATAAGTATACTTTACAACAGATTAACAATTTAACCAACCGGTTCTTATTTTTACCTGAATAACTCCCCCACCTCTACCCCCAGAGCTGTGAAGGAATTCCTCCGGTAAGTTCATCATCTTTCCCAGCCAGTCTGTGGTGATGACTTCTAATTCAGTGCATGCTGGACTCGTGGCCTATGTAACAGAGTTACAGTAATTATGCATGTGTTATGTCATGCCTTAATAAAATTTAAGTATATTATTTTGCATTTCAGTACTTGTTACACTCATTTGCACAAAAAATTACAATACGAGAAGTAACAGTTTCCAAAAGTGAGAATACTTGTCTTCTCTCATGATACTTGGGTATACGAAACGTTTCTTAAATAGGGAATAATTAACAGACAGACTGCACGAAATGAATAGAAATTGAATAAGACTAGAAGAACGTAAATTGTGGATACATAGATTAGATTGGTTACCAAATATCTGTACAAATTTGTAGCCTATGGAATGTGGAGCCAGAATGAAACTGACGACCATTTGAGTGCCCCTTAATAATATAAATTACGTTCCTATCAAATATTCCATCTGTGACTTACATTCTGTCAATAAGCTTTCGAACACCTAGTAATCGTGGAGTGAGAGTTGCATACTACATTTTGGTACGTTACTTCCTAATTGATAGTGTGAAATCCGTAAATAACTGGTATGGCGGCGATTAAAAAGGAAAGGAATGATATTGTGCATTATTCCAATGTAGCCATCAACAGTTCCATAAAACAAAGGCTCCTCCACATCTCTTTTGTAACTATGTATCATCTAAATGAACCTTGAACTTTTCAATATATAAAGTGATAGTCTTTTGCATGCATGCAGGATTAGTCTATTAAAAGCATCTGCAGAACTAGGATCAGTCTATTAAAATCATCTAGAGAACTACTCATATTAGACCTCCGTTTCGCGTCTTTATACCTAAACTTGCCTTTGAAAAAGTTATTACCTACGATGTGTGCATAGATTCCTAAGGATCAAGTTAAATGTGAATATACCACTGTGCATAAAATACGGTAAATAAATGCTAATCTTTGCATATTATTAATGCTCTTCTTTTAGCGAAAATTCATGATCATAAATGGATACAGTACCGTATTCCTAATATATATTCAACAGACTTTCGACTATAGGACGATGTTCATGGTATGAAAAGTTATACCTTGATCAACATTGAACTCTTCTCGGGTAGATATTGGCTAAGAAATGGAATGTCTGCAGCAAATATTTCTTGCTCTACTGATTAGGTTTGAGGAAGTCGAATGATTTTAATGGAATGTAACTTGATATATTCAACTTACCCAAGAGAAACCGATACACCCGATGGCGTCAGACAACATGTCACCCAATATGGACGGAAATGAGTTTCCGGCCGCAAAGTAACCATGAAAATGTGGATTGTGCCAGTGTGTAATCTGTTGTAAGGAACAAAAACAAAGTTTACATATATTTATAGGGATAAATGCTTGAAATGCTGAATAGAGTTAAGTAGATGATGGAGATCAATTGTTCCATTTTTGTACCGTGCTCTACTAAGATGACTGAAATCAAAACTAAATGTCTCATCTGCACCTTTTACTAATATGTAAAGTGTGCAGAAAACATTCTAATTGGAAGCGTTGTTTTACATGTGCCTTGCATTGCAAATTGATTTGTTTAAAAGTTATATTTATATGTCTATTTTTATGGCGAAACCGTCAGTACACCTTACATACTGCACAGTAGAAATGCTCAGTTGTTAAGTTATGTTGCAAGGTCAAATCTGTTGGATTGTAGGTTTATTTTTGTACCTTGTAGTATATGTATGTCAAGAATGATGACAAAAGCATATAAACATCAAAATGTATATTGGGTATTCCAGGAGAATGATGACAAAAGCATATAAACATCAAAATGTATATTGGGTATTCCAGGAGAATGATGACAAAAGCATATAAACATCAAAGTGTATATTGGGTATTCCAGGAGAATTATGACAAAAGCATATAAACATCAAAATGTATATTGGGTATTCCAGGAGAATTATGACAAAAGCATATAAACATCAAAATGTATATTGGGTATTCCAGGAGAATGGTTGGTAAATTGTCTTGACATTCAGATTTAGTTGGTGCTGTTTTCAGGGGATTCGAAATTGAAGAGCTGAAACAAAAGCTAACGAACATTGGAAAAACAGATCTATCATGTAAAGAGATTTCGCATAACCAGACGTGTATCATTATAATTTCATTTGCAAAGATTTTTATAACACAGCCAGTCTCACTTGTTAATTAGATTAAAACATCAGTAAAGAAAATCATTACAATGATTACAATGCATGTATGAGCTGAATTATTACTCAGAAATACAAATATAATTGTTTTACAACATAAACATTAGAATAAGGAATAAAAACAAATATACTAAATGGTTTTTAAATTTTCTTTATAAAATTCAGATTGCAATTGATATGTGTGACCGTACATTCTGTATATATCAGGTCATTATTGATATGGGTGACAGAGTATATTCTATATATATCATGTCATTATTGATACTGACGACCGTATATATATATATATATATATATATATATATATATATATATATATATATATATATATATATATATATATCGTCATTATTGACATGGATGACCGTATATTCTATATATAAAATGTCATTATTCGATGACCGTATATTCTATGTATATATCATGTCATTATTGATATCGATGACCTTATATTCTATATATATATATATATATATATATATATATATATATATATCATGCTATTATTATTGATATCGATGACTGTATATTCTCTCTCTCTCTCTCTCTCTCTCTATATATATATATATATATATATATATATATATTATATATATATATATATATATATATATATATATATATTTATCATGTCATTATTGATATGGGTGACCGTATATTCTATATACATCATGTGATTATTGCTGCTGAATTCTGTTGTTCACAGTCTCTCGCAATGCATTTGCTTCAATGTCATTATGGTTTTTTCTCTTTTTCATAGATAATAATGATTGAACAAGCAATATAACAGTTAATAATTGTATATAAAAAGACTCAAGTCACTGTAAAGGTTCAATAACTATGTATTTGATGTACAAATTTTCCACTTTTCCGGTTTTGTGTATTAAAATTTTCATATGCAAATTTAGTATGCGTGATAATATCCTACGTACTTTTCAGGAGACTATATTCTCATTCTGTGTTGTACGAAAATGTAAAATTGTAAAAGATGAGTTTACTTTGCATAGACGTAAATATTTAGATTTTTTTTTTGTATCTGCCACAAATATATAAAAGCAATAAACAGCATTGAGGCTAATATTTAAATGTTGCAGTAGTTGTCGTGGTTTTGTTCTTTATTATTATTAGTAGTAGTAGTAGTAATATGAGTAGCAGTAGTAGTAATATTATTATTATTGCGATGATGATGATGATGATGATGATGATGATGATTATTAATATTATTATTATTATTATTATCATCATCATTATTATTATTATTATTATTGTTGTTGTTGTTGTTGTTGTTGTTGTTGTTGTAAAGGCTTACAGATGTTTAACGACTTTGACTGAAAATTTTATGCAACTTGTATTATCTCACATTTGGATTTCCTAGGTGTCTTATATTACCGATTTTCTCTTTTGTCCCTAAAATCTGATATTTATGTAGGATATTACTGTATCCCCTTATGATGTCAACGTTCTATAGATGCGAAAATATTGGTGGGAACCGTGCCACACTCCAATTTCCACCAGTGTACCTAATTCTAGCTCTAAATAACCTATAAGAATGTCACAATTTTAGATGAATAGTTTATCACAAGACTTAATCTGACTTCAGATGAAAGACCGCCATGTGCAAAGATCAGTGTAAGTACCAGAAAGCCTTTGGCCTCCATTGGAAAGCAGCCTGGAAGTTCGTGGGATGTGGTCACATCGGTTTATAGATAAGACCGAGTCTGAACTCTAACTTAGTGCATTTTGATTCATAAACGCTCGGTCTTTTACACGGGGTTATCTCACTTAACCCTGTTTTAAAGTACATAAACATTTTGTTGACTTTGATAATTAAACTGGTGAAAAATAATACAGCGAAGGTAATAATGACATAAAAATACAAATATAATTATTGACTATGGGAGAAACATGGCTAAATATTATCTGATATCCAACAGAGAGCACCAGTGCTAACAGAGATGATCTTAGATGACTGAGAAGAAGGGATGGAACAATTAAATTAGTTTTATTGATATACAATACAATATAATATAATATAATATAATATAATATAATATAATATAATATAATATAATATAATATAATATAATATAATATAATATAACATAATATAATATAATATTATAACAAGAACCTTTTATCAAAGTATACTTCTAATATTGAAATAATAATAATAATAATAATAATAATAATAATAATAATAATAATATAGCAACACTAATAGAACAATATATATAAACACATACGTATACATGATGGTCGTTAATAAAATTATAATTTGTTTATTTGGCAATCGATGTAATATATTGAAATCCGTCTTGTATTTTTCTTCTTTATTATTGTTATTCTTAATATTCTTCTTCTTCTTCTTCTTCTTCTGCTTATTATTATTATTAGTAGTAGTAGTAGTACCTACCCCAGGCATTATGACTTTTTCAATGTCTTTCATGACTTCATCGAAGCTTTCCGGTTTTTCGGGCGCTTCATCGGGCAGTAACGGTCTCATGTAACCAGGCGATACTCTATGTACGACATCTCTTTCCCGAATGTTCTCCAAGTAGTTCACAATATAGTCCACCATTTGTCTTCCGTATTTGCGGAAACCTTCGGCATCCATGCTGAAAACATATTTCTATAACAATTTCTTTCTTTGTATTGAATTTTTAAGGGATTATGCTTAAACTTATAAACTACATTTGCACGTATGTTGTAAAATCATAGCAGTCTTTCTGAAAAGTCACCAATCCTCTTTTTCTGTACTGCAGCTTAGAAATGAGGAATGAACATATGTTTAAATAGACGCTATTTTCTGAACATCTATATTTCAGGGAAACTATTTGGGAAATTGTAACCTTACATTAAGTTTTATGGTATTTAATGAAATTCTTTTGAGAGATTAGACAAAATGTTTATCATATATAGAACTGGCAAAAGACAGGTTATGTAAAAAATAAAACATAAATAGTGATGATATGTCATGGTTTTTGTAAACTTCTTTTCTTTACCAAAACAAAAGTAACATAATCGATTTGTGTATAATTGCATTACATTTAATCATGTGTCGTGATACTAATTTATTGCAATAAAGAACTACCCGTGAGCAGAAAAAAGTCCCTAAGATGGTTTTCATTAATATTTAGAAAGTATTGAATGAAAGTTTAAAATAGTTTTTTATTATTAAAATTTTAGAATAACGAAATAAAGAAACATTTTACTTAACAAGGATACATACAAACTGACAGATACAAATATATATAAATAGCATAAACATTAGAAGAAGTATCAAGTTGTTAGATACAGGCAACCATGTATGTCAATCTGTGTGTGTGTGTAAATTGCTATAGAAACAATAAATATGACATATCAATTACCCTAATGAAATCTAGATACAATATATGAAGCTTTGATCAATAAGAGTCAACTATCTATCAAAATATCCATACATGTCTGACCATTTGTAAAAGAATTTGTACTGGACTCCTTTACCTTTGAAATATATTCTCAACATCAAAACATCTACAAAAAGTGTAAATCAAATTTCAAAATGTAAAGGTGATTTCAAAAATGTTTGATTTGTTGATCAGATTTTTTTTTTTTTTTTTTTTTTTTTTTTTTTTATAACAGTAAGAAAGTAAATGACGTTTGGAATATCAGTTCCGAATATTATATTTTTGGCAAATTTCTTTGAATATTAAAATTATCTTTCAACCACTGTTCTAAGTTAATCAATACATGATTTACTTTCTACATTCAAATAACAAATATACAATTGACTCCTTCTCCAATTGATACAATTTACATTTATCATTATCTAATATTCTGGCTTTGTGTAATAATGAATTTGTACACAAAATTGGATGCAATATTTTAAACTGAAAATCACTCAGTTTCATATCATCAGTGTGACCAAGTAGAGAGAAATAATGAATTAAAATAATGAATTATTTTATCTGAATGTATAATATCAAACTCTCAATTCCATTTCTCGTGCAAACTCATAGAATTAGTAATGACATCATTCAAAATTTTGCATCCTTTCTTATTCATAGATACATAGATATTATAACTTACTACAAAATGTTTCTTAAATTCTTGAATTGTCGCCGTTTCAATTCCAATGAAATCGTTTTTAATTAAATCCAATTAAATCGTTCCAATTTTAAGGAACTTTTCTTATTGCTGACATATAATAAAAAATTGTTTCCAATCAATTCATATTTTTTAATTCATCATAAGAGTAGAACGCACCGTCACATGTAACTATACCGATAATATTATGACTGCCCTTTCCATACCAATCATTGATACAAAACATTTACAACCGTCACATGTAACTATATCGATAATATTATGGATGCCCTGTCCATGTATATCGATAATATTATGGATGCTCTGTCCAAGTATATCGATAATAGTATGGCTGCCCTTTCCATGCCAATCTTTTATGCAAAACATTTACAACTCTAACATATTTGAATTATACCATATTGGTGAAAATAAAACCTTTTCAACTGTAGTAAAATCTTGCCATTCTTCTAGTACATTTTTCCAGAGTTTGTTTGTAAGATTTTGAAACAAAAAGTGATTAATATGCGATTAAAAAGTAAATATTTTCTTCAAGTCAATACATGATAAAGCTATCCATTTGTTTTTGTTTTTAATGGCTACTCGCAACCATGATATCTTCGAGGGTTTAATAAAATCTTTAATTTGAACAATCTTCAGACCTCCATGCTTTTAATCTTGAGAAATCACATGTTTTGTAATACGAGCCAGCTCTGAATTCCCCCCCCCCCCCAAAAAAAAAAAGCTTAATTTTTTTTCTCAAGATTTTATGTGAGAAATGTGTGGTGGATCAGATAAAGATTGAAATAGGTGTATACATTTAGATAAAGCTAAGGATTTAATTTTTCCATGCAGAGTTTTTCTCCTTTTCCAACTATTAAGAGGTGATTCTATCTTCTTCATTATCTCAGGAGAATTTAAATCCCATGTATCATCAAACAATTACGCCTACAATTTTTCAGGGTCCTTGATCCCAATCTAACTTAAACTCATGACACAATCTTACATTTGATTTCGAGTATGCCCCAATCCAGACTGCCATTGTCTTTTCTACACTGAGTTTTAGTCCTGACATTCTATAAAGTTGTTGTAACACCTCCAATGTAGCCCTAACAGATATCTCACTACCATTAAAAAATATATGAGTATCATCAGCGTATTGACCTAATTAATTTTCAGTATTATTACTAGTGATTACTTTACTTTTTTATTGTTTCTTGTCATTTTCCCTAGAACCTCAACAACACAGAAAATAAATAATTATGGAGAAATTGGATCTCCTTGTATAGAACTTCGTTTTACATCGAAAAAGAGTGACATATATCCATTTTAATATATATATATATATATATATATATATATATATATATATATATATATATATATATATATATCAGCTCTATTATAAAATAGTTTTATATATTTTAGTATTTAATCCTCAAAATTAAAGGATCTAAAGGTTGCATCTATAAATTTCCAGGAAATTTTATCAAATGCCTTTTCAAAATATATGGACAAAATTAGACCAGGTGTATCTTGCTTTCTTGTTTCAAATAAAATATCATATATCATTATAATATTTTCCCCAATAAATCTGCCAGAAATAATTTCTTTTGGTCTTCACGTATTAAATTTTCCAAAACACTTTTTATTCTATTTGCCACACAACCTTAAACCATTTTGTAAGTAAATGAAATTTAAAATAAAAAACATTCCTAATATATCAAGATTTAAAGTTGCAAAAACATGCATTTATTTTAATCCAAATGACGATACTGTGCTACATCATCCAAAAAGTGTGTGTGAATTTGAAATTATTTCCCTACCTGCAGCAAGTTAATACGCGCGTCCACTCACTGAGATGTCACCCCACTGAGAGAGTTAGAACTGGAAAGCTCGTAGGGCAAACCTTATCATAGTTCCCAGCTTTATGTCATTTAAATTGAGGTAAAGGCGTGTCTTATATAGTAACTAAAGACAGTTTTAAACTCTGGTCGCTTAGTAAACTTTACGTATTTCTGGCATATATTATCGCAAGATCAATTAGTACCGTGGGTCAAATCTGGTTAATCCGTCATGGTGCCACTGTTAGATAATGCAAGCGTTACCACTGCTGTAGTTTGTTGGCATGGGGAATAACTTTAAATTCCTTATTAACATTACTATTTTCCTTCAAGCAAATTTGACAAAACGTGACCTTTAAGTAGAAAAAAAAGTTTAATATAAATAGATATATTGAATGTACATATAGTTTTTGCATAATATGAAATGGGTAAAACCTACGAGTGAGCAAAGCTTGCAAGTTATTGTGCGTCATACCACGTGACGTCGTTTAGATGTGACGTATAGTGTCTTGTGCGCAGTGTTGGATTACCCAATAGGCAGACTAAGCACGTGCTTAGGGCACCAGCAAAGCAGGAAAAAAACAACAAAAACTACTTTTTTTTTTAATTACATATGGGAGGGGGGCACAATAATCCTTTCAGTGCGTAGGGCCTCTAAAGGTCTTAATCCGGCCCTGCTTGTGCGCGTTCTTAACCTGTGCAAAAACAATGTTCCTGAATTGCAAGAAATATTTAATAATATCGTCGATGAATTAAAACTTAGTGCACAAATCTTGGAGACATTTTTAACGGCGAATAAGGCTCATTGCTAAGAAATGTATGATGATCTTTACGAACATTTGCTTGTATTTCTTTGTTCTTTTCCATAGTAGTGAGCGAAGCATGCTGTTGTGTGTGTGTGCGTGTGTGTGTACTGACTGATGCTGCGTGACGTCATGGAGATGTGACGCATGCTGTCTCATGCGCGTTCCTTGCCCGTTCCTGAGTTGCAAAAAAACATGTTATTGTGGAATTAAAAGTAAGTGTACAATTTTTGAAATTTTAGCGCTGGATAAGTCCCATTTGTTGAGAAGATAATATATTTTGAAGGTTACGAACACTAACTCATGTTTATTTTGTTGTTCTTTTTCGTAGTAGAGCATGCGCAAAAAAAACACAGGGCGATGACTATGGGATTTTTGATTGGTTTCGTATTCTCGAAACATTTTGAGCATCAGATTCAAATTCTAGCTTAAAACTCCAAAATTGGGTATGATCCTTGGAGTATATGTCTACGACTTCAATCCAACCAATCTGAGGTAATGTTATTCTCGCGTAAGCTAGAGTCGGTTTTTCCTGACCTAAAATTCAGAAACGAAATCCTCTCTTTTGTTGAGCCCCATAAACATCTTGGCGTAACTTTCAGTAGTCTAGGCAACTAGACCAAGCATATTGATAACATATTTCTGTCGACCTAAAAAAATGATAACTGCATTGAAAATATTTTAATATAAATTTAGCCGAATAGACGTTAGAAAGGATATATTTTTACATACATCTGCCCCTCACTAGAATATGCTGATGTTGTAGGGGATGGTTGTTCGGCTGAAGACTATCTTAAATTTGAAAAATTACAATTAAAAGCAGCGAGAATTGTGACTGGTCTTACTATAAGTGTATCGTGTCGTAAGATTTATGACGAAACCAGTTGGACTACCTTGGCAGATAGACAAAAGTTTCATAAACTGTGTTACTTTCATAAAATTGCATACGGTGTCTCTCCTTATCTTTCCGACCTTCCATCGTTACTGGTTGGTGAGACAAACAGGTATAAGATAGAAAATAATTTTAATCGAATTAATGCCAAACTCGAAATAATTAGAAACTCATTCCTACACTCTTCAATTCATGTTTGGAACTCACTCCCAGATTCTATAAAAGGTGAAAGTACCTATTCTATCTTCAGAAGTAAAATAGTGCTAAGACAACATAAGTGCCTGCCCATTTCTTAGTTGGTAACAGGAATTTATCGATTCTGCATACCAGAATTTGAAATAACTGTAGTAACTTAAATAATTATTGATATTCTAATCATTTGAGAGATAATGCATTGTGTAATTGTGGTGATGATATAGAAAAGGCATATCATTCCATATTTGCTTGCAAATACTATATTGAACGGGGTAGGATATTGGTTCAAAATGTAAATCATCTCTATACACCAGCGACTACAAATAATGTGTTATACGGATCATCTGATTTTACAGCGAACGTTAATAATCGCTTATTTGACTGGTTCCAAACATATATTAAATGCACGAAACGTTTTACATAATTAAGGAGTATTCGAAATTTGATTTCTCTACTCATAAAATTACTGCCATTTTGATAAATAAAAACATGATGTTCTTAATTTTTAGCCACTGTGTTCATTTTGGTGTACAATTTCTGCCACGATCATTATTTTATTCATCTCTCTCTCTCTCTCTTTTATACATATTTTTTCTGAATCATGTATGTTTACATATAATTGTGTGAAATCATATTAATTTAGTGCCTCTATCCATGTAAATTTCTTATCGATTGTAGGGAAAGGGCTTATTCTAAGTTGCGAGAACTTGTAGCCTTACCCCATTTGTTGACATTTATGGCAATACAACATGTTTAAACTGAACTAAAAGAGACTCGATTGTCAAAACTCTCAAACTGGGTATGATCCTTGGAGTATATGTCAACACAAGATACTCGACTGTCAAAACTCTCAAACTGGGTATGATCCTTGGAGTATATGTCAACACAAGAGACTCAGTTTAAGTAAATCATGAAGTGCTATGATCCTAACTTTATTCCAGTCAAAGTTTTGGGACTTTGAAATTGATCTTGAATATCATGAAGAAAAAAAATGTTTCCAGAATACTTGGCCTAATTGTATTCCAGAATATGTGGTCTAATTGTATTCCAGAATAGGGGGCCTGATTGTATTCCAGAATACGGGGCTTGATTGTATAGAATACGTCGCCTAATGTATTCCAGAATATATGACCAAATTGATTATTTTCATCTCGTTCACATTATTTGATTAGATTTACTATATACCTGCATCCATAATTTCTCACACCGGAAAACAATTTTTGCCTACTATCAAAAGCCTCAAATTAACACGTTCTCTTGGGTGTAGAATTCCCTCCTCCATTCCTTATTGGCTAGGAAAATCATGTGGCAATACTTTTTTTCATAAGAAACTACATTGTATGGAGTGGGATGCATACGTATACATAAATATCATTGATATACCCCCCCCCCAAAAAAAAAAAAAAAAAAAAGTGCGAATATGTATATATTCTGAACTATAATAGGATCTTTAAATGACACCATATATTGATATAATTCCGATAGGACTCTGTGATACATATGCTTGTTCTGTAAGATATGACAGCAGTGACTCTGAATGGTTCATAATAATACCAGGCCAGGTAGTCTCGAACTTTTCTGTGCACAAATACTGAACACATGCTCAAGTTTCAACAATCTGAATCTGCTATAACTTTGCTAGGAGTACGGTTAGGAGCACGATAATTTCTGGAATATCTTATTGCTTATATCTATAACATGCTTGCCTAATTTCAATGATATTATGATATGCAGGGATTCAACTGTAAGTAATAATTTCAAGTTTGGAGTTCTGAGTCTGAGTTCAGCTGCTTGCTTAGTTTCATGACTGTAAGGCCTGGTGTTTGTGACTATCAGGCCTGGTCTTCATGACTGTCAGGCCTGGTCTTCATGACTGTAAGGCCTGGTGTTTGTGACTATCAGGCCTGGTCTTCATGACTGTCAGGCCTGGTCTTCATGACTGTCAGGCCTGGTGTTTGTGACTATCAGGCCTGGTCTTCATGACTGTCAGGCCTGGTGTTTGTGACTATCAGGCCTGGTCTTCATGACTGTCAGGCCTGGTCTTCATTACTGTCCGGCCTGGTGTTCGACAAAGGTATAACAAACAGGTCACAATTTTTGTTAATCGTTCTGATTATCATGGGTAATTACCTCAGTAGCAGTAATTGCAAAAAGATGAATTAAACTGGGTCTAACTGATGATTCAGCTCTTGCTTTTAAAGATGACATCATGCTTCTAAAACAAATATACAAATAAAAACCAAGAAGATGAAATATGTGGTTCAATGAGTTTGGCTGAGTTCGATTCAGTAGGATAAGGATGAATGCTTAAGGGGCGAAAAGATTAAGATTGGAGAATACAGCCAGAAGAAGTTGCGATGATTTGATTCTTGGTAAATTTTGTGTTAACTGACGGAGACATCAGTCTATAAAAAAACAAGAATATATTATCAACGAAGCAAATTTAAAGCTGTATTATGCAATGTCAAATCTGCTCTTTTGCATGCCTAAGATCGCTAAAGAACTGAAACATTTTGTTTTACAGAGTAAGTTAAGTGAAATTTGGTTTGAACAACATTCATTGAATACCACCATCCACTAATTCATAAATACCATATCACATATAAAATTTGAGCAGTACTACTTACCTAGAGCTTTCTCCTTTGAATTTAAATGGAAGATATATGAGGATAATATAAGAATAATTTGGATGGTCAATTATCGTAAGTGACAAAGAGATCAAAAAAAGAGCTTGTAATAATTGTATGATATCGGAAAAATCCAGAAATTAGGAAACACAGATGGAATTGGTTTGGTCATATATTCCGAACAAAGAATACTATCCGAGGCACCAACTATGTATAAACGAATCTGTGTCCAACTTGTATGCACGTCGAACGTTTCAACATCTTTATCATATCTTTTAACTGCCGTAAAATAAAATTTGGTATATTTTGTGCAATATTGAACAATTCCTTTTTATCAAACTCATACTGGATATAACAATCAATAAGGTTTTGATTCTTGGAAATTTAATATAAACTTGTATTCTGATAAATATTTGCTTCAGATTGCACAATTTACTTTGAATATTGTTTCGTAGAATACTATTCTCGCTTGAGTAAGAAATTTGCAAAATATAACGGCGTTTAATTATTTTATTAACTGAAGCATTTTCATGTGTATTTCCATCGGGCACATGCTTGCATATGATTCACTTTTAAATTGTTTCCTTCACGTTCAGAATCAAATCAGAGCATCCTCGGTCTTTTCGGTTAAACAACCTCGAATTTGTGGCAGAAGCGGCCATATTTAATATAAACAACAACGGACCTATTATCAATCGTCAAGTCGAGAAAAAAACCTCGGATTTAATTCGTAGTCATTGAAAACTATATTTTGAACTACTTTCGTGCACATGGAACAATATGGCGGCGGAAGGAGACAATGTTACAATCGGAATAATATCGGCCTTTGCTGTTGTAACATGTGCACTACGCCAGAGGCGAATCACCAAACACATCAAATTGATGTGTATTCCTACAACCACTTCCGACGTTATTTCAAGACGTGACGGAAATGGCCGAATGATATTCCGATCGACCTAGTACCTGACGGTATCACGTGATGAAATACTACGTTACTGTGGAAACAAAAGTGTCAATTCATTAAAAACAAAGATTTAAAAGTTACTTTCAGTTAACAATATATTTCTTATTTTGAATATGTTTAATTTACCTTTATTTGCTCCATATACCTTCTAGAAACAGATCGTAGATTGCGTTCTACTTTGCTACGCAAGAAATCTGTGCATTTTCTATTTTGTTTACCACCACTACCACCAAAATAAATAAATAAATAAAAAATTACCCCCCCCCCAAAAAAAAAAAAAAAAAAACCCAAAAAACAACTTGCAAATCAATCCGTAATATTAGATTTGAAACAAATTGTTTTGGTCGTTCAAAACAAGAACAATACCTTCATTTCGAACAGTGAGACAAATGCTCAATAATTTTCTATAAAAAATATAGAAAAATACAATCATAAACCTTGATGGAAATTATTTCATTCCTACCATTGCCCTCATGTTATAATTGTTGTATATGTGAAGCTTACATGATATCTATATGATGGTCCAGCCTTTTTGTGAGGAGCCTCGATTTGGCGTCTACCATCAAACAATTTGTCGGGACCAAGCTTGGGCTTTAAATACCGGTTACTTAGTACTGGACAGCTTATCTCAAATGCACCGCGAATAATGGTTAAACATGTGCTGCATGCTTTGATGACTGACCTTGCCTGTAGAGTCAAAATACTGGATCCTTATTGGGATCAAGGTCGTCCTGGTATGGAGACAGATTGAGCTGAAGATGGAAATGTCGTGTTGATGTTTATCAATGAAATTCCGATTTGAAATTTAGGTATGAAATCGAGGATCTTACACGATTTCAATGAAACGTTGTAAGTTCGCAAGGATGAAACGCGTGTTAAAAATGAAACTCTTCTGGAAGGCGTCTTCATTCGAACAGTAGGTTTAAAGAGGAAAGGAAAATATTACTCAAGGATTTTTATTTCTACAGCTTTTTATTTGCATTAAAAATACTCCATTATCATTGCGTATTATATATAGTCTCAAACGTTTAAGACATATTATTCCAAATGTTTCTATCGAGTATATAACTTACAAATAGTAACTGAATATACTAAAATCTAAGAAAGTATGAAATAAGTAAGACATATATAAACATAATAAAAATGAAGAAAAAAAACCAAAGGAAAACAAATTTGTGATTCAGATATAAAAAATATCGACACAGTCTTCCACGAAATAGGTGACTTGTGTCGAATAACCGCACATTTTAATGCAACCGACTGAGACAATGGCTTTTCATTTATCGATTGTTGTATTTAGGACCCGAAGACCGTATGCGTTCATTAGCAATATGAGCAAGCGACGGTTTTTAATTTTTTTAAATTTTTTTTAATTTTTTTAATGAGAATATCACACAATCTACGAGAACCTACGAGAACTTGGAGTCTTTGGAATGCATGTCCTCCATATTCTAGTCTCCCTAAGTAAAAGTCTGAAGCAATGCAGCTTACTTATTCATTGTTATTATGAACACCTGCCTATACCGTCTCTTTATTGTCGCTATTAATCAGTGGTTTATTTCTTTCTTTTTATTCTTTTTTTTAAAAAACTATGATCAGCATTGTAACAATATTAGGCATTGATTAGAATCTGTTATCATAAATTATTACTGTACGCACAAATGTACGCACAAATGGTTGCAAGAGGTCTTACGAGTACCGATATAAACAATAACAACGTCTATCGTACTAACTTCACTCGTGGATAATTTCACTGCCTGTACAAAGCGATAAGGAGATTTCAAATAATACACTCCACTACTAGGCCCACTTTTCGCAGCAGAAACAAATGCCATAAATGAACATTGAACAGATGAAATAATTCATACATAGATGTTCCATAAATATCTTTCTTAATGTAACAGGCTGTTAATTAAAATACTGAATGATCATATTCATTGATTTAAAACAAAATATAGTTAACAAATGAAAATGATTTGAAGAAATAAAAAATGAATTCCTGCATGGAGGTAGGTATTTTTGTACAAAATTGGCAATTGCAACATCTGCAATGTTAAAAATGACGCAAAGCCCAGTTTACGTGTTCTTTATTGTAAAGTAAGCATATTAGCATGGTCCTATGGTGTTTTGGACACAGATTACTTCACAATAAATATATTTAGGACACGTCATTTATATAATATTCGTTAGCGTATACTCTGCATATTCTAATTACAATAACGCATCTTTTTAATTGTTATGAAAGTTGGTTTTGTGGGTTTTTATAGCACTTTTGAGAGACATTATTGGCTATATCTTGCTGAGGAAATGGGAGCTAAATGCCTTTCCCAAGTACACACGGAGGCAGCTGACTTGTTTTATGAAAGGCTTATATATATATATATATATATATATATATATATATATATATATATATATATATATATATATATAGAGAGAGAGAGAGAGAGAGAGAGAGAGAGAGAGAGAATATATATATATATATATATATATATATAGAGAGAGAGAGAGAGAGAGAGAGAGAGAGAGAGTACAAATCACATGGCGAATAACAGCCCTTTCAAGTGCACTGGATCAGCAAGGGATCGCGTGTGTCAGGGATTGATTAAGATAAACGCAATAAACTGACAACGAACAGTGCAAAACTAGTATATATATATATATATATATATATATATATATATATATATATATATATATATATAATCAAGAATTTGCTTCTTCTAAAAAGGAAAATGGAAAAATTAATTTAGGTTTAGGTAGAAAATAGTTTTAAGTTAGCATTCATGCTTACTTCGAGCACATTTAGATGGGATCGGGTGAGACATTTGTATAGAACCACACTTACAAATAGTTTTCTTGCAAAGGGCATCATTTCTGAAAGCAACAACTGTACCTCCTGCAATACACATCTTAAAACTCTCTCAGATCTGATTGGCATTACTCTGTTTTAAATTCTGCTCTGTTGCAAATTCCTTTTGGACAAATATCTTTCGGTGGATCGAAGACAAATACATGCTTTTAAATCCTTTCGTTCTAACATTTAAAATATTAATATATTCGGAATATTAGATTGAAGAAATGCAGAATTGACTTTAGATTTCAATTTATTTTGTGCAAAAAATGCTTCTTTAAATGTATAACGAATAAACAACACCTAAATTTACAGCATTTTAAACTTTGGATATAAATGATTTATAAAATAGAAAAAATATACTTTTTAAACATTGTTTTAACCGTGACGAATTCAATAAAAAAAACTCTTATCTAAATTTGGCAGCATATTATGCTTATAATGTTGCTGCTTTGTATTAATTGTTTTATAGATGTCTACATCACATATGTTCTATATATGTTACAAAGCTGCCGCTGTGGTATGCCTCTCTGACCAATGGTCAGTCACTGACGGGAATAATTATGCATCTTTCTTTCAATGCAGATGTATTCAACGCAATATGCAAATCTGCTAACTTCTTTGAGATTTGTAAGTACTCATATAATGTTAACATGACTGGTTTGTTATGCGACATGATATAAATGCAATTTAATTGGTTATGTAAATAGTACAACTCAGAAATGGCTTTTAGGTCAAATGACTTAAAACTCAGAAGTGCATTTTTAAGCTTAAATAACTCAAAACTCAGGAGTGCGTTTTAGGCAAAAAATAACTTAAAATGCAGAAGTGCCTTTTATGTTAAATAACTTAAAACTCAGAAGTGCCTTTTATGTTAAATAACTTAAAATTCAGAAGTGCCTTTTATGTTAAATAACTTAAAACTCAGAAGTGCTTTTATGTAAAATATCTTAAAACTCAGAAGTGACTTTAAGGTAAAATAACTTAAAGCATGCGCAGCCCAACCGTACTAACATATTAGTGTGCATCTATGCAACATCAATACAATATTACAATGATTGGTTGATTTTTCACGTTTTCCGGTTCACTATTCCACAGGCTCACTAGTCCACTAGCTTACTATTTCCGTCAGCTCACTCCTCTACTAGGTCACTATTCCACCATCTCACTACTCCATTAGCTCACTTTTCCACCATCTCACTACTCCACTAGCTCACTATTCCACCATCTCACTACTCCATTAGCTCACTATTCCACCATCTCACTACTCCATTAGCTCACTATTCCACTAGCTCACTATTCCACCTGCTGCTAAACAAATTAAAAAGTTTAATAATAAACTTGTACTTATTTTAAAAGAGGAGCACATTGAAGAATTTTCACATAAGACCACATCTAGAAACTGATAACAAAAAGTTCTACTTCCCTTGCAAATTATGTCATATACATGAAAATACATTGTCTGAAAGAATATTTTTATAGAGATTGTGTGCCTTTCTTTCCAGAAATAAACTGTATAAAATAAAAGGATATAAAATGACAACGAACAGTGCAAAACTAGTTTAACTAGCCTAAGCACTTTCGACTCTCATTGAGTCTTTGTCAAAGGCAATTACTAAACAAAGACAAACAAGACAAATAATAAACACAAAGGAAAGCGTTGACTTCACAAAAATGTACGTGTCATGTATATATACAGACATGTATATAACACATACATGTATATACAATCCTCCACAATATAACTTCATTGATAGTTTTGTACATGATACGATATTTCTAGCTAAGAAGGCATGTAAGCGCATTATGCTTAATGTTATAAATAAATATGAGAATAATTACATTAGACATATATGTTTTAACTATCCATCCTTGTACAGATTTTAAAACACAAAGAATGAGAGATCAAATTTGGTTTAAATCATAAATAAATAACTTTGATATTCTTCTTGAGATTAGTTTCATAATATATCTGATGAAGAATTAGTTCAACACGTACTTGATAGGGAATTCTCCCACGCATGTGGATTGAATGACCCCGAAATGAACGGAAATTTGATAACGTCATCTGTAATATTTTCCGCAGGAACTTTGCAACTAATGCCATAACGAAGAATCGGAATGATGATTTCCTCTTTTTTTTTGAAACCTGTTGTCCGTAATTTTACTTTGTCTTTCACAATTTTGTTTAAATCTCACAAAAGGCAAACTAGATAAATGAATGAATAATGAATGAATGAATTAATATACTCAAGATTATTCCACTGAGTTACTTCACAGATACGGTAACGTCATAGCATTAAGTCTTTATATAACTGTCCGTGCTTTTCATGTAATATTTATCCTATTTCGCTAACTTGGAAATTCTATATTGTATATTATGTGCGTTATTGAGTCGCATTATATCTAAACTGAGGAGACAAATAAATGAACGAATGATTTATCAATAGATGACGCCATCAATAATAGGATAATATAATACATGGCATCGTTGGGCAAAAACAGCACAATACGTGGCATCGTTGGGCAAATACGATATAATACGCGGCATGGTTGGGCAAATACAATGTAATACGTGGCATTACTGGCCAAATGCAGTATAGGCGGCGCTCTACAATTTCGCATTTTTCATAGAGTTATCCTGGCTATTTAAAAAAGACCTTGTATATCTTAGGAATTGTTAAAAGAACTTTGAATTCTCTTTATTTTGGTGTATGATTGATGGGTGCAATTTGGGTTATAGAGTATACAGCTTGGTCTTACTTCAGATGTGTTTCTATAACAAAACTGCTAGCTCCGCTTGGTCATTTTCACTTCCTAGACTTCAAAGGTGAATTGTAAAAAAAGAGCCGATAAAATTTCTTTACTTTTTATATATATTTTGTAATTCATTCATAGTACTTTTAGAAGCTGGTATTACCTACTCTGGCAAAATTCGTTTTCCCTATTTCACTAACTGCTAAAAATAGTGTACTTTGGACTAAGTCAGGCTGATTTGTCGAGCACATGGGAGTGGCCATTATTGTCAGCTGTGTGCTTTGATCATGCACAATTTCCACAAGTACAATATGTAAAACATTTCAGACACAGTGCATGAAAATGGCACAGAGGTATGCCAACATTCTCTTCATTGTGCATGTTGCTAATTCAAACAACTTCACCTTACACCTGTTATTCTCTCAGAAGTACATACTATTTGTAGAGCGCCTCCACAAAGATCACATATGTATTATTATTGTATGATTTAATTTTGGTTGCATAGCTGAAACATTTAAGTCGTAAGCATCTAAACAGTCCTTTTGAATAATTCTCGTGTATTTTTGCCACAGAACAGTATTCATTAGTAGCAAAGTCCCACACAAGCCCCCCCCCCCCCCCCCCTGATAAAAAGTGAGCTATTTTAAAAATGCATATGGCATTTTCTCAACAATAGCAACCAATGTTATGTTAAAATACAGGAACATGAAACCTGCCACAATTATTTCTGAGATGTTTCTAATAAAATTTACAGTTTGAACAGGGATGGAACAGATTGCGTTCACAGAGGTCAAACGTCAAGGGTACAAGGTTTGCTAATTCTTCTAACACTAGTATATGGTAGAAAGCGAAACGGCTTTGTCATTATTTTTTCCTTAATATTATTACAAATGAATAAAAAGAAACATTTTTGCTATATTTTTCTTTCACTTAATGCAGCAGTTTTAAATTTAAGTTGAATTTACTACTGTGTTCTAAGACTTGTAATGTCCCCATAATTAAGGTCATTGCACACACCATACTGTCACAAGGCATATTGTGTAAGCAAGAGCAAACTAGGCATAACTAGCTTATTTTCATGCATAATATCAATGTTAATATACTATTTTGCTGATAACATCACATGATGATATGAGAAAGAGAAAAGCAATTATACAAATTTTCATATTTGTTTTAAGGTGGCGCTCTACAGTTTCGTATTTTGCATAGGGTTAGATTTAAAAAAAAAAAAAAAAAAAAAAAAAAATTACACTGGTTATCCTGGCCATTTAAAAAAGACCTTGTATATCTTAGGTATTATTTAAAGAACTTTTAATTCTCTTTATTTTGGTGCATGATTGACCGGTGCAATTTGGATTATAGAGTATACAGCTTGGTTTTACTTCAGATGTGCACCTATAAAAAAACTGCTAGCTCCGCTTGGTCATTTTCACTTTCTGGACTTCAAAGGTGAATTGTAAAAAAAATAGTCGATAACTTGATTTACTTTTTATATATTTTGTAATTTATTCATTGTACTTTCAGACACTAGTATTGCCTACTCTGGCAAAATTATTTTTCCCTGTTTTAATAATTAAACATAGTGTCTTTTGGACTATCATGCATACTATCTGTAGAGCGCCTCCATAATACGTGGCATCGTTGGGCAAATACAACGTACGTTGTTGGGCAATTGCAATAGACAATTTGTATCGTATTGTGTAATGGAACTTTATACCTTTTATGCTACCACCTCCTTCGTGGAGAGAGAGAGAGAGAGAGAGAGAGAGAGAGAGAGAAAGAGAGAGAGAGAGAGAGAGAGAGAGAGAGAGAGAGAGAGAGAGAAAGAGAGAGAGAGAGAGATAATAACATAAATAGGACAGAAAAAGAGAGGGACATGGAAATAGTATGATGTTTAAAACATATTTGAAACATATATAAATTATTGTTGAAGCGGGGTCATAACCTCATTTATTACAACCACTTTTGATATATACACAAAATACATTTAGTCACATGAGCGTAGCATAATGTCAATATGCAACTTGTCCTTCATGACATATTTTGCTTTATGTTACTTATATAAGATAACAAATTTAAAATCATTTCCTCAAGACAAACCTCACTTACTAAAGGGCAAATCAGGCTAGCAAAGAAGACTCAGTTGAAATAGTTTCTTATAAACAAATTTTTCAATTATAGAAAAGAATAACAAAATGAGTCATAATAAGAAAATGTCCATCACTTGAGGGTAGGAGGTGGCGGAGAACGTGGCGGAGGAATTCATTTAAAAAAAATGTTTTGATGCACTAATAACACCGCTACCCATGTGTTACGGAATTATATATATATATATATATATATATATATATATATATATATATATATTTCCTTTTAATAGTGGTATAGTTTATTAGTTTATGATCTCTGTTCTTAGTCTAAACAGCTGTCGTCTTATGAGTATACATACGGTAGCCTCGATCAATAACCTGTTTGCTTGTAGCTTTAGTCACGTGACGTATTTTCCGCGCGAAAGAGAGTAATGAACTTTCGACCTAGTTCTTGTACTTTTAGGAGTAAACATTATATTGAATAGGAATTATAGTTTAAGGTCACATTCAAAGAATTAATCAATACAGTGTTTACTGTTTAAAACACTGGTACTCAAGCACCTTAGCAGAATCACGCATAACCTAATTCCTGATTGGTTCGGAGAGGGTTGCATTATTTTGAAATACCCTGCTTATTGAAGACGTAGTATGGGTTTTTATTTCGATTCTGCGCATTAATGCTATATATATATATATATATATATATATATATATATATATATATATATATATATAGGAAATAATCCTGTGTTTAAATATTCTTTACAGTTACATTTAAAGAGAGAGGTCATTACGATATTGGTTCAGTTTGGAGATTTGTTTATTATTCATACAGTACATTTAGGATTCAGTACTGTCTTAATCTGAATTATTATACAGCTCCGTGGAATTATCGGAAACATTTCTAAAACTTGTGAGATTCCAGATTCACAATAATTATTTGGATATTCTTAAACTTATCAACATATTAGCACAGTGAAGGCTATTTCATTCGGAATATTACATTCGGAATATTTGGATTAACTTCCGGAACAGTGAACTTTCAAACAATTCAGAACTTTTAAGGATATTCTATACTGTAAGTTATTTTTAATTCTTTCACTTTAATTGTTTGTTGAAATATTTTAATATTTTAGGAAATTCAAGATTTGTATTTTAAATCTTGAAAGCTTGTTTGAGTCTTTTCTTTTGTTGCATAACCCCTAGTCGTAACACCATGCTAAAAGTGATGCACTGCAGACTGACTTAGCACAAGTCAACCAGTGTCTTTGGGCAATGCACTGTACTTCAATTACCTCGGAACTAAATAACCTACTTGTGTTGCTGTGCCGTAAAGCACCAAACCAAACAAGTCAATCGATCAGCAGCCTTTAGCCCCTAAACTGTTATGTGAAAACTCTTGAAAAAGTGTCCAGCGCAAACTGAAATTAGCTTGTTGCAAAACCGTAACTATGCTATAGAATATTGAATATGATGCAACACAAATAACGAGTCTAAACACAAATACTATTTAAGAAAAAAAAAAATTGGATATTTTCAATCAGTTTAAGAAAGAAACCAAATAAAAATGAAAAATGTCCACCTGAGGGTCTGTAGTATCTCGAGCTTTTGTTTTTTGTTTCAGTGTAAGTTATTTGTTATAATGAAAGTAAATAATGATATATTTTTATTTTGACAAGTATTAATTGGATACTTCTTAATGAGAAAAAAAGATATATTTTTTATTAATATTTTCTTCCATTTTATTTTTACATTATGAAATATTCTCACTAAACATGGTAGGAAGGGCAAACTACAAACATATTGAGTGTTTTGCCTTTACCTACCTTTTATATATAAGCCATATTTCTAGCCATTGCGTTAAACAAACCAAATATGCCAGCGTGACTCAGTATGAAAGAAAAAGAACAAGTAAATGTATGATAAATTGATACATAATGCTGAGAAAAGAAGTGACCAATTATGGAAATGCTCTGCGAACACAGTAGCAGTATCGTATAATTAGCGGGATAACCAAAGAGCTTGTACTCTAGATAAATAGAAAATAGTAAACACCTTTTGACTGATTAATTAGTCCCTCTATCATATTACTTAAATTTTACTACTAGCGTAAAACTATCTAGTACTGCCTGCAATTCCCGAAACTGCCCCCCCCCCCGCCAAAAAAACCAAAACAAACAACAAACAAAAAAAAAGCAAATCAACAACAATAAAAATAAAAACAAACCCCAAACAACACATTCATAGATAGCGCTCTTACTGCTGGATTTTCAGTCCGGTAGTCCAGACTCTCAGATACCTTAGTATCTACTTCAGTGGGCACCAGTGTCTAACAGGATGATTACAATCCGCGTGAGGGCATCTCCCTTTAACATCACTATCATACAGGTCTATACCCCAACATCTGACCATGATGACTAGGAACTGGATGAGTTCTACGACCAGCTTCAAACTCTCATAGACCAGACACCCAAAAAGGATATTCTGGTTATTCAAGGAGACTGGAATGCTAAGATAAGAGAAGACGCACAAGCAGACTGGCGAGAAGTCTGTGGTCCATACTGTAATAAGCAGACCAATGAGAGAGGACTCAAGCTCCTGGACTTCGCTCCGATAACCTAGTGATAATGAACACCCTTGGCCCCCACAAACTATCCAGGCACAGTCCAGATGGAAAACATCACAACCAGATTGATCACATCTTGGTGAGAAAGCGCTTCCGGTCTAGCGTAAACATTGCCAGAACATGTAGCTTCCCAGGAGCTGATATAGGAAGCGACCATGACTTGCTGATGATGACTATCAAACTTCGTCTGAGGAAGACCAATAAGTCATGAACAAGTTAGGATCAGGTTCGACCTTGAAAAACTTAAAGATCCAAGCGTGGCACAAGCATTTGAAGCATCATTAGGCGGAAAATTTGCACCACTCACAATTCTGGGACATGAAGAAATAAACCTAGACTCCTTGATCGTCACCTTCAACAAAGCAGTAATAGACACAGCCGAAGAGATCCTTGGCAAGCATCGTAGAATAAAGAAGCCTTGGGTCACAGCAGATATCCTCGACCTCTGCGATGTGAGGAGAAAACTGAGGAGTAAGCGAAGAGACCATGAAGGAGCAAATAAATACAATGAGATTAACAACGGGATTAAGAAGAGCATAAAGAAAGCAAAAGAAAGCTGGTTAAAGGAAGTCTAGAAAAGCCTGAACCAGAATGACAGTAAAAGGGCATACCAGTTGGTGAAAGACCTGACAACAGAGAAAGAGGGGAGATCTAATACGATTCAGGACAAGATTGGTAAGAGTCTGACAGAAAAACAAGACATTCTTAACAGATGGACGGAATACTGTTCGGAGCTTTACAACCAGGAGACTTCTGGTGACCAAGCTGTACTAAACGTAGCACTGACCACAACAGAGGTTGACCACCCGATCCTCAGGGACGAAGTAGAGGCTGCAGTAAAGGCGCTAAAGAAGGGGAAGTCAGCTGGGGTAGACAATATACCAGCAGAACTTGTTAAAGCAGGAGGAACTTCCATGATAGATGTCCTCAACAATCTGCAACCAAATCTGGCAAACAGGAGAATGGCCCACCCCATGGACCCAATCTCTGATCGTGACTCTTCCTAAAAAGGGAATCTACAACTGTGCCAGAACTACCGAACAATCAGTCTCATCAGTCACCCAAGCAAGGTTATGCTTAAGATCATCCTCAATAGACTGAAACCCCAAGCAGAGCACATCGTTGCGGAAGAACAGGCAGGTTTCAGATTAGGACGTAGCACTACAGAACAGATCTTCAGTCTTAGAATCCTCTGTGAAAAATATCTCCAGCATCAACATAACCTCTATCATGTCTTCATTGACTTCAAGAAGGCTTTCGACAAGGTATGGCATGCAGCCTTGTGGGCCACCATGCGGATATACAACATAAACACAAAACTAATCCGCACTATATAAACCCTGTATGACAAAGCGACTAGTACAGTTCTCGTCAATGACAACATAGGAGACTGGTTCAGAACCACATTCGGAGTCAGACAGGGTTGCCTTCTCTCACCCACTCTCTTCAACATTTACCTGGAAAGGATATTGTCCGACGCCTTGGAAGACCATGAGGGCAGTGTCAGTGTTGGAGGCAGAAGAATCACCAACCTGCGCTTCGCTGATGGTATCGATGGCTTAGCAGGAGATGAAGAAGAACTGGAAACCTTAGTGAACCGTCTTAATCAAGCATCAATACGATATGGGATGGATATCAACGCTGAAAAGACAAACCTAATGACAAACAACCCGAGTGGCATCCGAAAGGAAATAAGAGTGAATGGACAGAAGCTGGGCACAGTAACAAGCTTCAAGTACCCAGGTGCTATCGCCTCTGATGAAGGTTCAAAACCTGAGGTTCTTTCCAGGATTGCGCAGATAACAGCTGCTCTGGCTAGGCTGAAGCATATTTGGAAAGACTGCAACATCACGCTTGGGTCCAAGATCAAGCTTATGCGCTCCCTCGTCATGTCCATATTCCTATATGGACCCTAACCGCAGAATTAGAGAGAAGAATCCTTGCCTTAGAGATGAGATGTTATCGAAGGATCCTGAAAATCTCATACTTAGACCACGTCTCTAATGCGGAGGTGCGCACTAATATCCAAGGTGCAATTGGACCTTATGAAGATCTGCTCACCACTGTAAAGAAACGCAAACTAAGATGGTATGGTCACGTCTCACGCTCACCTAGCCTGTCAAAGACAATCCTGAAGGGCACAGTGAGAGGAAAGAGAAAACGAGGCAGACAGAAGAAGAGATGGGAAGACAATATCAAAGAGTGGACAGGCATGGACTTTGCAAAGTCCCAAAGAGCAGTGGAGAACAGGGCAAAATAGTGGCGCCCCTACGACCAGCAAGGTTACGGGAGAAATGAAAAAATGAAAATGAAACCGTAAAAATGGAGCTATATTTGTCTACAAATGTGACGTATCCAGTTTCTTAACACTTAAATAGCCGAAAATGGCTGAAGGTGGTGAAGATTGTTTAACTGAAGAAATTTGAAAATCCTGCGTATGCAGAGGATGATGTGATAGATACTTAACGAATATATTTTGATTATATAGAATGTCTTATTAGTGGTTTTAGCATAGCGGTATCTCACTTAACTGGTAATTTGAAGAACATTTCGCTCAGACTTATTAATGAGTACACGAAACTGATTAAAACGGGACTTAAACTAAATGATGATCAATATGACTTGATTGGCAATAACTTGCAAATAAAAGCTAGAAGTCTATATTTCGTAAAGTCTTATTGTAGCTTAGTTCATATACCGGGGAAAGAGGACACTGGATAAATGCTAGCTTCTAGAACAATAGCTGATAACACAGGGGTAATTTGTTTTTCTTTAGCCATGTTAGGTTTCATATGTCAGGACAGGAAATGAGCGTTACCTAGCGATGAATCTGTTGATGACGAGGCACCACCAAAGTATCCTATTGAATCATCAATTGCCATCATGCAACCAATATAAGATGCAAATAAAATACACAGATGAACATTTTGATAAATGGTTTAGGGAATCAGAAGCCGGCTTTACTCAAAGAAGTGAAAAATGAAAGTTGATTGAAAAAAAGCCCGATTAGTTAGACATCTTACACCGATGGAAAGCAGTTTAAGAGAAAACGCTGGTAAGATCGATTCAAACGTTAGGGAAAATTACCATTAAGTGAAAGGTTAAACGTTTCTAAATTGGACATTGTCAACACTGTATCCTCAGGTTTTATCTGCGCTCCGGGATCACTATGTATCGATGTGTCAGAGACAACGTACACTTGAGGTACAAGAGACCTGACGATGCCGCTCTGTGGCAAGGCTTGCATTGAAGGTGCAACAAACTGAGGGACATCATCATCATAGTCCTTGGTTGTGTCTACATAAACTTTACTCACTTTGTCTTCATGAGTATCTTCTACAGCATTTTGTCTTATTGTTGCTGTTGTTTACCAGTCTTTGGAATTCCTCTCCTGGTTACGTCTGTATAAATGTACTGTTGGTAAGCTTTAAACCCAGTTTAAACAAGTCAATAAATTTCTGTAGCCACCTATACTACCCATTTTCATAACTATGTCACTCGGTAACAAACAGATACCGTCATCTGCAAGATCATTGTTCAATTTCACTTTTACATTTGTTATGTACGGCTGAAATTTTACCATGATGTTTTCGTCTGTGTCGTAACCTTGCTATCTTAAAATTAGTAGCTTCATTACCTATTTAACGGTATCTGATACTGTCGCAGCGGACTAAGTAATAGATGTTAAGTACATTTATTGCAAGACACAATGTTGAATAAATTGTTGTTGATACATTTGTATCTTTGACCACACTAGTTACAATAGTTGCCTTTATGTGAATAGCTGTTTATTATTAAATTAAGTTGATCTGAGAAAATAGATTCAACAATACTGCTCAAAATTTCATCAATGATGAATTTAGTCATCTTGAATCCAAAATTGCATTGTATCACACGCCAAGCAGCATTAAACCAGAACAAACTTTGCGAGATTGCACACCAAAGCTCAGCCCAAATATCGTGATATATATATATATATATATATATATATATATATATATATATATATATATATATATATATATATATATATATATATATATATATATATATATATGAGACAAAGACAGATACAGAGATGGAGATTCGCAGTGGTGTGTTCTAAGGTGAGAAGAAACAAGCACATTGTATTTTGAACTAGGTAAGGAAAATGTACCAAAGTGTTCACTGGAGTTAATTGAAAACTTTCGTCGTTATAATCATTTATTACGATCAGTGAGCTTTAACAATTTATACATGCAGTTTTATGTCAACGACCTGCTTGTCGAGTCTGAACACAGAGCCTTGTGACATAACACAAAATTCATTTCATTTACACAAGCAGTTTTATGTCGTCAATCTGTATTTTGAGTCTGAATACAGAGCCTTAAGGCATAATAATGATGCCACTTCATGTACACCAGCAGATATATATGATCAACCTGTATGCCGAGTCTGAATACGGAACCCTATGGCCTTACATTAATGTCACTTCATATGCCCCACAAGGTATATATCATCAACTTGTATGCTCAGTCTGAATTCAGAGCTTATGGGATAACACTAATGTCATTTCGTTTACATCAGCAGTTTTGTGTCATCAACCTGTATGCCGAATCTGAATGCGGAGTCTTATGGCATAATACTAACGTCTCTTTATTTGCACCTATCAGTTTTATTTATGTCATCACACCCTGTATGCTAAATCCAACCACACGGTCTGGTCACATAGCATCAATGTATATCCGTTTATACCAGCAGTTTTATTTCATATCACGAGGCCCCCGACTCAGACTTGGTATTTGATCAGTACACATATAGATGAAGTTCTCTATTCTGCATTTCGCAAGGTTACTGTGAATGGCAAAGTTTTAATTTGTCAATGTAATAAGAAGAAATTGATTTTGACCATTAGTTGTTTTTATTTCTGTGAAATCTTTACGTGTTGTGTTTACTTGTGGTTTTAGTTTTGCTCTGACAAAAAACGGAACCTAGATTTCTTGTACGAAACGTGGGATTGGCTTGTTTGGGGAAGATTCTCCTTACAGTCTCAGATGAGTAAACAAAAGACCAATTTTTTAATTATTAGGCCCTATAGTGGACATAATGAGTTAAAAGACTGAAAGTGGTTTCGTTCAATGTTTTTCACTTTGTTCTACTTTACAAGGTTTATTTTTGGGGGGTTGTCCCCTTTTCTTATTTCCATTGAATCATCATGATGCCTCTCGATCAATGATTAACATTCTATTTATTTATTTATGTATTTATTTATTTATTTATTTATTTATCGAATGCCTGATTTTTAATGTTCAGTTAAGGGTGCATTTTAAATGCAGTGTTTTGGAAAATTACCCAGATCTGAGAGGGTATGTTAGTGAGCGTGGGATATATCTGTGTGGAAGGCATATTCCAATACAACACAATTAAGTGCTGAAAATTTGGATTCGCGAAATATGCAATCCTATGCTGATTGATTTCTGTTTTTCACACGTAATAATCACCGACATCTGTTTACCAATGGGTGCATGGTCCTATCAGGCCCACATCTTAAACCCAAAACTTTAATTTAACTTAAATAAGTGAGCAAATCTGTCTCTTGCCATAGAAGTGAGCAAATCTGTCTGTTGCCATAGAAGTGAGCAAATATGTCTGTTGCCATAGAAGTGAGCAAATCTGTCTCTTGCCATAGAAGTGAGCAAATCTGTCTCTTGCCATAGAAGTGAGCAAATCTGTCTCTTGCCATAGAAGTGAGCAAATCTGTCTCTTGCCATAGAAGTGAGCAAATCTGTCTCTTGTCATAAAAGTGAGCAAATCTGTCTCTTGCCATAGATAAAGGTCAGGATTTACAATACTCAGAAATATGGCAATTTATTCCGTGCATTCGCAATGGACTGAAAATATATTTTTCCTAATAGACTTAGAGAACAAGAAGATATAGAGGACAAGAAATTTGACGAGGTGAATAAATTTACGTAGAGAAGAAGAACTATAACAATGTTCTCCTAGAACACCACGCCTCCGTAGATGACAGTCAAAATGATGTAGCCAATGGATAGCACATCTGCTAATGCGATTGTGCCTTGGACACGCGTGAAGAGCACGATCCGATACTCAGACCTTCATACGGAAATCATGAAATGCGAACACATTGCAATTTAAAATTTAAAAAAAAATATATATATTTATTACGAAATAAACAAAAATAAACAAACAATTATTTTGACACAAATGGATGGAGAAGCTGCTATAGTTTACTTTTCTAAAAATAGTTGATGGACGTCTAATCATGATTTGCATGTGCGCGTCGCACAATTCTGGAAAACCGATTTGTTTACATAACCAATCATAAAAGCAAATAACAAAACCACTAATGCCATGTTCAGCTAGGAAAGAAACAATCAAAACCAGTATATTACACTGCAAAAAATTCCAGACAATGCTGCTGCTGCTTTTATGGCTAACTCAAACAAATAACTAAAATATATTTATTGAACCTTTTAAGAGTGTACTGTATGAACGAAACAGCTATGCCTCCTCATGGTACATTTTGCCCCACCTGTTCCTCCAGTACTTCCTACTAATAGTCCAGGTTAAATCTTACTTCCGTGGATAATTGTGAAGAAAGCTGGTAACGTATATCATTTTAAAGTTTATGACATAAGAAATCTGAAGAAACAACATTGTCTTTTTTTTTTGTCTCAAAGCTCAAGATCACAATTCAAGATCAAATCTAAGACCATAAAATCAAGGTTAGCTCTAGATATATCTCCATAAATATTTCATTGTTCTACGAATTTCTATAAAGATTCAACTTATTTTTTTCTTTGAAATTTTAAAGACTGAAAGCCCTTTTGCAGCATGGGATATAAACTTCAAAGTCAGTATTTTAGCTCAAGTAATTATTGGTCCACCGAGCAAACTGATTACTGCTTAAACAAACTCAGAAGATTACCAGCAATACGATCATCACAGAAGCTCCGAAGAAAACTGCATAAAGATGAAAAACTGAAATAGCTTAAAATGTGTGGAGAGGATAGTAAAGGCATGACAAATATATTAGGATCTATTATTGATTTCTAAATTTATTTCACTGGTGTTGATTATGCATGGATTGGGCCTGATATATTAAACCGAATTGACTAACATTTACTGCGTGTAGATTGAACCTGATATCGTAAAAATATCCAACAGCTACAAATAAATAATTAAAAGGCAAGAATAAAGAAAGGATGTTATTGTTATTTAATGATACTGCAGACTGAATGGCTAAACCTATGCGGAAAATGTAACAGTTGTGTAGCGGCAATACAGAAAACTATCGAATCAGTTAATAAACATTATACAGAAACAATGAATAGCTCGTGAGATTCTTTGGCATTAAATAAATAATCTGCAAAAATCACTAAAAAGTTACAAGGAAATGAAAATAGCACAATCTTTATGACATCACACCTACACTTGATGCCTTCATAAAAATGCAGAAAGATGATTTTACGGAAAGATGCAACATACCTACTAAATTTCAAGCTGGCAGATGAGCGATAAATGCTACACCAGTCTAAAGAAAATCCATTTAGTTTTCCTTTTTAGTAATTAAATTGCATTGGCTCACCAATAACAAAAATCAACATAGATTAAATAAATTCTGGTAAAGCACTAAACCGGAAAGATCATACCTTTAAAAATTGTAGCTCAATTCTTTTTTAAAATTTCGTAATATTTCCAATTTGCATGTCTTTACTAAAATTTCATTACCTGTTGATCAACCAGTTCATCTGTTTATTGTTTGCAACGTTTTTCTCTCAGGTACTTTAATTGGTTACGTTTGAATAATAGTAGGTTGTAGAGGGTATTTAGGTCGTATTTAGGTCGTGAATCAATTTGTTACCTTTGTTTTGTCTGACTTAACGTGACTAACAAATCCTTTCTACTCTGGTCGACTATAGTGCCAGGATTGATTTCATGTTGCCTTTCATCGAAATTAGACCTGTCTTGCTATCGGTTTTATATAACAGACTGTGGTGTATTTCATTCTAAAGTTACTTCTCTCCAGTTGTTATTGTACTTCATCCATGCCAGGCCAGAAGGTAGCCATCTTGAACGATTGAGCGTTTTCTTGTACTCTTTATATTTTATAGTCAAAAGGAATCGTGTCTTGTGTTGACCCATTTTCACTTTCCTTTATGTATCTAATGTTTACACAGTGAAAATGTGTTCAGTGCTAATCGGTCCGCATAGGTCAAATGAAGAACATGAAATGAAATCATATCTGTTCAAGTCAGTTACATTACTAACATGTTTGGGGTAAATACACTTTAGCCATCTACTATTGACGTCAAGCGATGGAACACCAACCGTTTTCCATGTAATGTCTGATCTTATGATGTTGTACTTCAGTACAGATAAAATCCTAACTCTTGCATTTTAAATTAACCCAGCATTTTCATCATGGTCATATATTTGCTTCATGGATTCGTTAGAGATATCTGTTTCAATTTCTTAAGTGTTTGTATTCTGTGTAGTATTTTTTCATATTTTATTTTTTGTTTTTATTTTTTGGAGTGCCCGTTGGTTTCTTCTCTCTATTAAATTGTTTTTTATTCAAATGGACAAGGTTAGCGTTAGTTGATAATATTGGAAAATGAAGTCCTTTCTTTTTTTCTTGACATTTTGGACATATTTTACATCCATTGTTTTCGATTTGGCCAATTCAATTTTGAATTATATTTCACTATTTAAAGTAAACTTGTCAGGCAGTTAACATGTAGCCTTTGTTACGATTGAAATTTATATTAAAATGACCTTCCAAATTTCCTTGCAAATAAATGGTAGGTGAACAAGACTAAACCGAGTAGAACCTAAGGTTAGATTCCGAAAAGGTTACTTCACAAAAGCCAAACGATCTAGAAAGAGTTGAACGTGGTAGACAATGTTACACGTTCACATGAATTTAAAAAGTCAAAATTGAACATTTAAAAAAGAACAATATTCTAAAACATCGCAAAGGTGCTACAATGCCACAAAACTGTACTTCGTCCAGTCTCTGACATTTGAATAGCATGATCTAATATTTGATTGGTGGTATAACTGCTTGGGACATCTCGTTTCGTTGTTCAACGGGTAAAGTTGTTTCTGTTTTTAAATCTGATGAAATAGCAAAACCTGTACAAAAAATGCTGTTAAAGACCAAGAAATTGAAAACCACAAAACAAAAACGACAACAAAGCCCTTAAGAAGTTTAACATGGGAAGATAATATCTACATACAACTGGAAAGCCTGGACTTAGTCCAAACCAATTTCAGATATGTTTCAACCTTTTTTTGATAATAAATAAAAAACAGCTTTACCGTCAGACAAATGTCGAGTGAAGCAGCACCTCAATCTGATATCGCAGTTACATATAGCATGCTTCTGAAGAACTAGTTAAATAGGACATTCAGTTACATGACAAAATTGATAACAATGTACAAACAAAAGGAAAAACAATATATTGATACATATTTTAACGTCTTGGACAAGTACATATCATAATATTTACTGAGAGACAAATGTCCACTTAAACAAAACAAAAAGCAAACATTGTCATAACAATTTACTATGCAACAATAAAGTCTTCTATTACAGTTGCCTATACAATGCTTTCGAAAAATTGACACATGGCCCACCATCAGCCATGGATACTGAAGAAATTGTAAAGCTAAATTTTACAGTTTCTTTTTGCCAGGTCACAATTGACTAATTAATCGCACAGATGTTACTTCCAGAGATAACTGTTCGCAAATAAATGTTGTGCTAAAACAAAACTGTACTGCTGGGCAAATAGCTTAGCATCTGCTCCATAAGATAGTGAGATTTCTGTTGTAGAAAGCAAGCCAAAAAGAGTTAAAATAATAAATCATGCCAAAGGGAATGTGTAGCAGTCGTATATAACAACAGAATAACATCAAGCTGCGGAGCCTATGCAAAGCACAACTTCTACAGAGTCAGTAGAGACTGTTATCATTCCAAAGTCTAAGTTATTTATTTCCTATACATAAATAGCACAGATCTGAATGAAAAAGACACTAAATGCTCCATCGTAATATCCTACACCAACAGCTGACAGCGGTCTCAGTGCTTCAAACAATTAACGAGATTAAAAATGATTTGGTCGGAGAGACTGAAAACTATTAATATATTAAAAAAAATATAAATAGCACGCACACAATGTTTTGAATTGTGTGATGGTTGGCTAGACAACAGTTTCAGATTGTTCAGCTGGAATAGGTGTTGCATGAATTAGACACCAATGTAGTTATTCCTTTGGCTTTTAGTGGGTTTAGAGCAACATTGATATGATTTATTGCAAAAGATTTCAAAAGCAAATTGATTTGCAATAAAGTATAAAACAGGAGGAAATAGTAATATATGCCATTAGTAGCTTGAACAGAACCGACGACATGATAAATAAGGCAATCAGCAACATTGAAGTTATGCGTTATTTTAATTATTCAACGAGTAGAACAGACACAAAGAAATAAGCAAGAGGCCCAAGATGTATTGCTTACCTTGCAAGTTGACATATACCAGTTTGTGAATGCAGATTCACACACAGATTGAAACTGTATACGTGAAAAAAACGCTTGGAGCACATGGTTGCTACAGAATCATGACTTAGAAACTGTTCATATCCCAACCATTAAAACTACATACACTTACTTGACATTATAAGGCAATTTAATCGATGCAGTCAACATGGATTGCTGGGACTGTCCTTAACCCTAAAGCCACGCTCCTGGAGTCATAATTTGGAAGCCATTGAGATCAACACAAGACCACCGTATTGCGGTGGCTCACTGGTTATAATTTGGAAGCCATTGAGATCACACACAAGAAGGTTGCTGGTTCAACGTCGATCCTCATTAATATGCGTGTATCTTGTTCATAATCGAAATCGTCTGAGATCTTGATGATACAAGATTACATATAAAATCTAATCGAAACTTTTCAGTATGTTATCTATTGTAAACTATTGATTTATGTATATTGTGGATTGAACCAAAAATCTGATGTCAGATTGTGCTGTCGTTGTTAGAGGTGATGTGTCTCTGAGGGACAACGGCACACCCTGCTTATGGCATCAGTACAAGTTGGTACCTATGAAACGATGATAGTTGTAGAATCAAAATGAATAACATAAGAAACCTGAAACTGAAGTTGTTGGATTTTGAATGTTACAGCCGCGGCTTCTATAGGCATTGCATCTATTGTGTTATCTTTATTGTAGCATAGTATTGTGTGCTCTGAGAATATTTCTGGTGTATTGAAAACATTCAAGCATTTTTTGCACCTATGTTTCTGTAAGTCATGTTTATTTATCTGTCCTGATACTAATCTTATTGTTAATTCCAACGTAATGGTACCTTGTATCTTAGTCGTAATTAGGAACATCATATTGTTAATTCCATCGTAATGGTACCTTGTATCTTAGTAGTAATTAGAAACATCTTATTGTTAATTGCATCGTAATGGTACCTTGTATTTTAGTAGCAATTAGAAACATTATATTGTTAATTCCATCGTAATGGTACCTTGTATTTTAGTAGTAATTAGAAACATTATATTGTTAATTCCATCGTAATGGTACCTTGTATTTTAGTAGTAATTAGAAACATTATATTGTTAATTCCATCATAATGGTACCTTGTATCTTAGTAGTAATTAGGAACATCATATTGTTAATTCCATCGTAATGCTACCTTGTATTTTAGTAGTAATTAGAAACATTATATTGTTAATTCCATCGTAATGGTACCTTGTATTTTAGTAGTAATTAGGAACATCATATTGTTAATTCCATCGTAATGGTACCTTGTATCTTAGTAGTAATTAGAAACAGTATATTGTTAATTCCATCGTAATGGTACCTTGTATCTTAGTAGTAATTAGAAACAGTATATTGTTAATTCCATCGTAATGGTACCTTGTATCTTAGTAGTAATTAGGAACATTATATTGTTAATTCCATCGTAATGGTACCTTGTATTTTAGTAGTAATTAGGAACATCATATTGTTAATTCCATCGTAATGGTACCTTGTATTTTAGTAGTAATTAGGAACATCATATTGTTAATTCCATCGTAATGGTACCTTGTATCTTAGTAGTAATTAGAAACAGTATATTGTTAATTCCATCGTAATGGTACCTTGTATCTTAGTAGTAATTAGAAACAGTATATTGTTAATTCCATCGTAATGGTACCTTGTATCTTAGTAGTAATTAGGAACATCATATTGGTAATTCCAACGTAAAGGTACCTTGTATTTTTGTAGTAATTAGGAACATCTTATTGAAATATAATTAACACGTCAACGTGTCCTTCTGGTTCCATGTTTGTTATTCAAACCTGCTTGTAGTAAGACAGTTAAATATTTCATATAGATATATCAAACTCATTCTCAGTTTTTCTAATGTACTATGTGTTTATCGGATATCCATAAACCAATGACCATATCTATGCACATTACATTTTAATGGTCTGTCTACGTGTTGAACTGGTATGTTTAATACAGATTCTACATAAAGGCAACACCTATTGTCTTTATTTTCACATAAATTGAAATGTTTTTGTTTCAAACCCATTCACGTAAATATATGAACGGTTGATATGTCTATCTATATGCAATGTGAAATAGTCAACCCTGTCAACAGCCATCTTGTTGATTCGCTTAATTCCTGTACAAATATGGTATATAAGATGTCAGATAAACTTTCCAAGTGATTATCCATTTTAATTTCATTCATGATGTTAGCAATTTAGTTTTGTATACTCAACTAGGTCATCTTCTTGAATGGGTTGTTTCAATTTTGCTGCTGATAATCATCGTCCGTTACGGCTCATCGTCATTGAAAACTTAATGCAAATCTGTATTGTCGCCGCCGTAAAATCTATGCTTATTGATATTTCTCTTAAATGAATGTATAAGTCTTCCCGTTATGACTCTATTTAAAATCTGTATATTCATCCTCATTAATAATTTTAGTTCGAGGACGTATTAAAGGGGCATGGGAGTTTTTCTCACTTGTTTTGATATTGGTGAATCTAGTATCGAAGTCTTCATTTTGATTAATTTAATTATAAATATTTCAATATATATTTAACTATTATTTATACATATAAATCTTGACATTTATGAAACAACTGTTTGGCATATATTTTAGGTCGCTATTTTTTGTTTACAACTACGCCACGATTTTACAAGCTTTGCGTATTACATCAGTGACATAGCACTAAATTCAAAATCATGCTATGAGTTTTAATTGTGAATTACATCACCGTTTCTGTGCACTGTGACGTAGAGTGCAAGTCGAGGTCATTTTGTATTTTAACGTCTTTATTACATCACTCTTTTAAGCCATGATTTAGTGGACACTATGAAAAATGTTTGTCCCTGCCTGAATTCGAACCGCGGACCTTTCGATATGCACCAAGCGACCTCAGTTACTTACACTGTAAAAATATAATTTTCAAGCTTTAACTGTATTGTATCAGACACTATTTGGAAAATTGCTGAATTCAATACAATGTAGCATTGTTCCATTATTTATGAGAGATTTCAATTATTATTTTGTTTTCGCTAATTGTCTTCATAGTGGGACTGGTCTTGTAATTTTTAATATTTGTGAAATACCCAAGTCTGACTAGTCCAATAATGTTGTAGTAGTTGATATATTGAACAGAACTGTTATTTGAATTTTTTGGATATTTCTCGATGTCTTTATGCGCCTATGCGGGAAAAGATCGTACAAATTTAATTTTCACTGTAATCCATTTATCTCAATATATCTACTGTCTTGATAACATGCGTCCTTTCCAGTCTTGCGCATTTGCACATATTTATTAATGGGTGAATGAATTCGATGTAAGAGGAGTGCATGTGCATTCGACAATGCAGGCTTAGTAAGGACAAACATCTATTTGTAATCAGCAACATCATCAGAAAAGTTGATCAATTTCAAGATCGTTAAAATACATATCTATATAAAGTTAAATTGTATATAGTTTTTGCCTGTATAGTTCTGAAGATTTCTTGATGGTTGTTACTTGGTCAGATTAAAAGGTTCCACGCAGGGTAACATTCATACATTATAGATTTGTGGTTAAAAAAAAGAAGAGCTGAATATGCTATGCAAAACAAAGTGGTTCAGTATTACGCATACGAAATGTACGAATGATAATTGCAGCCAATTTCCCCTGATTAATGTTAGACAAACTTCTCTATGTGCCTAGAATTAAAAAAAATATGTAATCGCTTGCTAATCATTCTTTATCTTTTACCATTGTTTATCTGTTTAAACATGTGGCAAAAGATGTTGCCTTTCATAAGATACATTAAAATATATACAAGGAAACACATAAATGGTCCTGCTCACGTATTTACTTTTTATAGTGGAGTATACACATTTTAACAAATGGTCCTGTTCACTTATTTATTTTTATAGTGGAGTATACACATTTTAACAAATGGTCCTGTTCACTTATTTATTTTTATAGTGGATTATATACTTATTAATAAATGGTCCTAATCACGTATTTACTTTTTATAGTGGAGTATACACATTTTAACAAATGGCCATGCTCACCTGTTTACTTCACTATTACAGGCTTTAGTTCGTCTAGAATTAGCTCCATCTAGTAAATTAATTATTCCTCATTGGAAACAATCCCATATAAATTATATTTTTTGGTTTTGACATAAAAATGGAAAAATGCATTGAACAGATAGTGTTTTTCACAGTTTGTTTACAGATTAGCATGATATACTTCAATTTGGTTACGGTAAAGATGAAACAGTTTATTTGATAGCAAATTCGTGATTCGTCCCCTTCCGGAGATATACAATCAAACTCGAAATTCATACTGAAGTCTTTCTTTTCACTACATTAGAAAAAGAAAATATAAAGAAACACGGATCATTTTGGTACATTGAGGATTTCAGTTTTATAAAAGAGAGACCTTAATAATACAAAAATATGGGGATACTCATATCAAGGCTACCTGAGTGTGCATTGGTAGGCGGGCGTGAGAAATGTCGCCTGTGACACGGAACAAAGATAGCAACATCTGGAAGCGAATCTTGGTCATGTCGAGTGTACGTAGTAACCGTAAACGCCGTTACCCCAGATCTGGCAACTCATTACTGTCTGCTTTATCAGACACATGACAGTACAGATGGTATTACAGAGGTCAAGACACCATTGCCCCAGATTCAATAGCAAATATAAACCATAGCATGGGCGATAACTATAACGATGACAACGACGAAACAAAGGCCAGAAACAAGGAAACGTGCAAGGAGGCTAGATAATCGTGGTAGCTTTAATCAGAAGATGGCAAGAATTTATCGAAACCATTCTCTAAACTGTCCATTTTCTCCACGAAAATAAAACGCTGATGTAAAATTATATCTGATTACGACTTCGAAAACAACGAGAAAACAAAGAAACTGTCAATGAAACTGGGAACGAAAATTAACAGATTTTATCGAAACACATTTCTGAACTTTCTGTTTCTTTCAAAGGACGAATAAGATCCGAAAATGTAAATTCTAGTGTTTTGTCAATTCTGTAGGCCAAATGTATAACCTAGCGTTTTACCAATGCTATAAGCCAAAATGTATAGTCTAGCGTTTTACCAATGCTATAAGCCAAAATGTATAGTCTAGCGTTTTGTCAATGCTATAAGCCAAAATGTAGAGTCTAGCGTTTTGTCGATGCTATAAGCCAAAATGTATAGACTAGCGTTTTGTCGATGCTATAAGCCAAAATGTATAGACTATCGTTTTGTCGATGCTATAAGCCAAACTGTATAGACTAGCGTTTTGTCAATGCTATAAGCCAAAATGTATAGTCTAACATTTTGTCGATGCTATAAGCTACAATGTATAGTCTAGCGTTGTGTCAATGCTATAAGCCAAAATGTATAGTCTAACGTTTTGTCGATACTATAAGCCAAAATGTATAGACTAACGTTTTGTCAATGCTATAAACAATTTCACTAAAGCAGCGTACTAAGGCTTCCTACATACACATCACTCGTTGCACTCGATGCTCTCTTTTCTCTTTTCCACGCAACATTTACTACATGCATGCATTCGAATTTTTGTCGTTTTCTGAACATTTGTCTAAAAGTATTAGAGAGTTAATTTACCCAGAGGAAAGCAAAGTTCACTCTTAAACCTCACAAAAAGCCTGGATTTCTTGTAAACATTATATATGTAATATGGGGTAGCGAATACAGATCTTTTTAAATATCAATGATTATCTCAGAACATTATTGAAAGGTTGATAAGAGACACCAGTTTATCTGTCCTTGATATTAATGTGGAATGGTGATAAGACTCACCGCATCTACGCGACCCAATTAAGCTCTATTTGACCGCATCATGGTGCTTATGAACCAAATGTTTATATTAGTAATAATAACAAAAATAATAATAACCATAATGATAATGTAAGTGACAGAAGCAGCAGAAGCAACAACAACATCAGCAAAAACAACAAAAACAATAATAATAATAATAATAATAATAATAATAATTGTTGTTGTTGTTGTTGTTACTGTTACTTACATTATTATTATTATTATTATTATTATTATTATTTAAATATAGAAATGTCCATTCAGTAAAAATATTCAAAATGTGTGTATGGAAATTGAATCAGCACAAGTTTTCTAACAAAATCTGGTCAAACCAATACCTTTCCATGTTACAGAATTTGACATATTATGAACATTTTGAAACATGCATGATTTAGTTTAATTTCTGATGTAGCAATTAGCACAGAAAAACTGATTAATTCCAATTTAATTGTAATTTGTTCAAGTTATTATATAAATGCTATAAGCCAATGATTAGCGGCTGCATTAAGAAGACATGTCGATAATTGTTTTATTAAAAAATGTGATTGATATAAAATTTCAAATTATAAGATAAAAAAGTTCTTTTTTTATATACAACTAGTGATTAATTGTTCATATAAAAATCGATTTTTCAACATCCAGTTTTTCACAGCAACGCCAAATGAAATTATAAAAAATCTATAATATGGGTCTTGCAGTTAATGAAGTTAACAGTTTAAATTCAGTCGAAATGGAGTAAGAATAACAGTTTCATATTATATTTCACCGAATTTTAATATACATTCCAGTCATAATTGTCCGTTTGCTTGCTATATTACTTTTGTTGATGTTTTTGCTGCTTTTATGAAAATATTCTCTCTCGCTATTTTTTTCTAATTTCAAAAGGTACTGTGTTAGGGAAGAAATGACCGTAATTTAATGGAATTTTGATGCCCCACTACAACAGTGATAGGGCTTCTATTGTTAGTATTGTCCGTCCGTAACACATTGATTAACGTTTGCATTTAGGTCAACTGGTTCTTCAAAAGAACGGAGAAATATCTCTGACTCCCCCTCTTTTCTATACACACCACCCTATATGTGTATGTGAATGTGAGAAGTCTTAATAATATTGATACTGAAACCTTACTACTACAACAATTAATGTGTTAGTAACTGACGTTAATACTGTACCACTCATTAAAAGATTGATACATTCCTCCCGAAAACACTCATTTTGATAAAAGAAGAATACTGGTACCGAAAGCACTCTGTGCTATAAAAGCCTTACTTACGAATTAAATACTACAGTTGTGGTGCTAGAAAACCATGACACATACGTACTAGATTGTGTTGTCTGCATTTCATCAGTGATATATGTGTATATGGAAATCAATACTTGATCCGGCTGTAGAGAGACTGAGACCATTATTCCAGATTATTCTACAGTCTAAATTACATCAGCGATATATCTGTGCAAGGTCATGACCTGGGAAAATGTATACATAACAAGCTTATTCACTTACACAGATATTCACTTATACACATTAAACAGACAGTATCTTCCTACCAACACAAACAGTGATAGATTATAAAATTAATTCGGCTGCAGAGAGATACTGAAACACAAACAGACAGGCAGAAGGTATTTTCCAACCATCACAAACATTGATAGATGATAAAATTCAGCTGCCGATAGATAATGAAACACAGTCAGACAGTAAATACCAGTCTTCACACAGACTTTCAATTGCAGTGTTTGTTGTTAGCTAAGTTAGCATGCGGTATGGATTTCTATAGCAAAGGTAGATGGTTCGCGTCTTACTTTCATCTAAAACTTTAACATATTAAATGTAGCTCACCTGCACTTTCTTTGATTCAGACATTCAAAGATGACAGTTAATTGGGTGGATTGCTCCTGAGCTGAGGTAATTATGACATCAGATTGGTGCCAGGGATCTGAGTCTACAGTGCTTGAGATTACAAGGTGATCCTGCGAGATCCCAGCTTATATGACGTAAAAGCAACTAAGGCAACAGAGCTAAAATATTATCGTAAAAGAGAGGATATATCGTCCAAGGGATCAGTTATCAAATTCAGTAACTATCATCATTAATTAAACGTTCCGTATGTTGTTTATGGTGGTTTTGAAAGTGTACTGGCTAAAACAGACGAGGTGACGCATACATATCAACATAATAACAATCCTGGACGTTGTCGTCGTCCCTTTGGACAGTGACATTAAAACAGCTAAACACATTCCATCAGAATTTTGATTTTTGATTGCCGTTCAAGTCATAATCCAGTAGTTTACAGAGATCCTGATCAGATGCATGTGTTATATGACTGTTTGGATAGGATATGCAGACTAGTGTACAAGGAACAGAAAATGTGAGACCAATAATATTCACAGGTGAAGAAGAAAAACGTTTTAAGTCAACAAGTACATGCCATGAATGTGAGGGAAAATATTTAGCACCGTAGGTGCTCGAGGCTTCTCCCCTATAGACAAAGTTAGAAACCATGAACACTTGACTGGCTTGTACTTAGGTCGACTGGCTTGTACAGCGGTCGACGGGCTTGTACAGAGTTAGAAATCATGAACACTTGACTGGCTTGTACAGAGTTAGAAACCATGAACACTTGACTGGCTTGTACAGACTTAGAAATCATGAACACTTGACTGGCTTGTACAGAGTTAGAAACCATGAACACTTGACTGGCTTGTACAGAGTTAGAAACCATGAACACTTGACTGGCTTGTACAGAGTTAGAAACCATGAACACTTGACTGGCTTGTACAGAGTTAGAAACCATGAACACTTGACTGGCTTGTACAGAGGTCTTGCTCATAGAGACTGTAATTTAAATTTCAGATACCCAAAATATATCCCATATCCCACTATTCATTCTATAACTTGTCCGGTTAATCAGACGCTTGCGAAAAATGATCCAGATAATGATTTAAAATCATATGGAAAAATGACTAATATATTTAATTCAGGAAGGAATCCCTAGTCGATAGGTTTAAAAAATATGGCGTTGTCCTAAAAATTGGTCAAAATGTTTTATCTCTCAGAGACAATAACGGCAAGGAAATTGCTAATACTTACTTTACTAATTTCTGTATAATTTTGTTGTCCATTAAAGAAATACTATTGGTATAACTTATATCGACACCGAGTTTTGCTTTAGTCTTTTGCACACTATCCAACATCCTTCAAGCCGATTAAAGGAAAATCAAGTAATGAAGTTGTAGAAAAATTAATTCTTTTCTGTACTTGTCATTCACTGATCGTGTAATTGATTCATAGGCAATGATATGGTACTGAAAACAGATGTATTCGGATTCTCAGTCATGATTAACAACGTCATCATCTGCTGCTTTTGCGAGGGTAATGTTACATCTGATATCCTGTTGAAGATCACAATGATATAGTGGACAATGATCTGTTAGTATCTGAAAGTCAAGTGGTATTCTAAACTTATTTCCATTCACCACAAACTGTATAAGTACCAGTCTCGTGCGCGTTACCTGCCACTACCTTCGGCTGTGTCAGTATTTCAATAATGACACATTGTTTAGTTGTATTTGTTCTCACGATACAGAAAATCATAAAGCTTTGCATGTCATGAAATTCTTGTAGTCATTTAACTTAAAAAAGTAATCACTACCTTAAGATATGGTAATATCTTTCAAGATCATTCTTCCTAAATTGTTTACCACTGCACTGTTTGCAGCCACTTTTACTTTCATGTCAAACGACACGAAAAATTTACCATTTACTCTCATTATATTTGGCCTTACCTTTGGTGTGCATACTTGCAATGTTTGCTTGGGTTTAATGCTGCTAGGTGTGTATTTCCTCTTCGACTTGCTTCATGTCCATATCGAAGCTGTAACAACTATCAGGAATTAAAACAGTCCTGGCTTTAATCTTATCACGTATGTAGTACAACAGATTGTGTTTCAATTTACCTGCAATATTGTAATACTCAACAGCAAACTTTATTCTTTGCAACGCAATGGATTGTCGGACATTTCTGCTATCAATTTAGTTCGTAAAATATAATTCATTTTTGGAAAACTATTGGTCGTAATAATATAGCTCTGTTCCTTTGAACAGTTTATTTGTATCAGAGTTTTATTTTCAACTCGCGTTCCTGAAAGTTTGTTTTTTCAGTTTCTTCCCTTCATAACTTTCCGATTTTTTCTGCCTCTGTACTAGTTGTATTCTTTGAAAATTAGCTCCTAATCGACAAAACATCTTCATGGATACTGTTCAACTTAGCGACGAAACTATTCCCATAACAGCTGTGTGATTGTAATAGAACAACTATACCAGTAACTAATCAGGATAACACAATCCAGATGTTGCAATATCTGCACTATGCTGTGTCCATTTTTGCTTCTAATGATTTCAAATCGTTACCATTTTGTACTTTTTCACGCCTTCGTAGTGTTCAATCTCTTTGATCAAATAATTTGTTTTATATCTGTAACGTTTCAAAGAGGTTATTGTGTTGACTTTTCACACATCTCGCTCTGCCGTTAATATGTATTGTGTAACAAGTTTGTTCCGTAAGAGTCCATTAGTCAGTTAGTAAATCGTGAATTGGGCAAAGAACATAGGAATTATACACTATAACACTTCATTTCAATGTCCGTTGTTGATGGTGGACTAATTGTAGACCTTAATAGTTTTATTAAAAGCATCATGTAGGCAAGAGGAAGATCAGAGCGTTATGTCGCGTTTAAATTGTGTTGATAATGTTTTTACTTCAGTTGACATGTTGTTATTTTATTTCCGAAAAAAAGTTAGCATAATTTTATAATCAGTTGGACGGTGTTGACAATTTTGACAGGTTAAATTGCACTCGATATCAGGTGCTCAAATGCCTAAGTGTAAATGGGATAATTAGCTTTACAATTTATTGAATGACAGTGTCTGATGGCCGACCGATATACTTATTAGCAGCTTCCGTTTGCAGTTGTGAGAACACATTTAAGTGCTGAATAGTAAACAGAGTTAATGCTTTTTTTAGTTTAAGAAAAAAGCACAATAAAAGCTGTGCTGAAGGCACACAGCATATTATTATTTATTAACGGCAAAAGTTAGCAGACTTAAAAGTTCTTCGCCATTATATGACATTGTCATGATTTTAATATGTTGTTTTACTTCCTACAGGCTCAGCAGTTGTGATTGGTGAACTGTTCGTTTTGTATTTTCATCATCTTTTACCACTGTGTGTTGATATCCCTCAGGAACACCTCGGTAATATCAAGGACAATGGTTTGTATATTTTGTTTCAACTTTAACATTTACAATCGTTTCATAATTCTTTGTTTCTCTTTCCAGCCTTATTTTCAGTCAAGTTTTTACCGGTTATTACTGTAAATGTTCCATTTGCAATTGCTATGTTGATTTCTATTTAAACACTTCAATTACTAGAGAATTCGATCTTTTTTGCCTTAAAAAATCTTATGTCTTTTTCCAACTTTGCCTAATCCATTTCTGGCTATTAAATTTTTTTTTAAAAATTTAAAAAAAAAAAATGGCTGATGGTGGTACTGATTTTGAAGTGAAAGGGTATGAAAGTCCTGAATATTACAACAGAGATGACTTTGAATGCACCCAATCATTTGAAAATATTAAGACATTTAGATTAACTTAAGGCTTTGCAACTCCTTAAAAATGTATAAGGTATAGCTTGTCAGTAGATACTACAAGAAGCATATAATGTTTGAATTAAAAATAGTTCAGCAGCAATATTTGTAAATGGTAAATGAGTTTAGAATTGAAAACAACACTATATTTTAACGACACAGATGGAAACAGTTTTAGAAGTCGAATAATCCACGAAAGATCATGGAAGAAAAAGAACCCCAAAGAAGCAATAAAAGATGGATCTGTAGATAAACAGACAAAAGGGAAGGAATTGAAATAACGTAGACTCACATCCATATATTTATTCAACATTATTGATTCAAAAACATTTGTTTACACTGCATATGAAGATGATTTGTTTCTCACATTCCAGAAACGGCAGAGATACAACTGAAAAGCGTCACTGAAAGAGAATATACGACTGAACCATCCGTTACTTTGAGGCAACCAATACAAGTCCCAACGAATATATAGATTCAAACAGTAGACACACATAATACGTTTGATAACCAGGTATTGGGGACAGAAAACATTATAGATTAGTACTATAAACGCATTCAAAGTTGAGAGCATCAACCTGCAGTGAAAGATTATTCACTACACAGGGGGAAAGAGTTTGTTTGTTTGTTTGTTTGATGCTTTACGGCACAGCAACACAAGTAGGTTATTTAGTGCCGAGGCAATTGGAATAAAGTACCTTGCCCAAGGACACACCACGGTAGCTGAACACCAGGCTGGTCCGATGGTAGGATTCGAACCGGCACCCTTTCGGTCGTGAGTCCGGCACGCTAACCACTGAGCCACCACGGCTCCCGGGGAAAAGAGAATTAAGCGTCTATGTAAATGCTGTGGAAGTTGTCCAATCGAAAAAAAGTGCATGAGACTTGCTGCTGAAATATTGAAGAGGATAATATAGACATCAGCAAAGAAAAAGACACAAACAAAAAGGCTGTTTTGTAAGAAGAGTTCGAAAGGGTTAAAATCGTAAAATCATAAAAGCTCAAGTGGTTGGTCATCTAACAGAGTTGGGTAACAATTTTTAAGAAAATGTAAAAATTCAAAACAAGGGGAAAATTACCATCAGGTGAAAGGTTAAAACACCTATTCAAAGAAAGGGTGTAACAATAGCAATAGTTGTTGCAGGGATTGCAATGACTGTATCAAACGTTGTTCTGTCCATAGCATATTTCCTACGTTGACTCCACCTACTCACCAACTCCACTTACTCCATGTAAATCCTTTTGGATGCGATCATTAAAGGGCTTGAAACGTTTAGCCGACTATTTGTTTGGCTTTGCCTAACGAGCATCAGCATTACCTGGTATTATGTATTATTGGTAGTGTGATAGGCTGGATGATTAAAAGTGCTGTACAACTTGTTTCTTTCGTCGCTGAAAACGTTTTGTTATTTGTGCTGGAATTCGGTGGTTTGTTACGCGCATTTTTGCTCAAAGGTGTAAACTTAGTATCTGCAAGAGTTAGAAGTTTATAATCTACTTCAAACAATAAACCATACAAGCTTCCACAAACATTAGTATCAACATAAATGATTTTTCATTTATTTCGTGGTCAGATGTTGTCTGCGTCTCGTGGTCAACATTGTTCTTTTGGATTGTTCTTTAGGAGCTTGTAAATTAAACTTTGTTCACACGTACACTTCGCGTCCTTGTTTCACAACTTCGTGATTGTCATGTGTCCTTTGAACGTCCAAGAATCTGATAGAACTAGCAGACCTGGCAGTAGGACTCTTTTGATCATGGTCCTTCTTTTCTACATACTTTTCATCCACTTTGTGTCCTCTACAGGTTCTTTTCTTACAGTCGCACAGTATTTATCTACCTTTTGAATGTCTCTCTTTTTTACCTCAATATTGATGGCAGGTTTTAAGCCCAGTTTAAACTAGTTGCTCGGTTTATGTAAATTGTTGGTGTATCAGCGATACTACCCATTTTCATTACCATGTCGCTAGACAACAACAACAAAAAACCCCAAAAACAAAACAAAACAAAACAAAAAAAAAAAAACAGCTGTCACCTCCAGCAGTATATTCCGATTTCACTCTTGAATTGATTATGTATTGTTAGAAAGCTACGATGATGTTTCCATCTATGTCATAACCTTGCTGTCCGAGAATTAGTAGCTCTACTAGCTTTTTCACACTGTCTGATATAGTAGACACAGTGAAATTTGTATTGTGACTTGCTAACAAGACTGTGTTTTTGTATATAAAATAAATTAAGATGTTGCCATCCACACTGCTCAATTTTGTTGATTCTGCCAACATTTCGTGTCACATTGTGATCTGTATATTTTCATCGAGTCACCACTGTCAAAGGTCAAAGTGCAGATATCAAATGTTCAGTGGCTTGTTAGTGAAATTTTCTCGTCCAATTTAATAAATTTGTATCTCGTCAAATGCCATCGCTATGTTAGCTTGGCTTAGGCAACCAATTTAATGCATTAAACTATGTTGCGGGACAAATGCAAGGTGCTGTCCTTGCAAGTGTTTTTTAAAAAAAATCTTAGCTCCATTTTTTTAAATCAAGAAATTATTGCGTAGTTGCCTTTTTGTGCAAATTCATTGATCCTCTACTTTTCCACACTCACATGTAATTGAGTTTGAACTCTAATGCTTTAACCCCCGCCACATTGTAATACCAGATTAACGGTTGTTGCACATGATGTTCTTTTATCGTTGGCTATGGCAACTAGGTGTTGTGCCTTTTGCAGACCTCTTCTCTGGAGATGCTCCATAAGTGTTGCAAATTGTGCCATTTATTTCAATAGTTTATTTCAATTGCTATTGGATGTCTGTGAAAACTTATTATTCAAAACCTGTATATTTGCACACTGTGAAAAATGTAACGGTTGTTACATCGTGGTATGAAAAGTCTTTCCAAATCAACCGATTTTTGTGAATGGCGTGGTTCTTTGTCATTAACGGTTTCATGGATACTCTTCAATTGAACACGGTAAAGGTTTTGTCCAGGGAAAAAAAACATACTTGATTGAGTTGTTATATGAATCTATTCCATACCTTCTTTGAATAAAACTTGAAAGCAGCTTAAATATTCCGGTGATTATATCAAAGCAATTGCGATTTTGCTTGCATTTTATCCGGTTATCAATCTAGTAGATCATCGTATAGTCTTTACATTGTATTTGATTTTCAGCTTGCTTTTGATATTGTTTGAACAACGCCATATTCTCGAATGTTGTCTTTTTTTCATTTTTTCTGTGATGTAATATGTTACCGTGTTATGACATTGCTTACTTTGTGGTCGTCTTATCACATTTTTCATGTGTAGTAGCATTTTGGTGGTTGACTGTGATGATTTGGGATGTAGTTTCTTTCTCCCCTCTGGTTTCGTGATCAGTGCAATTTCGCATGACGACAATGATGCTTTAAGTCTTTCATTTTCTAATGCACTGCTTAGATACTGTTATCTTTGCATTGTGATTCCACTATTAATTTTTACTGAATAATGCTTTCTGCTGATTCCTAAATGTTAAACGATTCCTCTCCTTCTCTCCATATCACAAATACATACCTTTTTCCTTTCATTCTCATGGTCTTTAAGATTTTTCAACTTTGGACACATCAGGATGATCGTACAATAGAAGCTCTTGCTCGTAAAACATACCCTTAGCATCATCTCTTTTCAAGTCTTCCAGTTTGTAAACAACATGATTACTTAGCATTACTTGCCTAATTTTGAATATTTCCTCGGTAAAATAATGGAGGTATTCTTTGCAAATACTGCTTGTATTTTGCAATTCTAAATGTTAAACCAATTTTAAATTTTGGAGTTTAAAATGTATCCGTTGTCAAATACAAAATTGACTGATCAATACGTTTGACCTAGTTTCTTCCATGCTCGATTCGAAAGGAGTCATGTCTATTGACGTGTGATGAGCGTTATTGTACCATAAAGTAGCTTTGGCAAAACGGCAACTGGTTTCGTTTTGTGAGAAATACTTCCACGTTTGAATCTTGACTGTTCTGTTAAACCTTTCCACTACATATGTTGTTTTTTTGTTTTTATTTGGTCCGAGTAAGTTGAAAAGTACTTATTGTCTTCTTTTTTCTAGCAAATCCTTAACTTTTCTCTCGTATAACTCGTATCCCTCAGCAAACTATATCTTTACAGGCTCTCCTTCTTTGGATAATTCTCTTAAAGCATCGTGTGTGTCATGTCCCTTTTTGTTTTTACTCACTGAGGGCATGCGTAGTTTGAAAATACATCTACTACTATCAAGACGTATCTCTAACTAACAAGATCGTACATTTTAATTTAACCAGAGTCCACACACTCCAAATACTTACCAACTGTTTTTGTCCATTTTGAATTTAATAGAGCTTTTATGTTAACCCACAAAACTCTTTGATAGGTATATCGTTGTACTCATCTTGGAAATGTCCAGAAACTGTCTTGTCCATTTGTGGAATGTCATACATGTTGATGTTGTCTTTGTTAAATTTGATTGCATCATAGAAATTGATATTCTCTTTTATGTCATTGTAAAGGTTTTCTGTCTCAGGCACTAAGACACTGTATCAGTCATGAGTTGTCTCTTTCTATCACCGTATTTCTTTATGAGATTGTTTTAGTAAAATTCGTACATCAGCGACTTGCAAAGTTCTAACACAGTAATTTCATGATAGATCCCTTCCATCTGACAAGTACATATCCTCTCTCTTCAAGTCTTCCTATTATTATTAACTTGATTTTGAATATTTCCTTGGTGAATTTAGGAACGTTGACCTTTGAAAATATTGTTTTGCACTTTGAAATTCTAGCTGTTTCACCAATTTTGAATTTTGGAGTTCCAAATGTATTATTTGTCAAATAGATTGATACACAGTTCTGATCTGTTTTATTCCATGTTCTCGTTAACCAGAGTCGTGTCTATTACGTGTAATGAGTGTTATTATAATCATAAATTAGCTTTGATGAAACGTCAAGCGATTTTCTGACTTCGATTTGTCTGAGTACTTCCACATTCAAGTCTTTTGTGCGCTTGCTGTTCTACCTTTCCACTACAGATGCTTTTGTCCAAGTAAGTTAAAAAGTACGTGAAGGTTTCCATTTTCTAGCAAATCCTTGACATTCCTGTTGTAGAATTATGTTCCCTTACCAATTTGTGTCTTTTCTCTCAAAGCATCGTGTATATCATCTCTCTCGTTTGTTTTCACTCTCTGAGGCCATGCTTATTTTGAAAAGACATATACCACTGTCAAGCTGTAATTGTAACCACCGTTGTTTGTTTCATTCTCTTGCATTTCAAAACTTTCTGTTTGCCACTGGGATTCCATTTAGTAACATTGACCTTTCTAAATTGAACTGTAGGTAGATTATTTAGGTATTTAGGTACATTTATTTTCAGCAATTTGCTAAATTTTTAAAATCCTTTCAAACGTATGAACGATTTAGATTGATGTCAAATTTTGTCATTCCTATGTTTGATTCAAAAAGAGCTACTTCATAGATTGAATCATCATGCGCTGTTTTTAATGTAACTTTCTTTTCCATAAGTTTTAGCTCTGGTTTTTTTTTCTATTGTTTAATCGTTGTAGATGGACCTTACAAAACTGATAAGATCTTCCATTTGTTCTGTAAATGTAGCTGAATACAAAGTTGTGTTGTGTATCAGGCTACATCAAATACGTAAATTAAGCCTTCCTCGTGCAGCGCAATTTTATCATCTTGAGTTAATGCTGTTTATCTCGATTCTATGAGTACTCAACGAAATCTTTAAATCTGCATCTTTTCTGAAACATTGCTGTACATCCTATTTTGGTTGAAATCGAAATCGAAAAATCAACATTTGTGTTCTCTTGAAGGTTGTTTTGTATCACAAAACGTTGACCACACTTTAACCCCATCCAAACTTGTAAACAAAACCACATTATATCTTGATACCGAGATTGTTACTTTCATGTTAAACTCGTTGAATATTCCTATCATCTCTCTGAACACTATTTTATTTATCACAATTTAGCTTTCGTACATCATTTATATTTCATAACAATTTCAGATTATTTTGTGGTTTGATTTTGTTCAATAAAGAAACCCCAAATGTGGCCTACGAAGTAAGTTTTTTAAATTTATTTTTTCAAAAATGAGTGTTTTCTAGAGTCGACGATATATTTTTAATTAGTATTTTCGAAGTCGAAAGTAGTTTTTAAAATATGTATTTTCGGGAGTCGATGGTATTTCTGTTTGTTTTTCTATTATATTTTAAATGTATGTTTTCGCGAGTTGATGGCATTTTTTGTTTAAATGGGTGATCTAGGGAGCTATTAAAGTCAGTTACTAACACTGCAATTATTATAGTAGTAAGATTTTAATAAAAATATTAGTAGGTGTTCTCAATATTCCATACACATATAGGTGGTGTGTGTATAGATTAAAGGGATAAAGGGGTGTGTGTGTGGGGGGGGGGAGGGGGTTGACACTAATAGCATTTTGCAATTTGGAAATCATTCATCTTTTCATTCACAGTTTTACAAATGTTCTTATTTTGTCAACTTTAATTTTAATTCACTGTTTACCAATGTTGGCGTGCAGTGATTTGTTAGATTTTGTGAAAATAAATGAGATCCCCTTTCTCGCATTGTCACCCCTTCCCCAATTTCCCATCTACTTGCTCAGGTGCAAGTGTGCTTTCTATGGTCGAGTCACCCAGAAGAAGACGAAGAAGAAGTCCAGGTTCTAGTAGACGTGGTGTCTGCTTGTTAAAAGAGGAAAAGAAAAGATAAGAACAAAAAGAAAACGTTGCTCAATTTCCTCCTTCTCTCCAAATGGACGTCGACCTCTGACTCTTATGCTAAAAGAGCTGAGAATGTCCATATTCCCAAGCAACCTATGCACCAAGTCAGATGTTAACTCAATGTCGCAATGTATGCTATACAACCATAACAAAAGGTTTTTACTTAGAAACTGACTTTGTATAAGCACTGGCAGCCTTGGTCACCCAGCCTTCTTTGGCTTTCATCGTTATGCATTAGAACGCCAAACCAGGACCTAGAGAAGAAACGAAGTGTAATGAAAATGATGTGCCTCATTTGGGACGGCCCTGTCAGCGTTGTCTAAGGTAAATCAAACGTATAATCGAAATAAACTAAGCTAGTTCACACCTTTAAGGAAAAGAAAAGTAAAACTTATATTACTTGGAAAATATTGTAAGACCAAGTTATTTGTAAATTAGCCTGACGTCATTTGTGATGTCATAATCTCGGTGATGTAAACACTTGCTCATGGGATGGGATCATAATTTTTCACCCGTGAGACAGAGAAATCTAGTTGATTTGCTAACCTTACTTTTCTTATCTCGGTCCAGCTGTCTCAGGCAAGTTATCCAGGTTATGGTGTCTACGCGCTAGGAACTACTTTATCAAAGGAAGCAACTCTTGTTATCTTCTGCTGTACCTGATGGAGTTGTTTGAAAATCAAACAAATATTTAAACTTTCACAAATTTTCAGAAACTAACAGAAAACAATGTTCCAAACACACAGGCTATACGCATCACTGACCATAAAAATCCTAGCTCTCTCAACAACTACCGCAAAGTTAGTAACAACCAGAAATGCGTTATGTCAAACCTGCTTTCTTCTAACTTTGCCACCCCTCATCCCCTAGTTAAATCAAACATGAACTTGCAATCAGAAATTAAAAATCCTGCACTTATCAATGAGAGTGGATCATTTATCCGTCCACACGTTATTGCACAAGCAGATTTCCCTTTAACATATCTTTGCACTAGTAATAGCAACATTTGCCATATTTCCAGGACAGAGAATATCAATTTCCCACGAAACCATGAAGTAGAAAACTCCTCACATGGTTATCAGCTGGGTACTGTGTTTTGGAGGGTCTTTCATACACGGGGTAATATTACATTCAACATCAATTGCAACACCAGTATGTCACAGTTTAACCTCTTTCAAAGAAAAGGAGAGTTATATATGATAGTGACACAGATCTCTAAGAATCGATGAATAATCCAACACATAGTCAATCGTTCAACATTTTACTCTTCGTGAGATCTGTTTACCCAGTACTGTATAATTGGCTGCCATAGATCTTTTCCAAATTAGAACTGATGAAAGTTAAAGGTTATATATATATATATATATATATATATATATATATATATATATATATATATATATATATATATATAATATAATATAATATAATATAATATAATATAATTTAATGTCATTTTCATATAACATCCATCGATTAAACTTGATAATACCTCAATACTATCAAATGTTTTGATTTTGTAATTTTCTTACGCGTAGAACTTGTGTGCTTCGGTTAGACAGGTCACGCCACAACCCTCATTAACATACTCGTATCAATGCGCTGTGTTTACAAAACAATCGCAGGTGGCTCAAGACCTCTTGGTGCAATACTTACAGCACATAACAATTATGACTGTTAAATTGGTGCTGTTTTGTGTGTGTGTGGGGGGGGAGGGGTATAAGCGGCATATATAGTTGGATTCTACTGAGATGATTATTTAGATCTTCATAAACCATTATAAGACAGAATGACCTATAGAATAGAGAAATGTGAGGAAATACAAGTACATATATCGGATGAATACTGTATGTCTTGAATATGCTAAACTATATTGCTTAAATGAAGGAATATTTTAATTTTAAATGACAAAATTGAGTGAGAACAATAATCACCGTGACAAGGAACGGCGTTACATTATTTGTCTCCACGCTCAACAGAGCCTCGTAGGGAGACAAATAATGTAACCCCATTACATGGGATTTCCTTGTCTCGGTGCAAACCACAACATAGATTCTATTAGTATACGCTTGATGTAAACAAGCCTTACGGGGGGGGGGGGGGGGGGGGGGGGCAGTTTTTATCGCATTATCCCCAGACTGATATCTGCAAATTCTCTATGCTGCACAGATGCGATTATGAATGTGATGACTTAACCGTTTAAAACCCAGATAACAATCTCCTTGCTTCTTAGTAAAACGAATTGATAACACGATTAAATGCAAAATACAAGTTTTCTTTTGCAACTAGAAATGTGCTCATGGAACACGAATACTCCACTTAGGTGAACCTGAACGCAAAACTCAACCGGTTGTACGTGCGCACTTACCGTCTATACTCGCGTATAACTCGGATCCAAATGCAAACAACATTGACCCTGATCTGCCGTCGCATAATGCACCGGCAGATCAGGGTCTATGTTGTTTGTTCTACTGATTAGTCCTTACAAACTGCATAGACGCAGATCTCCCGGCGCATTATGCGACGGCAATCTGGGTCTATGCAGTTTGCAGTTGGTATCGCTTTATACGCGAGTACAGACAGTATTACGTACGGACAAGAGTAACGTTATATGCAATTACCACATTCTTTGTTGGGACCAAAAATACGCAGAGAGAGAGACAGAGATAGACAGAGAGTATGTGAAATGTGTAGGTTAACAGCTTTGGGTAAATCATCTGATCACAAATTTCATACATAGACTAAACAAATTTGACATATTAATGTTCTGTAAAATGCACGTGTCTCCCTCATTATAGAGTATTCTAACTTATTTACTTATATATATATATATATATATATATATATATATATATATATATATATATATATATATATATATAGATATATAGATAGACCAAAATGAAAATAAACTACAACAAATTGCCTATAAATTTATACGAACAATATCAAAGGTTTTCCCGATATCGATAGATAATACTAAACCAGAAATTTCTTATCTTTTAGATTCAAGTATAATATAATAACAAACTATAATATTTTCCCTAATAAACCTGCCACTTATAATACCCTTCTGATTCTCATGAATTATATCAATTAAGACCTTTTTTAATTTATTAGCTTTACACAGAGATGTCATTTTGAATACAACACTTTGAAAAATTTGGCCTCCATTTCAACATTTGTTTGTGTTGTTTTATTATTGGAATATTACAACCTGTTTCTGTGTTATTGAAAGTGATTAAAAAATTTACCAATCAATATATTTCTATTTTTAAAAAATGTTCCACTATAAAACCATCAAATTCAGCAGCTTTGGAATTGTTCATACATTTCACCACAAAGTCAAGTTCAGAGTACGTAATTTCATTCTCTAACGATATTATTACATACTTTATCATAATCGTCATCTTAAATATACTGTATTTCAATATCTTCTACCTCCTTACTATATTATACTTACAGAAAATTTTCTTTGCTCCCGTAATATACCTCTAATATTAAACATTTAATTTCCAGACTCATGTATTAATTTATTCATTGTTTTATTGACTCAGGTATTAATTTATTCATTGTTTTATTGACTCAGATATAAGTTTATATTGTTGTAATGACTCAGGTATTAATTTATTTATTGTTTTATTGACTCAGATATAAGTTTATATTGTTTTATTGACTCAGGTATAAGTTTATATTGTTTTATTGACTCAGGTATCAATCTATTCATTGTTTTATTGACTCAGTTATAAGTCTATATTGTTTTATTGACTCAGGTATCAATCTATTCATTGTTTTATTGACTCAGGAATTAATGTATTCATTGTTTTATTGGCTCAGGTATCAATCTATTCATTGTTTTATTGACTCAGATATAAGTTTATATTGTTTTATTGACTCAGGTATCAATCTATTCATTGTTTCATTGACTCAGGAATTAATGTATTCATTGTTTTATTGACTCAGGTATCAATCTATTCATTGTTTTATTGACTCAGATATAAGTTTATATTGTGTTATTGACTCAGGTATAAGTTTATATTGTTTTATTGACTCTGGTATCAATCTATTCATTGTTTTATTGGCTCAGATATAAGTCTATATTGTTTTATTGACTCAGGTATCAATCTATTCATTGTTTTATTGACTCAGGTATAAGTCTATATTGTTGTTTTTGACTCGGGTATCAATCTATTCATTGTTTTATTGACTCAGGAATCAATGTATTCATTGTTTTATTGGCTCAGGTATCAATCTATTCATTGTTTGATTGACTCAGGTATCAATCTATTCATTGTTGTATTGAATAAAGTATCAATTTATTCATTGTTTTATTGACTCAGGTATCAATTTATGCATTGTTGTATTGATCAAAGTATCAATTTATTCCTTGTTTTATTGACTCAGGCATCAATCTATTCATTGTTTGATTGACTCATGTATCAATTTATTCATTATTGTATTGACTCAGGTATTCATTTATTCATTGTTTTATCTCTTCACTTAAATCATATTATCTACTTTGTGAACTAGCATTACTACTTCAATTCGTTTATTTCCTATTACATACAATTCTTCTGTTCTTTAATCTAACTACCAAATAGTAGCATCGTCCATACTTTCCAAATTTTATTTTATTTTATTTTATAAATGATTAATTTTAGTTTCCAATTGATCTTCTCTCTAAATTAGTTTCCGTGTTTTTATTTGCTCCATATTTAATAGTATATCATCTTATCAAGAGAAGACGAGATTAAAGAAAAGTTGATCTATAACGTTGCATTTAAGATCACGAAGAGAAATATCATCAATCTCGAAATCTCTTTCTACTTCTTTGTCATTTGTACAAGTATTTATTATTTCTTGAATTGTCTTTTTTACTAGTTGACAATAGTCCTTATCTTTGGAAAGAGATGTTGAATTTCCAATAACCTCTATCTAATTCACTTGCATGTAATCTTAAATTTAATACAACCCCAGAATGATCCATCCTGTATGCAGAATTTGTTCCATACCATACGTATCAATTTATCTGATACCAAAAATTTAATCTAAACGAGCTTGATTTTTGGAGTTTTCTCCTCCAAGTTTAACATCTTTGATTTTCAAGGCAGTTTCTCCAAACATCTGCTAAAACTCTTTCTTCTACGAAAGAGATTTGTGTAGTTCATATATATATTTGGTGGCAAAGGAATGACATCTCATCTTATTTATTTCTACATTGTGCAGACATTTGGGGGGAAATTATAAGATGCAACGATAACATAAAAGGAAGTTCTATAAATTGGAAAGAGTATAATATCAGTCAATATGCCAATGATACTAATCTCTGTCTCTCTCTCTGTCTGTCTGTCTGTCCCTGTTTCTGTCTCTCTGTCTCCCAATGGATAGGATCTTTATCTGCATCAAATATCAGATTATGTGAAAGCATTAATTTAGATTGGGAAAAGAAACCATTTCGAATATAGTGAGCAAATTTTTCATCCATCAAGGAAATATGGGATTTAAATTTTCAATAACATATATAATGTTAGAAAATACTTTGAACGATGATAAGAGTGGGACGTTGACACTGTTTTGGAAAATTAACATTATTAAATCTCTGGCTTTAACCAAGTTCACTCATTTATTTCTCTCTCTAAGTAATCTTCTTTCTGATTTAATTAATAAAATTGAATAAAAGTATGTATACATTTGTATGGAATGGTGGTTCTGATCGAATACATAGAAAGTTAATTATAAAAATATTCACGCGGAGTACAGAAGATAGATTTGATTACATTATAAAATACTTAAAAACTACATGGTTGGAAAGAGTATTGGAAAGGAACAAAAAGGAAACATTTGGTATACCTTGATTTTTAAAAGCGTTTGCATTGGGAAATACATTTCTGATATTTTGAATATGACCTCCAATCCTATTTGGAAGGAGTTTTTAAGTGCTTGGTTATATCTTATAAATAAAACTAAACTAGAGACAATAGACATATTTTACTTTTTCCAATATGAAACCAAAATACATTTTGGCATACTGTTAATGTTTTTTTTTTTGTCTGTTTGTTTAATAAAAAAAATAATTGGTTTAAAGTGGTGTTAGAAATATAATAGACTTAAGTGATAATGAAAGGGAGGTAATTATGTTTTATAGAGAAAAGGAACATATTTACAAGAAAAGGTGGAAAAATTTGATCAGGTTTCACAAAGACAGTACTCGTCATTTTAGATGTAGTATATATATATATATATATATATATATATATATATATATATATATATATATATATATATATATATATTGTTATGGGTTTAACGCCAGTTTTTCAGCATGATAGGCTATACATGGCAGTACATGGAATCTACTGGCAAGTTTTCTCACATACCCACTTTGGCTGAGCCCGAGACTTGAACCCACGCGGACAGAGGTGGGATGTCAGTGATCTGTAAAGGCGAGCGCCTGAGACCACTCGGTGTGTGTGTGTTTGAGTTGGTGTATGTGTACTTTACTTGATTTTAACAGAAAAGGGTATACAATATATAATATTTTATGTTGTGAAAACATGATTTCTGAAACTTAACATTTCAGAAATAAATACATTGTGCAAATCTTAAAGAATTGAAAGATTTTCAGTGGAGATATTGTATCAAATTTTGGTTACAAATTCAACTCTTGATAGATTCGCTAAAGTAGATTCAAATAAATATAGCTATGCTAAATAGATAAAACAAACAATATCCCATTTACTTTTCCAATGGCATAAAGAGAATAATGTTTGGACGGAGGTACATAACTGGTTCAAGAATAATTTAATTTAAATTTTGACCTCAATTTAAAAATGTAATAGTAGTTATGGGGGCATTATGGGGCCTATTGGGAAATACTAAAGAAAAAGGGTCGATGTAATATGGATCCCTGTGGGAAATTTAGAGTGGATGGGCCACGATGGGGCCCCAAGCAAAATTTAACATGGATGGTACTTATGGTAATCTAACATGGATGGGACGTTATGGGGCCCAATGGGAAATTCATGTTCAATACGGTCGACGTACTATGAGAATTTAACATGGATGGGACGTTATGGGGCCCAGTGTGAAATTCATGTTCAATACGGTCGACGTACTATGAGAATTTAACATGGATGGGACGTTATGGAGCCCAATGGGAAATTCATATTCAATACGGTCGACGTACTATGAGAATTTAACATTAAGGCCTAAATACAGACAAGAACCACATTGAAGTGCACAAATATTTTGTAATTTGATCAGGTATTTTGGATAAAATATTTGTCAACAACAAAGTTGCAGTTTATAATTTTGCTGTCATGTGTAAGTTTGTTTCATATCGAAGGAGAGTTACATTACTTTTTAAACTTTAAAACAAAAAGACATTTATTTAATTATTGATGATTAGAATAGCTTAAACGAAATATGACTGTGCGTGTAAAGCAAATAATCACTTTTGTAGCAGGATAAAAAAGAAAAGAAATGTTAAATATCTCCCACTCAATTTATGTTTTAGCACTGTTTTTTAAAGCATTTAGAGGAGGAAAGGGTCTTTGTTTTAATTCACATACATATGCATCATCATACATACACAAAGGGATTTGGTAGAGTCTATGTTTTCTTTCATACACACATACTTACAATCCAACATATAATCACACATACCAAGGGAAGGGTATTACTTTCTTTCATGCAAACACATACACGTTCAAAGGTAGTGACATTTTTTCACACACACACACACACACACACACACACACACACACACAAACACACACACACACACACACACACTCCCTCACGAGAAAGAAAGAAATCCAATGATAGAACGAGAGATAGATCTAGAATAAAAAAATAATCACACAAAACGTTGTTCCTTTCTCTAAATCACTACCTTCATTTGCCCTTCTCAACCAACGCAATAAATTATCTGTCTAAAGAACATTCAAATTCGACAGTGTAATCTTATTTATCCATTTTCTGAAATAAAAAATCGCATGCTTTTGTGATCTGTCGCTTAAACTATGCAATTTGTTATTTTTTTTTTGTTTGACAAGAAAAAGTACCTTTTAAAATATGACTTATGGTGTTAAGCTCTTATCAGTATTGTTCGCCTGCGAACGTACGTAGTGGTGTTTTCTTGCAAGACAAGAAAAAAGGACCTGTATCCTTATGACGTACAGAGTGCAACTGTTCTTAGTATTCTTCGTTGGCTAACCTATGCAATTATTTTCTTGTTCGGCATGAAAAATCACCTTTAACCTCATGAGATATATTGTGTACAACAGTACTCAATATTGCTAATCATCTAACCTATGCAGTGGAATTGTATTGCTCAGCAAACTGACCTTCAAGCTTATCACTTATACAGCTATCAGAATTTTCAATTACTGCCCATGTTATTGGCTAAGAATTATTGCTCCCATTTAGTTTTCCAAACACATTCATTTTTTTTCCACTATAAGAGAGTTATCAAAACTGTTCCTTAATTGATGATACGCAATATGGCTAGAAATCGATTCACATCATTCAGGCTTAAATTATACAATACTCAACAGATACGGTCTTCTCTGATTCAAAAATAGACAAAACTTAACTCAAATTTTGTTGTACTTACCAATTTAGAGGCGACAATTCCGCTATTACTTTAGGGACCTTTACAAACTTTACCGCTGGATATATCAAACGGAAAGGGTCTTGAACGTTACACGTCAGTGATGGATCACGCGTCTGAGCACAGAAGCAGTAAAGTGTTTAGTGGCGTGTTATTAAGCGATTTATATCGGCAAGCTAACGTATATCTTAATCTATTTGCGCTGCCATTTTTAATTTTGATTATATAATAATGACATACAAAATTATGAGTGGATTTTAATAATTTTCAAAACAGCCCCAATTCCTCCTCAAAGATCTGCGGTGCAAATATATAACGCATGATTAGTACACAAGAAGTCAGCAGTTCGATTCTTGCTTGGGGAGAACAAATTTATATATATAAACTGAGAGCCATCTCACTTTCTAGAGACAGCAACTACATAAAACGTAGCGAAAATACAATCCGCGATCGAAATAAGCTTAGCAATTAGGAAAAGGTTTAAAACAATGAATACAAACAAAACGTGATAAATTTGCCTTATGCGGCTGACACACTGACAAATTGTGTGCTGATACACAAGAGCCGCGTGACACAGTATATATGCGAAGGCAATAATCTCACTGGGAAGTCACATGTAAAAATAAAAAGGCATGCAAACAAAAATGAAATTTTAGAAATAGACTGAAACTTTTCTAGTTGAATAAATCAACATGAAGACATTTATACTCAAGAACAAAATACCAAAAACCAGTTAGAAAACAAAGTCACTGGAAGGGACTAACGCTGTACTGTCCGAAAATAATTTTCAGGAATTCAAGATAAGATCATTTCTTTCATTTAGGAGGAGTAGCAACATGAATATTTTGGAGGTGACTACCTTGACCGCCATATTTGACGTCAAATCGGCACCATATTCATTCATGACCAACTAGACATCATAATCAGTCTTCTTGTGAAAACCCCAAGTAGATATGATTTTCCATTTAGGATGAGAAGCAATAACAATGTTTTCAAGATAGCTGCCATGATGGTAATACTGTATGTCAGATCGGCACCATTTTCATTTAGAACCAACTATACATCATAAGAAGTCTTCTGGTGAAAACCCAATGTCAATAAGACTCTCCATCTAGCAGGTGTAAGGATAAAATTTTCATATTGTATATCAGATCGGCACTCTTTTTGTTATTTAAGACCAACAAGAATCTATAAGAAATCTTCTGGTAAAAATCTCATGCTGGTATGACTTTCAGTTCAGAAGGAATAGCAATAACAATATTTTCAAGATGGCTGCTGTGGTTGTCATATTGGAAGTCAGATTGGCACCATTTTATGTAGGACCAACTATGCACCATAAGAAGTATTTGACAAAATGCCCACGTTGATATGACGATCCATTCAGGTGGAGTAGCGTGAACAAGATTTTCTATATGGCCGCTGTGGTGGCCATATTTGATACAAGGGTGGCAGCATAGTCATTTAGGACCAACTAGACATCATAGGAAGTCTTCTGCTGCAACCAAAATGCCGACATGACTTTCCGTTCAGGAGTAGCGATACATAATTTTTTTAGCCTGGCTGCCATATTAGAGGTCAGATTGGCACCATTTTCATTAAGGACCACCTAGACATCTTAAGAGGTCTTTTAGTGAAAACACCATGTTGATATGACCATTCATTTAGAAGATATCTCGATAAAAATAATTTACACATGGCTGCTCTAGCGGCCATCTCATAAGTTCTTCCTATCTATGACCAGTAGAGCTAAAAATTACAAATCCCTTTAAAATGTGATCAAACTAGATAATAACTGAGACGTATGAATAAGGAAAATTTAAACAACATTATTACTAAGCGACTTGTGGATTCAATTACGAGAAATTGCAAGGAGTCAGGATTTGTATGAATTATATTTTGTAATAAACCTGAAAGATACTGGATGATCATCATTCGAAGAATTCGGATATTTGGTTCTGTAAAAGCTCAGTTAGACTTAACGATGAAACTAAGAAAATGACCAACCCAAGAGGTAGAATGAGCAAATTGTATACATCTTTACTGCAAGAAAAGGTTTCTAAATATATTGAATGTAGATGAAATCGATAATGTCACTGGAAGTTTATTTGACATTTCACATACAAATTGGACAGAAAAAGACGAAAATACAAAATGGATGTATGAAAATATTGGATATTTCAGGTTCTCCATATATAGATATAAGCTGCTTAAGGGAAGCTTATACACAGAATTTCCTGAATGGGTTAGGAACAGAAAAGCTTTAAGAAACGTAAAAGATAAAGGCGGTAGGTGTTTCTTTTAACCTGTTGAATATGTGCTAAATACACCAGGTGATCATATAGATAGACCATCAAAACACAATTTAGATATATACATTCATTTGTTTATATGATGTCCGGTAAAAAGTTTTGATATTAAAAAAATATGTAAAACAAAATGATATATCCTAATAAATATTTGTGAAATCTTGGAAGGGAAAGACAAGTGGTATAAAGAGAAACTACGTAATTATGTTTGAATAACTGAAATAGCGAGGGTAATACATGTTAACATGTTAATTATATTTAAATATGGTGGATCTAATGATTACATATATTGAAAGGACCATTACGCTTGAATTAAATATTTTTTAAAAATTGGTGTAATCACAGATAAATATACATCATGGACACAAAATATATCTGGAAAATATGCTTGAATTTCTCAAAACACCAGAAAAATTATAAAATATACAAAAGAAAAGTTGATAACTCGATGTTATTCTTTTTTTTTATTTCTTTCTCTAATCTTTTAATTTTCTCCACTGGAATACCGGTTTAGTCTCGCTTCTTTTATGCAATCTTTGCATCTCTGGTGTTTTGTATTTCATTTTTTCATTTGCTCTGTCAGTTTAACTACGTTGCATTGGCAACATTTAACAACTGGTTGCACCTCTGGTTAATGTTATCTCTGACACGTTGTTCGTTTATAATATCTCACTTCTGACGACACATGTATTTTACATATTGATTGTACCATTTATTTAGCTAGTTACATTCAGTTATACTTAATTTTGTTCAGTATCTCATATACTAGCGTGTTCTTTAAATGTTTTCTCCTTTAATTCTTCCACAATATCTTTTAATACCATGCTATGAGATTGTGTAGATCGTAGGGGTATTATTGTTTTTTTATATGTACTTTTTTGTTGTTTATTGGTGATGATTTTGGTTGTACATTCTTTATTAATTCTGGTATATCACATATCAGTCACGTCTAAATGCCCTCAATTTGTATTGCACAGTCCATATATGTCATATACAAAAAAACAAAAAAACTATATTTCAAAACTTAATCTTCCATGATCCTTATTACCGCTATTTATGTATTATATTTCCTCGACTTATTCTAATAGCACAATATTTTCAGCTGGTTCCCAACTGGTAGAGATGCTTTTATTCCCTATCCGTTTCATGGATACATTCTTTTGCCATCCATTCTTTTGGTCTTCAACATCTTTTCAACTTTGCATACGTTATCTTGTTTCTCAAAGAGATATAACTCTTATTCATAAACCATGCCATATATATCCTCTCCCTCACTTATAGTCTGCCAGTTTCTTCACAACGTGATAACATAAAATAATTTTCCCCGATTTAAATACTTCTTCAGTAAAGTTAGGAAGGTAGGACTTTCCAAAATTGGTTTGTATTTCAAAATTTTGTTTCCTCGATTTTAAATTGAGTTTCTTAAAATGTATCAGTTGTCAAGAAACCAGATTTGTCGATACTTTGTATTAGTTTCATCTTTGCTTCCTTCAACAGGACTTATGTATATTGGTATGTCACTATTGTTATTGTATCTTTTCAATTACTTTTGTGAAAAAATCAAACCATTTTCTGGTTTCATGTTGAGTGAAATACGTCCACGTTGTAGTCTTAAAGTTTCTGTTAAACCTTTCCACTACAGATGCTTTTTGTATGTGATTTTCTTTCCAAATAAATCCTTTCTTGTTATAAAAATCTTTTTCCTAATCAAACTACATCATTTCAATTTTCTCTCTTTGAAGATTTCTTTTAATTTAGCCAAATACAATATTGTGTATTTTCTCCACATCAAATACATATTTATTTCTTCCTAATGCTGCAATGTATCAACCATCTTTCTACCAGGATTGATGTTGTTAACTCTATGTTATCTACATTGAATTTAATGTGTACATCAGGATCTTTTCTAAAAGTATTGCAGAATATCCTTTTTATGTTTGAAATCAACAAACCCACTTACTTTTCTCTTGTATGCTTTTCTTCTACCAGACAAGCTTTGACACTTTTATTCCATCCAGACTTGTAAATAGAGGGTCATTATCTCTTTCTACCGATATTGTTGCCGTTATATTAAACTCATTAAATATTTCTGTCAGCTCTCTGAAAATTTGAAATCAATTCATGGTAGACATGTGCCGTTATTTATGATGTGTAAGAAAACATCAAATCGGTGTTGTGCTTTGAACAAGTTACCCCATTCGCTGTCGACACAATCTGATTGGTCTAGTAATTTTATTGATTTTCAAAATACCACCTCGCTGTGCTGATCTAGTTATTTAAAATTTTGATTTGTAATGTTTTCGTATCCTTACTTGGTATTTAAAAATTTCAAACATAATAGGTCTAATTTCTCAATATACGTACTACCAATTCTTTCTGTCAAATCTGGTCGAATTATGTTCAACAGTGTTTGAGAGGAAGTCATTATTAAGATATTTTTTTTACATTTTTAGCTATAACAGTTAAATTTGGCAGCACATCGGCCTTCATTGTACAAACTTGAAAGGCCTTCTTGCCAAGATGCGTTCAATCAAATTTGGTCTAATTATGTTGTGGAGCTGTCATTTAAAAGTTGATTTATTTTCAATATTTTAGTAATAGTTGTGAAATTTTATAGCGCATCGACTTTACGTGCACAAAATTGAAATGCTTCCAAGTCAGGATACTATCAATAAAATGTCAAATTTTGTTCAGTGGTTTATGGTGTTTTACTTTTGTATTAGTGGTGACCATATTTGAAAGCAGTCTGACATCATTTGTATAAATCTGAAGAGTCTGTACGTGATGATGCTTCTGTCAAATTATGTAAAGTTCAATGAAGTGTTGTTTTTTTTTTTGTGAAAAAGTAGTTTAAATTTTGTTCTATTTTTAGAAATGGTGGCCATATTTGATGGCGTATTGACACCATTTGTAGATTTTTTGAAATGCCTTTATGCTAGGATGCTTTCTTTTCAAATTCGTCTGATTGCGTTAAATGTTTGAGGATTCTTTTAAATGGGGTTCTAATTTTAGCAATTGCTGCCATATTTGGTGGCAGAACGGCATTATTAGGAATAATTTGAAAGGCCTTCATGCGATAATGCTTTCAATAAAATTTGGTTGAATTCTGACGAGCGGTTTTCGAGACGTTGTTTAAGAGTGGTTTTTATTGCTAGTAATAGGAGCCATATTTCATGGTGGCTCAGCATAATTTTCAGAAATGTGAATGGCCTTCATGCTGTTACCTTCATTGAATTATGTTCAGCGATCGTGAAAAAGATCTTTCTATTTTTAGTAAAGGATGGCCACATTTGATAGTGGATCAGCATAATTTTTCTGTTCAGCAGTTTCTGAAAAAAAGTGGGTTTTTGTTGTGGGATTTTTTTTTCAGTAATAGTGACCATATTTGATAATTATTTATATAAACTTTAAAAAACTAGTTTTTAGAAGTCGTTTACATTTTTTTTTAAATTTAGAAACAGTGGCCATATTTGACGGTGGATCGTCATCATGTTTACAAACTTGGAAGACCTTCGTCTCGAGATCATCACTTCATGTCAGGATGCTCTCTGCAAAGTTTGGTTGAAAATGATCCCGTGAAAAAGGTTTGAAAAGTTGAAAATAGTAAATGTTGATGGATGACTCAGAGTTGTCTACCCATTATAAGGAAAAATAGTAAGGTGGGGCAAGAAATATAGTAAGGTAGCTGCTTTAAATAGCAAGACAATAAAAAATATGAAAAAATATAAACAAACCTTATTTATAGTAAGTGTTAATGGATAAGATGTCCACTCTTTCATCAATGCTGCATTCTTCTGGCTATACAATAACTTTGAGTTCAATTGAAAACATTTAACTGCTCCTTGCAGTCAAACAATATATATATATATATATATATATATATATATATATATATATATATATATATATATATATATATATATATATATATATATATATATATATATATATATATATATCTTCAACTTAGCCTTAGTTGAAATGAACATATATACAGTATATTTCACATGTAATGCCTACTGGTTAAGAGTTCTACTGTATGCACCTTTAATTCGTTTCAGCTCAGATACACTGTGCTGTCTGTTAGAGCAATGAACTCTATTTTCCTTTAACACCATAACAGATTTGGCAGTTTGAGCTCCTAAATTTGATCTAAATTCAGTGTGGTTTTTTTCTTATAACAGAAAACACCTCTCACATGCAGCATTACGTTGAGGAATGGTCAATATTCCCAGCATGACATATGGTAAATACTTATAATTTAGACTTCCAATTGAGTCTTTCTTTTCAATTAACTTATTCCGCTGTTTATCTATTCTGTCAGTTTCTACTTCTTGTAGTTCTTACAAGTCATCAACCTGATATTCAATAAATCAAGTTCAACTGAATCTGTTGTACACTCATGTGGCATTAAGTGATGGATATCTTTCAATAAAGTACTGAACAGACTGAAATTTTGCTTGCTCTCTCTTTTCAATATCACAAACCTCAGCATGTTCTAGCAATTCTTCTTCTAGAAGAAACTTGTTTTTGATGTAAGAACGGGAAGTAATGAAATAGTTTCGTACACTGCTGTAAAATCTTTTAATTGCGCCCTCTGACAATATACTTTTATTTTTATGTAATCCCTTGCTTCAGAACCAATAACCAGCTCAGAATCATCTTTTTGTTGTGTGGTATCACTGAATGGAACCCGAAGTACAGTCTTATCTTTCATGGAAGCTGGCTTCATAAATCTAATTAATAAATTACTCACCAAATCACGTAAAACATTTTTCAATTGATGAATCAGTGGTAGGTCTTGCTGAAGAAGTAAATTAACTTTGTCAAATATTGGAATTGTATGTTTCAAGAACAAGCAATTTAGTTTAAATTTTGCTGAAAAGAGACATTTGTAAATTCGTTCCAGTCTTTATGGCTGTTTGTTCACAGTTTCTTCCTCAATGTCATCCTTTTTCTGTCCCCTCTTCTGAACAGTTTTATCAGAAACATCACTTTTTGTTGGAGCCTTTATTTCAACAGTTCTAGTTGTAGTAAAAGGTTGTGTTTTAAGTGATAGTTTCCTCACTGAACCAATTTTACTTGGGGGTACCCCAAATAAATTGGTAAATTCTGACGGTTTCTTAACAGCAGTACCACTTGCACCCATAGCAGTTGATTTCATACTTTCCTTTTCCTTGGATGTGTCTCCTTTTTTGGGTTTGTGCAATTTCTCTTCAGTTGTGAAAAAATCCTTCAAGGGGACCCATTGGTCCAAGAGATGATTCAAACACTTGTCTAGTGATAACCAACGTGTACATGCACGTTTTAACATTTTTCGATTTTCTTTGCTGTGAAATTCTTGATAGAATTTTAGTGAATCTTTCCTAATGCAACTTTTTTCCAAGTAGTGAAAAATGTCAATAAGAAGATCCTCTACTTTGGCATTAAGTTTGACTGAAGCCTTTTCTGCTGCCAGGTGAATCAAATGACATGGGCAACCCGAACAATAAAGTTCTGGCTGTTTATGTAAGAAATATCCAAATACTCCTTTGTTTTTTCCAACCATCATATTAGCATTGTCACATCCAGGTGAAATTACATTATTATATAGAATAGACCAAATTTTCATTTCTGAATCAATTAATTCAAATATGTTTTCTCCAGTGGCCTTCCCTTCACAGATAGGCACAGACAGTACCCTAGAAATAACTTGCCCTTCCCTATTGTCAAAATATCTTACCACAACTGGATACTGCTTTAAGTCCAAGTCACTACTTCCATCTGTGGCAACAGAAAGGGCTTTACATTTTATATTGTCAACAATGTTTTCCTTCTTCATTAAAGAAAATTCATTTACAATTGCTGAAGTTTTACTCCTTGCACAGTTGTATTGAGCGGCTATTTTAGAGTCCGGGAACATTTTGACAAACAACTTGCTCACGTGATCTGCCACACTTATTTGTAGATTATGCTCCACAATAAATTCACTAAAGAGAGTTTCTGCATTCATAACGGCAACATTTAAGTCGGAGAATTCCTTTTTGGGCTCAAGGAACAATGAAATTTTCTTTGATGAACTTTGTAAGGCAGCTAAATCCTGGTTTCTTCATGGACACGTTTTTTTTACAATCGTCCTTCCCTCAGTGTGCGATGCTGAAATGTTGACTACATGTATTGCAAAAGGCAAAGTTTTCACCTTTTGCCGATCTCTGGATAACAGAGAAAAGTTGCGTGTATTCTGGTTTAAACCTCTGTGCCCATTGTTTTTGTTTAATCTTTCTTGGTGGCTCATAATTGGAGTAAGTTTCATGAGCACGTTTTATTTTCACTAATACCGGATCCGAACGAAAACGACTAATTCTGGAATGGATATTAAGATTTTTACTGAAATTCATAAGGGAAAGAGGGGAAATCGTAATGGCATAAGTTACCCCTGAAAATCGTAAGGCTTATGCCAATATCGTAAGGGTAGGGAAATCTGGATGACTGGAGGTCGCAGAAACGTACGATGCATGCCGGATGCATCATGAACTCACTTGGCCGAGCTAACAAATCAACTTGAGGGTGTGCAACGAGAGGCAGAAAGATGGGCTAAAAATGATTTTTGAAAGACCCCAAACATCACCGAGATGATTCACTCTTTAAATTGGAGATGACTGGACCTAAGGCGTATTGACAAGACTGCTACACAAGATCTTTCATGGCCTTGTAGACATCCACACAAAAATATGTGAATCCTACAAACAGACCATCAAGACATTGTCACTCTCTTTCTCTTTCCAAACATTCCAGATCTTAAGTTAGAATCTTTGTTCTTTTGCTTTTATTTTCACTAACACCCTGGAGAAGAGAGAGAGAGAGAGAGAGAGAGAGAGAGAGAGAGAGAGAGAGAGAGAGAGAGAGAGAGAGAGAGAAAGAGAGAGAGAGAGAGAGATATTATATCCACTGATACAGTGAAAGCCAGAAAAATGCCAGAAAATACACTAGTATAGTATAATGCTAATCCATCAGACAACACTGTATGAGGACAGTTTCCAAGGGATTTGTTCTCCTAGTCTTGTGTGGTCGGCTATAGTGATACTCCACCAGGCAACACTGTTTAAGGACAGTTCCCAATGGAGAAGATAATATTAGATTTAGTGCATCATATGATGTCACATCCAGTGTAGATCTGGATGTATGACATTACAGTTTTGGTGTATGTTATACCCAGATAGAGGTGGACCCTGATTATCCAGTGCATTATGTTATGCTAGATCTTGGTCTATGATATTATAGTTTGGGTGTATGTTATACCCAGATACAGGTGGACCCTGATTATCCAGTGCATTATGTTATGCTAGATCTTGGTCTATGATATTATAGTTTGGGTGTATGTTATACCCAGATACAGGTGGACCCTGATTATCCTGTGCATTATGTTATGCTAGATCTGGGTCTATGATATTACAATTTGGGTGTATGTTATACCCAGATACAGGTGGACCTGATTATCCAGTGCATTATGTTATGGTAGATCTTGGTCTATGATATTATAGTTTGGGTGTATGTTATACCCAGATACAGGTGGACCCTGATTATCCAGTGCATTATGTTATGGTAAATCTTGGTCTATGATAATATAGTTTGGGTATAAATGCTATACTGAAATACAGGTGGAAATACAATATAGTCACTGATGGAGTAAGATCAAGGAATGAACAGGCAACATAAAATATTAAATCAAAAACAGGTTGGTTGGTTGTTATGGGTTTAAAGCCATTTTTCAGCACATGATAGGCTATACATGGCGGCCAGTATATTTGGTGGAGGAAGAACCCGAGAAATCCCTGGGAAGAACCACGACCCACGGGAAACTACTGGCAAGCTTTCTCACATACCCACGTTGGCCGAACCTGAGACTCGAACCCACGCGGACGGAAATGAGATGTCAGTGATCTGTAAAGGCGTGCACCTTAGACCAATCGGCCACCTGGGGCCCCTCAAAAACAGGAAATAATGCTATGTGGGCTTGTTTTGCCACTGAATAAACTGATTGTATAAATCTAGTCATAAACTGATATGTTAATTTACTAAATCTAATACACTGATATAAAACTTAAAACTGTATTGACAGTGATATGAATTGAGAACATGAATACTTTTATTGTTATCACCACTCCCCTATAACAATACACACATGTCAAATTGAAACCTAAATTTTATTACATAAACTCTGTAAAAAGTTTACACTTGAAAGTAGATGAAGATATTGGATTTGCAGACAGTTATTTTGCTTTTAATTTTATCATGTTTATAAGTTATGCTATAGAAAGCCTAGCTATGTCTATGAAATACGCTGCACATTTACTACAATGGTTGAAGAGCACATGCTTATACAGTACTAAATTGTAGGGGTGAAACAATAAACCAATGCCACGTATGTTGATATGAATTGCGATACGCATCCTATAATACCATTCATATTGATACATGTAACGAACAGAGCCAACAACTAATACTTATTTATGGCCACTAAAGATTAAAAGCAACTTTTATATTGTATACATCATTTTGAATCAATTCTCTGCCTTTAGTATCGATGTGTGTATCAAAATGGCAAAAATTTTATACATAAGTGAATCGTGTCACCCCTATGAAACTGTAAAGATTAAGTTCAGCTAATCATAAATTGCTCCTACCCTAGTAGAAAACATCATGAGGTATATATACTGTAAATACATATGATAGCGGGACCTCTGTATTTTGATACATATCATAATGTATTTGACATTACATAGCTTTAGTTAACATGCAGGTGTTGAAGTTGGTACAGCAAAACATTCATTATCAGGACTCATCAGAAAACATGGATTTCATTTCAATAACTGGTTTAGACAACTGATAAATTTATACAAACTACATTAAAATTATGCAAAAAGAAATAATAAAAAGCATAAGCTATTGTTTCGATAGCAACATTTCCAATATTTGAAGAGAAGCTATAACAAGACACCCAAGTGGACCAAAGATTGCTCATCTGGCTGATTGAAAAGTCTAGAGAAGTGATATCCACATAACTGATGTTTAACTGTACTATAACATATAAAGAGTAAACCATGAACTCTTCTATGCTTTATGAATATAATCTAAAAGTGAATGAAGTTTTACAACTACCAAAAAATTAAATCATACAGTTGCCATGCAATTTAATTCTTGATTTTAGACATGTGCCTATAACTTACATAATGAAACAACAAGCTTATTTTTGTCTTTTCAGGGATTAATATTCCATTATTTGCAAATATCACATGGTAAAACAAACAATAAAAAATCACAAATAATTGTGAAACAAAACATTAACAACAGTAGAAACTGCTTAATACCAATCTAGATGCTCCATTTTCTTTATGTCAACTACTCAGTACTGTATATACTCACTTATAAACCAATACCAACTGCAAACTACATAGACCCAGATCTGCAAGTGCATAATTAGCTGGCAGATCTGGGTCTATGCAGTTTGCAAGGATTATTCAGTAGAACAAACAACATAGACCCTGGTCTGCCAGCGCATTATGTGACAGCTGATCAGGATCTATGTTGTTTGCATTTGGACTCGGATTATACGCGAGTATATATGGTAACTGCAAATGATAACTAAGAAAAAGAATGCAAAAGAAATAATGAAAAACCTAAGCTACTTTTTCCAATATTTGAAGAAAAACTATAAGAAAAAAGCCCAAACAGGTCTGATATTGTTCAACTGGCTTACATAACTTAACAGTTCACCATTTCATTAAGCATGCATATCTAGTACTGCAAGAATACAACTTGTGCAAATTATCTCCTGAATTTTATTTCTTGCTGATTTTACTTATTTAATTATATCCTGATACAAATTCTTTCAAAAGACAAAGTCATAATTAATATACATAGTCTCTTCCTCATAACTGAAGTCATCCAAGATCAGATGCAACATCACCTCATTAATATTGTGGATCTTGCTCATTATCGAACTTGTCCAAGACCATGAAGCTAAAGACCCATATTCCAAGTCTGATTAAAATCAGATCAGAATTATGACTTCCAAAGTGGTAACAAGGTCAGCCAATCCATGGATCTTGCTTGTTACTGAACTCATCCAAGAGCTTGATGACATAATTATATATTCCATGTTTGATCAAAATCAGATCAGAAATATGGCTGCAAGAGTGGTAACAAGTTCAGCCAATCAGATGCAAGATCACCTTATTAATATATGTGTGGATCACACATATTATTGGACTCATCCAATTTCTTGATATGAGCTCGCATTTCAAGTTTGATCAAAATCAGATCAGATATATGGCTTCCAGACTAAACAGATGCAAGATCACCTCATTAATATTCATGTATCTCGCTCACTATCAAACTTGTCCAAGATCTTGATGATATAAGGATATATTCAGAGTTTGATCAAAATTAGTTTAGAAATATGGCCTCCAGTGTGGTAATAAGGTCAGCAAATCAGATCCAAGTCACCTCATTAATATCAGTGGATCTCCCTCATTTTTGAACTCATCCAAGGTTTTGATGATATAAGCCAATATTTCAAGCTTGATCAAATCAGATCATTATTATGAATGGATCTCACTCATTTTTCAAATTATCCAGGATTCCAATGATGTAACATATATTTAAAGCTTGACCAAATGCAGATCAAAAATATGGTTTCCCACGTGGTAACAAGCTCAGCCAATCAGATCCAAGAGTACCTCATTAACATGTATGAATCTCACTGATTATCAAACCTGTAAAAGATCTTGATGATAGAAGGAAATATTTAAAGTTTGATCAAAATCAGATCAGAAATATAACTTCTATAATGGTAACAAGCTCAGCCAATCAGATGCAAAATTACCTCATTAATCCTAGTGAATATCTCTCATTATTGAACTTATTGGAGATCTTAATGATATACGCTCATATTTCAAGTTTCATCAAAATCAGATAAAAAAAATATTACTTCCAGAGTGGTAATAAGCTCAACCAATCAGATGCAAATATCACCTCATTAGTATGTGTGTATCTCACACATTATCTAACTTGTCCAAGATCTTGATGATATAAGCACATATTCCAAGTTTGATCAAAGCTGGATCAGAAATATAGACTCCAAAGTGGCAACAGACAACTGTTAATGGACAGACAAAGGATGACAGACACAGGGCCATACCACAAGCTCACTTGGCATTATGGCCAGGTGAGCTTAAAATACAGTGATGGCATTGCATATAAGATAGTTCAAATGAAATTACTGTCCTCAATCACTTAAATCCATCCACTTTTTTAGTACAATCAGATCAAATACAAATACTTAAAATAATTATTTTTGCAGCACAAAAATGTTTCAAGGAAATAACACTGAATTGTGAAGAAAAAATTACCTCCCTTTGTACATACTAGCTAGTTAAAACATTTTGATGTCATCTTATTAGATCATAAAGCTATTTAACACTTATGTAAATTAAAGCACCAACAGACACCATACAAATAATACTACAAAAGTAATAATTTTATAGAAAAACAAAAATTAACCTTTAGTTATGGTTAATAAAAGGCATTGTTTTGGAAATCATAATTTGCTCTCTCTATATGACAACATGTTCTAGTTCTTTAAAAAATTGGATAAGTATAGTCTTAAGCAACAAAAAAAAAAAAATGCAGTTAGTATGCACACAGAGAAGAGACTGTACGGTAAAGGTAGAGTGACTTGGCATACCCTATATGTAGCATGATATATACATTACTTATAGGGTTATACGATTTACAGATTTAACTACAGCTATTATTGATTGGTGCATCACAATGGGCCCTGCTCACTACAGGGACTTAAACTGAGGAACTTCTGCATGAAAGCAAAGTAATGGGATAGGGCAAGCAGAGGACACAACTCCTTCCGGTGCTTTTGTGGAATGTTGGAAATCCAACTTATTTAAGGTCTCATCAATATAAAGAGGCATGAAAAATTTGGTTGAAATCAAACATTCCTTAGTAAATTTATGGTGCATAAACCAAAAGAAAGGATGTGCAATCAGGGACCATAATTGTTCTAAAGGTTTAATGATGTTGAATACTGTCAATTAAATTCATTCAAGGTATCATCAGTATAAAAATTTTCATGTTATGTTTGATTAAAATCCAACAATCCTTGCAAAAATGTAATGCTGCAGAAACCAAAGTCAAGAGAAAGGACAACCTGGGGTTATAACTCTTGTCAGTGATGTTGCAGGATGCTGGAAATCAAACTCATTCATGGTCTTATGGTTAAAAATTCCCAACAAACCTTATTGAAGTTATTTTGCGAAACCAAAGTCAGGAGAACAGACAATCTGAGGTCATAGCTCCTGTAAATGCTGCAAATCAAACTCATTCAAGGTCTCATCAATTTAAAGTCACATACCCAATTTGGTTGAAACCGAACAAACCTTGTTAAAGTTTTGCTGTTGAAACCAAAGCCAGCAAGAAAGACAATCAGGGGACATAACTTCTGTAAATTATGGCATGGATCACTGGAACTTGTACTCTTTCAAATTCTCATCAATATAAAGCTGCATACCAAATTAAGTTATGCTGTGGAATCCAAAGTCAAGCGGATGGGCAATCAGGGAATATAACTCTTGTAAATGATGCTGTGAAATGCTGTAAATCAAACCCTTTCAAGGTCTCACCAATATATAGCTGCATGCCAAATTTGATTGAAGTTTAATAATCCTTGGGAAAGCTAAGCAACATAAACAAAAAAGAAAGGGCTAGGAAATCAGGGGCCATAACTCCTCTAAATGATGACAAAGAAGGCTGGAAATAGAGCTGAGGTCCCATCAATATAAAGCTGAAAACCAAATTTGGTTAAATTCCAACAATTCCTAGTAGAGTTATCTTACGGAAACCAAACTGGTGATGTACAGAAGTATGAGATTACTATTATTAGCAGGACCTTAACAAAGTGATTGTTGGGGTAAGAAAATGTTTACGATAGGATGGGTCATAATGCAGCTGTACATATAACTGAAGACAAATGCTAATTTGTAAATGTTATGTCATCTTGATGCCAAGTTTGGATATATTTCACACCAATGAGTGAAAAGTGTTAGTAGCACTTAAGATATTACATATGCTCAACCTTTCATAGGCACACACATATACACATGCAATAAGACTGAAATTCACAGGCACAGTGAGGATATTTGTCACATCATCAGTAATATGATGCACCTCATTTATTACAAAAATACTGATGTTTCCTGCCAACTCTTTCTTCTCATTCATCATTCTCAGCATTCATAGACAACTAAGTACATGATTGCATTAAGATAAAAAGACAGACATGTAGCTTCATATCATGAAAGACATACATGTGGTAATTCAAATTTTCATCAGTGTTGTTTACCTTTCTATATGTTCAAATCCTATGCAACTTTTTACTTCCTTGTATTAACTGTGATAAAACTTTTGAACATGAATATCATATGCTATGAAGAAACAACAAAAGATACAGTTACTATTTGTGTTGTGTCTCACACAGAACAATATCAATTGTGTGAGTTTAATCTACACACCATGGCACAATCTATACCAAGAGGAAAACATAATTAGCCCAGGCAACTAAAAAATTGGTGTAAATGAAAACATAATTAGTCCAGGCAACTTAAATTGGTGTAAATAGCCAATTTTTATTTTTTACACACAGAAAAGAGTTTTCCCTGAATTTTTCTTTTCCAAGACCTGCAGGTAGCCCAATTTGAGATTGTTTTCTTTTGCAATGCTCACTCATCAAATATTACATGTATTTTATGACAAGTGTTTCACGGATCCTGGAATCTCACATATTGTTTGTACAGCCCCTGAGAGTTGTTTTTCAAGGACTTTTCAAAGACTTCCAAAAGTTTTCAAGGAGTATTTTTTCTTATGGAAACTGAACTCAATATGTTACTTTACAACTGCATAAGTAGGTTCAAAAGTAGAAAACACATAATTAGCACACCACTATACCAAAGGGACACTAATCCATTGGTTAACTATTCATGTCATTCTCACTGATCCACCCAATTTTATTCTATTTTATGTATTTATCTACTAATTTTGGAAAATACACGAATAACAAAAATTCTGAATTGAAAAAGTGATATATTTTATTCAGTCTTAATGGTTTTAGTGTGTTTTGTGCTTTGTGGGTTTAACGCCATTTTTCAGCACATGAGAGACTATACATGGTGGACAGCACATTTGGTGGTGGAAGAACCCAGGAAAGCCCCAGGAAGAACCACCCACCCATGGGAAGCTACTGGCAAGCTTTAATGGTTTGTACACCTTTTATAATTTCAAGGTGTTTTGGGAAAAATTCACGGAGTGTTTCAAGAAATGTAAGGATTTTTAAAGGATAAAACCAACTTGTTCAAAATTCAAGGATTTTTTCAAGGCAATCACTCGAATTCAAGAATTTTTTGAAGGTTGTACAAACCATGTCACATGCATCCATGCATTGATGTAACCCTTACATATCTGACTTGACAAACTGTCAAACAGAAGTTAAACACAAAATTTTGCTGATAACATTAACATCATTGCCATTGGAAAAAGTGATATCTATGTCTTGCCATGCCAATGCAAGTGAGACAAAACCTCACTATGCTTACATAAGTTAGACAAAATCTTGCCATGCTAACATAAGTGAGACAAAATCTCACCATGCTAACAGAAGGTATACAAAATCTTGCGATGCTAATACAAGTGAGACAAAATTGAATAATACCGTCTGCAACAGGGTCTATTCAGGTATGTGTGATTGTGAGATTCATACTAATATCTAAACAAGAGGCCAAAGTGGGCCTGATATCACTCACATTCATTACATAACATAACCAATGACCATTTCACTAAGCAGGCTTTTGTAGTATTGTAAGAACACATCTAATGTAAACTATCACCCAAACTTTTTAATATGTAGATTTACCTATTTTACTATATGTTGATAAAACTTCTTTCTAAAGATAACAGTTAATTAATATGCTCAGTCTCTTACTTTTACTGATAACTGAAGTCATCCAAGATCTTGATGATATTTACTAAGTTTTAGAGAATTAGATGAGAAATATTTTCTAGAACTAGACTGGTAACAAGCTCAGCCAATCAGATGCAAGGTATCTCATTAATGTGCACTAATCTCACTTATTATAGAACCTATGGCAATGAGAACATAAGATTAAGGTGGAGCAAAATCTGATGCATCCAATCTTTAGAGTGGCTACAAGCTCAGCCAATCAGATACAAGTTTACATTATTAATATGTGTAGATTTTGCTCATTATCATACTCACTCAATATATTGATTATACAAAACTATTTAACAAGTTTGATCAAAACCTGATCAGCAATATAGTTCCTACATTGTTGACAAACTCAGCCAATCAGATGCTGGTAACATCATTACATCCATGAATTTAACTTATGATCATAACCAACCAAGGTCTTGTTTACCAAGTTTCATCAAAATCCTATACAAATTACAGTCTCTAGAGTGGTTAAAAAATCCCCATATCAGATACAAGATCACTGCATAAATATGCATAGGTCTTGCTCATATAAATATCATCCAACATCTTGACGATATTTACCAATTTACCCAGTTTGACTAAAATTGGGTCGGAAATAGTCTCTTAAGTGGTAAGAAGCTCAGCCAATCAGATTCAAGATCACCTAATTAATATGTGTACACCTTGCTCTTAATAAAAATCATCAAACATCTTGATGATATTAGCCTTTTTACCAGTACAGCTAATAAAAAGGGGAACAACTCTTAAACTGCACTTTTTACAGGACTTTATGTCTAGCCAATATCCAATGCATACCAAGTTTCATGACATTATCTCATAGGGTTTTCGAGATATTAAGTAAACAAAGTGTGATGGATGGGTGGACAGATGGACAAGTGATGGATAGGTGGACATATGGACAAGTGATGGATGGGTGGACAGATGGACAAGCTGACTCAAGTATATGCAGAAACTTTATTAGCAGAGGGTGTAATTATATCTTTACAAATTTGAAGAAAAAGAAATTTCTGGCTGTCAGTGGTCATCAAATAGCTTTATAGATGTATATGGCACTAAATACAAGATGGAAATCCTAGTTAAACTAAGCATACGTTCAATGTTATCACATTTTTATGCCATTTAAGGTTGATCCCCACTTGTGTACTCTATTAAGTAATGGGGATACGCTTGTGCACTGTCAAATATCACAAAAATCTGTGGGAGGTTTATATCATCTACACAGGAATCATAACATTTTCCAAATGGATCATTCCTAGGATCTAATGGTGGAGGCTTACGATAACTGCTATTTCCTCCTACACACTTTCCAACCAGAACCTGTGCGAGAAACATTTTGCAAGTGTGCCTTTCCTCCATCATTGATTGCATGTCATTGGGACTTGTGAAAGCTGTGTTTGCTGATATATTTGTTCCATTTCCTGGTTGATGGGTTGAGGATATGTTATAAATTCTGGGACAACGACTAACATATGGGTTGGATTGTGCTGGGATCACTTTGTATCGGGGTATTATTTTGGTGGTGAAGGTATCTGCTGACAAGCCCACAGGCATCCCTGGATGCAGAAGGGATGTAGAACTCATGGTCCCAGAAGATGAGGTTGGTGCCCCATTAGGTAAACTGCTTGCCATTGTTGCCATGGATGGGGCAGCAGACATGATAACAGATGTTGAAAAACCAGAACTGGATGTTGATGATAGTGATGTCAGTGCCAATGGCTGATGTTGTACAGAACCTGTGTTTTGTTGGGACATGGTATTAAAGCTAGTAGGTAGGGAAGGAACAAATGGACTGAGAGATATGATAGACCCTGACAATGCCCCTTGAGACTGGGATAGTGGGGGAGGAGCAGGGGCAGAAGAAAGAGGGGGAGGGGCTGGGATAGGAGCAAGTGAGGGATGGGTGATAGAAGGTGAGTGGTGGGCTGGTATGATCAAAGGCTGAATAGTACTAAACGTAAAAAAGGAAGGAGGAAGATTGCTGTAAATATGTTGGGGGTTGGGGCCAAGTGCAGGAGCCAGAGGTCTGATTCTTGGTCTTTGTTTCTTGTCTGTGTACTGGTGAGAGTACTTGGCCTTCACTGCAAAGTAGGAGCCTGAAATGACAAAATAGCCTATTTTCAGATGAAAAATGGTTCCAAAACTAGCAGTTACAGCTAATTTCTAAACTGGATTGGCAACTGTAATACATTACCTTTCATTTTTATTTGTTGCCCTATACAACACTGTTTTACAGTCATAATGTTATCCCTATATGGCACTAAAACAATACATTGGGAAGGGAGGTAACTTTATTAAGTATTTCTTAAATTACTTTAAATGTAAATTACTTAAATGCAGGAACCAGTCTAAGATTTGCAGATTGATCTGTAAAACTCTCATGCCTTATTTATTTACTTACCCTGACCAAACATTGTGCCATTTTTCCCACAAACTCTCCAGTCGAAGCCCTTCTTGCAGATGGAGTCAATGACAGATGACACTGTCCCGTGAAACAACTGAAGCTCCTCCACTCCCCCAAAACCCTCATTGTCACTCAGCATCTCCATCTTCTTCCTACAACCAATCAAGTTACAGTATTCTTTTGGCTCAAACAATAAAACAAGAAGCTGGTCATGACCTGCATATTGAGTCTACCCCTGAGCTTTGATAATGAGGATATTTATTTAGTTAAATAATGGTACGTGTAAGCATACAATTAAGCTATTTTCCCAATCTGTAGAGGGTGGGATTAAATGGTATTGAAATAAATGTAAAGAAAGCAAACTTTAACATTGAGGTTAATCAAGGATGTTGATGAATGTATGATCAAACAGACATGCCCACAGATGCTAAACTGATTGCTATGATTAGCTATCGTCAAGTTGGGCTTGACAATAAAATCGTTTTCTACCATAACTCAAATAATATTTACTTACAGGATGACATATAATAAGACATCAACCTGTCATGTATCTGTCACATACCTTCAACTGGTCATGGAAAGGAAAACCAAACCGAAAAAAAGGTTTCAACCAGTCAGCACAGCACTTTGTCTCACCAGTGAAAAACAATATAGTACCATATTTATTCAATATTAAGCCCATGCCTGATGATAACCCCCCACCCCTGCTTTTTGACAAATTTATAAGGCTGTCCTATTAGTCATACCATGCCTGATGATACCCCCCCACACACTTTTTGACAAATTTATAAGGCTGTCCTATTAGTCATACAATGCCTGATGATACCCCCCTACTTTTACCCCCCCCCTACTTTTTGACAAATTTATAAGACTGTCCTTTTAGTCATACCATGCCTGATGACACCCCCCCCCCCCCTACTTTTTGACAAATTTATAAGGCTGGTCTTTTAGTCATACCATGCCTGATGACACCACCCCCCCTACTTTTTGACAAATTTATAAGGCTGGTCTTTTAGTCATACCATGCCTGATGACACCCCCCCCTACTTTTTGACAAATTTATAAGGCTGGTCTTTTAGTCATACCATGCCTGATGACACCCCCCCCCCTACTTTTTGACAAATTTATAAGGCTGGTCTTTTAGTCTTACCATGAGAGAGATACTGTATGTATTATTATATATTCTGATTTTGTCCCACGGGCTTAATATAGTAATTAAGTATTTGAACAATAATTTGTTGTATACATTCTGGGTTCAACCTCAGGTTCTTCTTTGTGCCATTAGTGTGGAAAATTTGATAATAGTTCTTTAAATTTGATAGGCGAACCAGTACGGTGCAAACCGAAAAAAATGGTCACAAATTTTGCATATTGATGTGTCTGTCCATGTTTTGTTTTTACGCCTGTTCTTTCCCAGTACTATACATATAGAAGAAAGATGACAGTATTTTTACCAGAATGTTATCAGTCACACCACAGCTTAATTATTTCACATTAACATGAACTGAATTTTCATATGTGACCTTGATGGAGAGTTCTGCAAAATGTCCAAAAGAAAGAAACCGAACCAGAATTGCTGTTTTCTCTGGCCTAAATTGCCCAAAGTAATAAATGATACCCAACCCAAAGAGTCTGAGGAGAATTCCCTTTAATTAGACCCATCATCAGATACTAATGTATCGTCTGAGGATGCAAAAAACGAAGTAATATGTAGAAAAAACAAGTCAATAATCAATGGCTGAATAAGCTGCAATATTCATTGTGGCTTGATTTTGAGCATGAGAAGAATGTGATGAAATGTACATTTTGTATCTTCCAGTATAAAACAATTTGATGACTAAGGGTACTGATAATTTGTGTACTATAATTTGTATACTATCACATTAGACTTACATACAACAAGTGAATGCCACTTGAACACTATAAGGGAGATTTCTATGCCACTTGGACATTATAAGGGAGATTTCTATGCCACTTGAACTCTATAAGGGAGATTTCTATGCCACTTGGACATTATAAGGGAGATTTCTATGCCACTTGGACACTATAAGGGAGATTTCTATGTCACTTGAATTCTATAAGGGAGATTTCTATGCCACTAGGACATTATAAGGGAGATTTCTATGCCACTTGGACAGTAAAAGGGAGATTTCTATGCCACTTGGACACCATAAGGGAGATTTCTATGCCACTTGAACACTATAAGGGAGATTTCTATGCCACCTGAACACTATAATGTAGATTTCTATGCCACCTGAACACTATAAGGGAGATTTCTATGCCACTTGAACACTATAAGGGAGATTTCTATGCAACTGAATTCCAAAATGCTGTATAGATTGTCTGAGGGATGTGAAAGTGTAAAATGTATAATGACTGCTGCATACTGGCTTGCAAAAGAGTGAATTTGGCCCTTAGTAAATTAAGTTCTTTGTTAGAAATGACCAAACTTTTAAAGTGTTTACAACTGAATAAGTTATCATGATGATTACAATAGAATCATGCCAAAAGACCTGAGTATATTTTATTTCTTTCTTGAACAATGTTAAACCATTCATCCACTCATCAAGTAAATTAGTGTGAGCAGGTATTTACAAATCCACTTGTCTGACTCCTGGGACAAGCTCAAATTTGGTTCGGGCAAGCTGAAGTTTGCAAGGCACATGCCCACAGGCAAGTCTAAAAAATTGAGAGAGGGATACAAGCTACAAGAAATTGTATTTAATGTCAGTGGTCTGGGTCTGTGCGAGCTATTTATCTGACAAAGGGGTTGTGTTCAGTTCCTAATGCTTTTTGTTCTGCAAGTTTTATACCTTGCGATCTCACCACAGTAAATATATCAGGACCTTTATTTCATGTTTATACGTAGCACATTCTTTTTCTACAGTTACATAACTGGCCACAGTTTCTTTCATCTATTGAATGTCTATTGTATGTGTCATTTCCATCTTGTAGTCAATATCAAGGTCAGTCTCGCATTTTCTCGCACAGATGTGATAATGTGAATATTTACTATTCAAAGCAAATTTTGACAAATAAGGAATACATATTTATATTTGAACTTATCAGTTACATTTTAATCATAATATTTGTACGGATCTGCGACTCACTGACTTTCATTTCCTAAGTTAGCCTTAGGCAGTTTGTCAGATTGCCAACTCTAAACAATCGACTTTTCAAAGACTGTTTTGATGCATGTCACTGAGTTTATGGTGAGTAGGTCAATTGTTAATAATACAACTCATGAGATTTCTTTGACAGGTGTGTTTGGAAATAAAAGGCATGCATCTCTAACAATTAACCAGGAAGATTTTGTTCAAAGCGTGATTGATCTTATGAAAACATGGCACCGTTAAGCTGTGTTTATGACCTATTGTTTACGTGATAAGTACAGGAGACTGATACATACTTACTGCTTGTCAAACAATTCAGAGGACAAAAATAACTTCTCAAATCATTCTCAAAAGTCGGATTGTCAAATATTTTATGCATGTCGCCGATGATAATTGTTATGTAAATGGATAAAATAAGTGTTAATGAATCCTTTAGTTGTGAACATAAATAAATCATTACAAACAGTCTATATATTATTATCTCTCTCTCTCTATCTCTTTCTCTCTCTCTCTCTCTTAAAAATCTAGCTTTTACCAAACCCTTTTCTACCTATCCATTTATCTGTCCATACATATATACATGTACATGTCTGCTTTTGCTCTTCTAACTGTATCTGCATTCTAACTCTTTCTAATCTACATGTATTATTTACATATATATTGTTATCTTCACTTTGAACTCTAAATACTCCTGATGAATGGCAAGATGACTTTGTCTTTGAAAATAACTGCAAGATGATAGAAGAACCTGCAAGTCTTCCCTTCCATATTTCATCAGAGCTGCCCTCCCTACCGTCTGTAGTCAAATGCTCTAAAGCATCTCAAAGGTTCTTATTTCATTCTCATCAAGTTTTTAAATGGTCTTTCCTAGAGTAGTGTCATGAACTCGAACTTCAGGAATTTTCTGCATATGTTGGCTAGTATCATGCAGTTATGAGACTCGATTGGTTTTATCATGAATTTGTCAGTTCCATGAAAAATACTTCTGCTGAAATTCCAACCTGTGCCAGTTTGGGATAATGTTTGATATGAGATTTGATTGGTTCCATCATGAATTTGTAAGTTCTATGTCAAATACACCTGTTGAATTTCCAACCAGTGCCAGTTTGGAATATTGTTTGCAATAACTGCAAAATATGTTTCCTTCTGAGTCAGTGAATTCAAGCCATGCGTAATTATCAACCCAATGTGGCTGAAAATTTATCAGGCTTTTAGTTTTGTCATATTTGACATTTTTTGGCTGCCACCCAAGTCTGGTTTATGTCTCTCTGGAGAAATAGTTACCATACATACGGTGTCAGTCTTATGTTTTATCCCTCCACAGGGCTCAGGAAAAAAATTCCAAGCACTTCTCACTGGGATGAGTGAGTCGCAAAAGTTACTTGTCCCCGTCCTCATTATGCTCAACACAATACGCTTCTTCACTACACTGCTTACGCTTTTAATAAAGAACCACATGTACCTGATGTGAGATTGATACTAAAATGGGTCTAAATGATAAAAATAGGATGAATGGCTCCTTAGATAAACATATAATACGAAACAAGGTTTGTAACTTGAGGAATTGCAGTTGCACACATAACCCTTGATTTCTTAGTGGTATTCGCGTTTACAGTGAAATCTTTCCTTAATCTAGGTGTCATCATTTTCCTTTTCAACGAGCTATCACACATCTTTATAAGTTAGATAAGGGAGAAGATAAGAGACAGAGAATGTCAAACTTTTATGATTTTTGTCTGGTCAGACATTGTTACGTTTGCCACTGATCAGCAGTATTATCAAGACTGTGCAGCTTTATTAATACATTGTCACATCAAAGTAAAGATGCCAGCATATAAGCATGGTATTACATGTTACAAGAAAAATGTCAATAACTTGCACTTTGAAAGAAGAATTCCAACAATCTCAATTTCCACCAACTTTTGTACTAAATGATCTATTTTGGTAAAACCTCCATTCTAGAGAGTTACAGACGGGCACCATAAAACATAATATTGCTGATTGTCCAAGAGAATTGGAACATTTAGGTCATTACCACAAACAGATTTTGACCAATCGGCTTTTGTCTTGGCATTATCTGCTTTATAAATAGATTACAACAGCATGCATTGTGTGAAAGTTGGTGGGAATCTCCTGTGACACTTAAAATATTCATTTCGAATGTAAGTTGGCAACATTTTTCTTGTGAAAAGTAATTATATGTTTATATAAATATATGTTGGCATCCTCCCCTTTGCATGACAATGTATCAATACAGCTTCAGTCCTGAAAATACTGGCAACCTCAGGCAATTGTAATATTGTCTGACCAAATGAAAAATCACAAAAATTTTTATGTTCTCTGTCACTTAACTTCTCAGAGGTCTGCCTCTGACAGCTCCCTTATTAGTATAATTGTTTTGCTTCAAAAGCAATATCAGATGTGGACAGTTGATCCTCTGTATAATCAATTAAAAATGAAAAAATCATTATTGTCATTTTATCAGTTCATAAAGGAAACAGACTCTAATGCAGGTAAAAGACTCTAATGCTGGTAAATTGACTTTCATTAATTGCATTGACATGCTTGTTTGAAATCAATGACTAATCCACTCATGAGTACCTCAGGTAAACACAATATAACAAGGTCATATAAAACACCGCTAACTAATCATACTGCCTTTGATTTTTCTGAGGTGTTTTGATTGGCCAATAATTCAGTTGCTTTGCAAATATGCAGTCAAGCCATAAATATAGAATAAGCACACATGTGACAGTCACCAATGATCACTTACAGTAGGTGTTATATATCACAGAAAGTAAATAAATAAATGGGGAGAGGTAAATTCAAGCATTCGGTATGCCTTGTGGGCATGAATGGCCATATTAAAGTAGATAAAGTGATTAAAACTTGAAAATTAGTGCTTACCCAACTTGTTTTAAAATAGGAAAAATGAAATTTGTTCTGAACTAGCGCCTTGGAAAATTTAACTTGTCCAACTTTAAAAATGAATCATCTGGGATGTTGGGCAATAGGATCTGATGAGCCCTGTATTTTATGTAAACTGTCTGATATCTCAGGTGGATTCATTGTTTTAGTAAAGCCAATTAACAGGCTGTCTGATATCTCAGGTGGATTCATTGTTTTAGTATAGCCAATTAACAGGCTGTCTGATATCCCAGGTCGATTCATTGTTTTAGTATAGCCAATTCACAAGCTGTCTGATATCCCAGGTGGATTCATTGTTTTAGTAAAGCCAATTAACAGGCTGTCTGATATCTCAGGTGGATTCAATGTTTTAGTATAGCCAATTCACAAGCTGTCTGATATCCCAGGTGGATTCATTGTTTTAGTAAAGCCAATTCACAAGCTGTCTGATATCTCAGGTGGATTCATTGTTTTGGTATAGCCAATTCACAAGCTTGCTGACCGTATGCTCAAGTACCAATTGAGATACTGGAGAGTAAACATACAATTACCTTTAATTATATTTATGAATTTCAAACATTAAAAATCTTGACACCATTAATACAACCAATACTGTTCCCATTACTGCTGGTAAAATAGTATTTGCATTTCTATATCATTATTACAGATACAGAAACAGAATTATATCATTCTGATAACTAATCATATTAGGCATGATCATGTTAAAGTGAGTGTTTGAAGGCACATCTTGTATGTATATGTAAATGCCATAATAACTGGCATTATGACAAACTAACAGACAGCCTGACAAAAAAAGTTAAAATTATTTCCAAAGAAGAATCCCTTGAATGCTCTACTGTCTAAAAAGAATTTCCAGGAATTCAAGATAAGACCAATTCTTATTTTTAACTGCCGAGTTGAAACCATCTCCGATATTCCTGAATGATACAATTGTCAAATTAGCCACTTTGACGGCCATATTTGATAAAAGATTGGCACCATTTGCATTTAGAACAAATCAGCTATTATAATAGGTCTGTTGGTGAAAACACTATGTTGATAGGACCATTAATTCTGGAGGATTAGCCAAAACAAGATTGTCAAGATGGCCACCATGGTAGCCATATTGGATGTTGTATTTGCATCATTTTCATTCAGAATCAACCAGCCATATTTGAGGCTAGATCAGTACTGTTTTCATTTAGTGTCAACTAGACATCATAAGAAGTCTTTTGGTGAAAACCCAATGTCAAAATGACTTTCCGTTTAGGAGAAGTAACTACAACAACATTTTCAAGATGGGTGCAGGGGTAGCCATACTGGGTGTCACATCAATACCATTTTCAAACACTGATCAATTTTTTCCCATGGTATTCTCAGATCAACTACTCTTTTGAACAAAATTTGTAAATTTTGGGCCAAAAAGAGGCCTTATAGTACCTACCCTCATAACTTCTAAATTTCATCTGCCTTCCTCAAGTGCTTGATGCTCAATCGTGCTTACAAGGTTTCTGTATTTAAACAAATCTAAAAAGTTCATAAATGTTTAACAAACTGAAAAACATTGTCTCAGTCACCAGAACATAATATGGTCTTGGAAACCATTCAAGGTATCACAATATCCAATATGGTCTGTTTTGGCTAGTTCTTGAGATATACTACTTACAAGAAAGTGTCATGGACACACCATTTGATGGACAGCACAAAAACAATATGTCTCCTTTCCTCTGAAGGAGGTTGACAAAATTATGGTTTCAAGACAAAGTAGGGATGACACTGAACATTATTAGACCAAAAGCATAAACTCCTTATGACAACAACAACAAAACCCTCAAATGGCAAATCTGAAATTTACTATACATTTGTCAAACAAAATGACAGAAAAATATATTTAGTACTTGCAGAGCTATGCTGCTTGCAAGAAATCATGGATAACAGACAGAAAATTTTGTAAAGACCCATAACTCTGCTAGAAATGCTTACAAATTTACATCCCCTTCAAGAAGACGAAACCTAAAACAGCGAAATCTTACTCTGTTAGGCAGTTTACACATCAAACAGCATCAATGCATATGAAATGGTTGCAGAGCTATGCTGTCTACAAGAAACTGTCAGAATTAAGACCCAACGCTGATTGAAAAAGGACCATTACTTTGCCCATGAAGAATAAGAAAGGCAGTTTGTACACAGTTTTACATGACAATGAGTTTTGATAGATGGTAACTGTGCTCCGTTGATTGTGGGACGTGCAAAGATTTATGGATGGTAACATTATACAAATTAAAATGCTAGTCTTAACCATCAAGTTTATTTCACTCAGATACAGTGGCTTGCTACTCTTAACCATCAAGTTTATTTCACTTAGATACAGTGGCTTGCTACTCTTAACCATCAAGTTTATTTCACTCAGATACAGTGGCTTGCTACTCTTAACCATCAAGTTTATTTCACTTAGATACAGTGGCTTGCTACTCTTAACCATCAAGTTTATTTCACTCAGATACAGTGGCTTGCAACTCTTAACCATCAAGTTTATTTCACTTAGATACAGTGGCTTGCTACTCTTAACCATCAAGTTTATTTCACTCAGATACAGTGGCTTGCTAGTCTTAACCATCAAGTTTATTTCACTTAGATACAGTGGCTTGCTACTCTTAACCATCAAGTTTATTTCACTTAGATACAGTGGCTTGCTACTCTTAACCATCAAGTTTATTTCACTCAGATACAGTGGCATACAAATTAAAATGATAGTTTTAACCATCAAGTTTATTTCACTCAGATACAGTGGCATACAAATTAAAATGATAGTCTTAACCATCAAGTTTATTTCACTTAGATGCAGTGGCTTGCTAGTCTTAACCATCAATTTTATTTCACTTAGATACATTGACTTAAAAAGTCTTAACCATCAAGTTTATTTCACTTAGATACATTGACTTAAAAAGTCTTAACCATCAAGTTTATTTCACTCAGATACAGAGACTTAAAAAGTCTTAACCATCAAGTTTACTTCACTCAGATAGTGACTTAAAAAGTCTTAACCATCAATTTTATTTCACTCAGATACAGTGACTTACAAAATTAAAATGCTAGTCTTAACCATCAAGTTTATTTCACTTAGATACAGTGACTTAAAAAGTCTTAACCATCGAGTTTATTTCACTTAGATACAGTGACTTAAAAAGTCTTAACCATCAAGTTTATTTCACTTAGATACAGTAGCTTGCTAGTCTTATCCATCAAGTTTATTTCACTTAGATACAGTGACTTAAAAAGTCTTAACCATCAAGTTTATTTCACTTAGATACAGTGACTTAAAAAGTCTCAACCATCAATTTTATTTCACTCAGATACAGTGGCTTACAAATTAAAATGCTATTCTTAACCATCAAGTTTATTTAACTTAGATACAGTGACTTAAAAAGTCTTAACCATCAAGTTAATTTCACTTAGATACAGGGACTTAAAAAGTCTTAGCCATCAAGTTTATTTCACTCAGATACAGTGGCTTACAAATTAAAATGCTAGTCTTAACCATCAAGTTTATTTCACTTAGATATGGTGGCTTACAAACTTAACAGTGTTTAATTCTGGATTAGAGTCACCTTGAAAGAAAAAGTACAAATGTCAATCCCTGCATTAATACATACAGTGCAAGTCAAAGGTAATGACACCAATGACAATACTGTTTGAAAAATGACACATTGTTTCACATATGCTTTGCATTTTTTCAAGACAATATAAGAAATGTGTGTATGTGTGTGTGTGTGTGTTTGTCTGTGCATGCAAGCAATAATTCTCAACTTACACAGAGTAGTACTTCCAGAGGATAGGGTTTTGTATCCTAGTGACTTTGACAACATCATAAATTGGAAAGACCATAGTTTGGTGAAACTTCAGGACAACTTGAAGGTACTCTTCAGACTCTGGCTCCAGTGTCACTAGCTCATAACCCTGCTCATAAAAAGTCAGGAAAAGATTACCTATTATTCATGTAGCTTTTTCCCATTCAAATAAATACTCTACAATACTGAGTATGGTTAACCTCTCAATAGTTGGAACATTATTTGTACATTATTTTGACTTTTGAAAACTTTTTTAAAAACAACTTTTAAAATTCAATGCATATATGTAAAGTTAAACCTGTGTATTATGATGATCTGTTTCTATTAGTGGTAACCAAAGTAGTCACTGGGTACTACTTTTCCTCACATGGCTACTAAATTTCCTCATATGGCTACTACTTTTCCTCACATGGCTACTAAATTTCCTCATATGGCTTCATCACATGACTACTAAATTTCCTCATATGGCTACTACTTTTCATCACATGACTACTAAATTTCCTCATATGGCAACTACTTTTCATCACATGACTACTAAATTTCCTCATATGGTTACTACTTTTCATCACATGACTACTAAATTTCCTCATATGGCTACTACTTTTCATCACATGACTACTAAATTTCCTCATATGGCTACTACTTTTCATCACATGACTACTAAATTTCCTCATATGGCTACCACTTTTCTCACATGACTACTAAATTTCCTCATATGGCTACTACTTTTCATCACATGACTACTAAATTTCCTCATATGGTTACTACTTTTCATCACATGACTACTAAATTTCCTCATACGGCTACTACTTTTCATCACATGACTACTAAATTTCCTCATATGGCTACTACTTTTCATCACATGACTACTAAATTTCCTCATATGGCTACTACTTTTCATCACATGACTACTAAATTTCCTCATATGGCTACTACTTTTCCTCACATGACTACTAAATTTCCTCATATGGCTACCACTTTTCTCACATGACTACTAAATTTCCTCATATGGCTACTACTTTTCATCGCATGACTACTAAATTTCCTCATATGGTTACTACTTTTCATCACATGACTACTAAATTTCCTCATACGGCTACTACTTTTCATCACATGACTACTAAATTTCCTCATATGGCTACTACTTTTCATCACATGACTACTAAATTTCCTCATATGGCTACTACTTTTCATCACATGACTACTAAATTTCCTCATATGGCCACTACTTTTCATCACATGACTACTAAATTTCCTCATATGGCCACTACTTTTCATCACATGACTACTAAATTTCCTCATATGGTTACTACTTTTCATCACATGACTACTAAATTTCCTCATATGGCTACTACTTTTCCTCACATGGCTACTAAATTTCCTCATATGGCTACTACTTTTCCTCACATGACTACTAAATTTCCTCATATGGCTACTACTTTTCATCACATGACTACTAAATTTCCTCATATGGCTACTACTTTTCCTCACATGACTACTATATTTCCTCATATGGCTACTACTTTTCATCACATGACTACTAAATTTCCTCATATGGTTACTACTTTTCCTCACATGACTACTAAATTTCCTCATATGGCTACTACTTTTCCTCACATGGCTACTAAATTTCCTCATATGGCTACATCACATGACTACTAAATTTCCTCATATGGCTACTACTTTTCATCACATGACTACTAAATTTCCTCATATGGTTACTACTTTTCATCACATGACTACTAAATTTCCTCATATGGCTACTACTTTTCATCACATGGCTACTAAATTTCCTCATATGGCTACTACTTTTCATCACATGACTACTAAATTTCCTCATATGGCTACCACTTTTCTCACATGACTACTAAATTTCCTCATATGGCTACTACTTTTTATCGCATGACTACTAAATGTCCTCATATGGCTACTACTTTTCATCGCATGACTACTAAATTTCCTCATATGGCTACTACTTTTCATCACATGACTACTAAATTTCCTCATATGGCTACTACTTTTCATCACATGACTACTAAATTTCCTCATATGGCTACCACTTTTCTCACATGACTACTAAATTTCCTCATATGGCTACTACTTTTCATCGCATGACTACTAAATTTCCTCATATGGTTACTACTTTTCATCGCATGACTACTAAATGTCCTCATATGGCTACTACTTTTCATCGCATGACTACTAAATTTCCTCATATGGCTACTACTTTTCATCGCATGACTACTAAATTTCCTCATATGGCTACTACTTTTCATCACATGACTACTAAATTTCCTCATATGGCTACTACTTTTCATCGCATGACTACTAAATTTCCTCATATGGCTACTACTTTTCATCGCATGACTACTAAATTTCCTCATATGGCTACCACTTTTCTCACATGACTACTAAATTTCCTCATATGGCTACTACTTTTCATCACATGACTACTAAATTTCCTCATATGGCTACTACTTTTCATTGCATGACTACTAAATTTCCTCATATGGCTACTACTTTTCATCGCATGACTACTAAATGTCCTCATATGGCTACTACTTTTCATCGCATGACTACTAAATTTCCTCATATGGCTACTACTTTTCATCACATGACTACTAAATTTCCTCATATGGCTACTACTTTTCATCGCATGACTACTAAATTTCCTCATATGGCTACTACTTTTCATCACATGACTACTAAATTTCCTCATATGGCTACTACTTTTCATCACATGACTACTAAATTTCCTCATATGGCTACCACTTTTCTCACATGACTACTAAATTTCCTCATATGGCAACTACTTTTCATCACATGACTACTAAATTTCCTCATATGGTTACTACTTTTCATCACATGACTACTAAATTTCCTCATATGGCTACTACTTTTCATCACATGACTACTAAATTTCCTCATATGGCTACTACTTTTCATCACATGACTACTAAATTTCCTCATATGGCTACCACTTTTCTCACATGACTACTAAATTTCCTCATATGGCTACTACTTTTCATCGCATGACTACTAAATTTCCTCATATGGTTACTACTTTTCATCACATGACTACTAAATTTCCTCATACGGCTACTACTTTTCATCACATGACTACTAAATTTCCTCATATGGCTACTACTTTTCATCACATGACTACTAAATTTCCTCATATGGCTACTACTTTTCATCACATGACTACTAAATTTCCTCATATGGCCACTACTTTTCATCACATGACTACTCAATTTCCTCATATGGCTACTACTTTTCATCGCATGACTACTAAATGTCCTCATATGGCTACTACTTTTCATCACATGACTACTCAATTTCCTCATATGGCTACTACTTTTCATCACATGACTACTAAATTTCCTCATATGGCTGCTACTTTTCCTCATATGGATATTACATTTTATGAAATAACCTATTCAGGTTAGTACTTTTTTCCCTTATTTGTTCTTTGTAAAAGAGAGACCTGCGTTATAATTACCTACAAAATTTAGATGACTGACCTGATTTTGGCATGGACCAGAAAACGTTTAGTGCAAAGCTAAACTGGCCACTCAGAAAACAAGTTGTTAGTGGTCTGTATATACAGATAAGAGTTAAGTAGTTTAAAATGAGAATGAAGGATAGATAAATAAATAAATAGGTATACAGATATACAGATAAATATAAAATTATGTTTATAAGAAAAACAGCTTATCACTACATAATGAAATGAGATTTGTGTTTAGCAGAAAAACGGGCCATCATTACAAAATGAAATGAGATTTGTGTTTATCAGAAAGCAGGTTGTCACTACAAAATGAAATGAGATTTGTGTTTGTAAAATGTGTATGCTCCCACAGCTGACAAAATGTTTAAGTCAAAAATATTGCTTTAATGGCAAAAAAATATAATCAGGTTATCTACATACAACATGTATACAAACATGCCTACCAAATTTCATTTGTCTACTTCAAGTGGTTTTCCACAGCCATGCTAATGAGGTTTTGACTAAATGCCAAAGTCCAAAAATGTATAATAAATGGAAACAACGGTTTAGTGATTCTAAACATCTAATAAAGGTATCTCATATGCATACAAACATGCCTATATAATTTAATTTGCCTATATAGTTTTGTTTTTGCGAAAACTTGCTAATGATGGTTTTCCGTGGGTTCTTCAGTTTCATGCATTCCACATCATGCTATCATCTGAACCATCCAAAGCACATTCCAAAGCTGTGACAACTTGTTGTGCAATCAATTTTAAGATAAAGTTTTTAAACTTTAAACCTATAGTTGTTTCATTCCTATAATTGATTTTTCTTTAAAATCATTCTGAATATGACTCACAGTTTCTTTCTCCATGTGTTTCCAATTAGCTGGGAGATCAAAGTTTCTACTGGCACTGCATGATGTTCCCATACTCTGGATCCCTTGTTTACTATCTATTTCCATAGCAACCAATTGGTCTGGTCTGCTGTTGTCATTTGTGTCTCCTGATAACATCATGTCTGACAGGAAATCAACATAGTCCTGTTCCAGCCTGTCCTCCAGTATTTCAACAACCATACTAGGCAGTGAAAATTTCAACTCACCTGGGAAAGAATTCACGGTAAAATCAATGCCGACATAAACAATAATATACATATAAGAAGTTAAGCTTTTACATACTAAATATAAACATAAATATAAATATCACTGATTTTTCCTTTGACACAGATTATCTCAAGGTATACAGGTGATTAATGAGTGAAAGATCTGATGAAAAAAGTGAAATGGGGAACTAGTCTGAACTTCCAACTTACTTCCAGCTATTCCAATGCCCATCATTCCCACTACAGCTCCCCTTGATAACTCTTGCACAATGGGGTCCAAAACAGAGACCGTGCATAAGCAAGGGCAGGAGTTACCGAGGGACTTCTTAAAAATAAGGGGATGGGCATCGACAATGAGAAGTGGGGTGGGGGTGGGGTGGGGGCGGGTTAAGTGGTTGAATACTTGTTTAATAAATGCCTTGGGAATAACTGTCAATAAGAAGCTTTTTCTAATGAAGTTCTTTGCTTTTCTGTATAAATTACCTTTATTTTCAATATATCCAATCTCTGAAAGATTGTTTAAAACATTACTCCAAGTGGTTTCAACTCAAATCACATGTACCAGTAAAAACTGTGTATTACATCACTACTTTTTGCATGTGAATGTGGATATATTCTAGTGTTACTGCACCTTCAGAATAAAACAAGATTCTTTATTTTTTTAAAAAGAGTGACATTTGTTTATTGAAACATTTATCTGTATTAGTAAAATACTGATACTGCAACTTCTTTGCAAATTAAAGCAAAATTTCTGCTCATTCTTGCGCAAACCTCTGAGTGCTGATTCGGGAATTTTAATTTCAATGTAAACTTTGGAACTGACTGCTAAATAATGAACACCATCTGTGAAACTAAGCTTTTCATGAACCTAGTACACCTTTTGCCTGGTTCCTTTGCTATCAATGATCACCTTTGCGCATGAGTATAATAAACCACTGATTCATGTTAGATACTTCAATTATGTCACATGTACTTACATTGTTCTCAGTGTTTGATTAGTCAATTGAAATGAGTTGACTTAACACATGACTGTAACTGTTAGTTCTTATGCAGGTAGGATTGGTATGCCTTATAACTTTGTTTTATTCTACCCCCTTTACTTGATTTGATACAAAAGACAAATTAACATGATAATACAATGCAGGTCAACTTTTTATTGATTGTAACAATGCAACCAACACTTCTGCAAGTCAGAGATCAAAACACATTTAGTACTTAATTAGGTTCTCATGGAAACACTTACGGGCATTGCCATGATGGTCAATTGACACATTTCATGTCTGAATACAAAAGGTCATATCACTTTTATGATGATTACACTGAAACTAAATTGAAAGATAAAACTGAAACACAAATTTCACTTGACAAGATTTATTTCACTTCTATTTATTTCTTAAAGTATTGCCACCAGTAGGCATTACTGCCATTTTAATTGATTGATATTTTGTAATTTATTACATACCCATTTAATTCTAAATGCTTGATCTGGCATTTGATACAACTGTTCATTTGATACAACTGTTCAATCTGTGAAATGCTTGATCTGGCATTTGATACAACTGTTCATTTGATACAACTGTTCAATCTGTGAAATGCTTGATCTGGCATTTGATACAACTGTTCATTTGATACAACTGTTCAATCTGTGAAATGCTTGATCTGGCATTTGATACAACTGTTCATTTGATACAACTGTTCAATCTGTTAAATGCTTGATCTGGCATTTGATACAACTGTTCAATCTGTAAAATGCTTGATCTGGCATTTGATACAACTGTTCATTTGAAACAACTGTTCAATCTGTTAAATGCGTGATCTGGCATTTGATACAACTGTTCATTTGATACAACTGCTCATTTGATACAACTGTTCAATCTGTTAAATGCTTGATCTGGAATTTGATACAACTGTTCAATCTGTATTTTTGGAGTACACACCCAGATTTGAACTACTTAGGTGTCTTCTTTGATGTCCACGTGTTGATATTTTTAGATGCAGTCAATCAAACTTTTATAAATACCAATTCGTTTTGAATTTCATTCATACAGTAAAGCTAAAACTATTTATAAAGCGTAAAAGAGGGGCTACAGTATGTAATAAATACAAAACTGCTTTTTTGTTTTGTTCTGAATTGGGGGAAAGAACTTCTTTGATATGGCTTATGAATACGTCTCGACCCGATGGCCCAATGTCATATCAAACTTGTCCTTTCTGCCAAATCAGAACAAAACGCATAAGCTGTTTTGTGTATATATTGTTATTTACAGTGTACTGAGAATTGTTTTGTTTTTTACAAGAAAATTTTAAAAAAATATACAACTTTTATTACATGTTAGGAATTTGATAATTTTGAATCAAAGTTCCATGCACGAACCGGTTTTTTTAATTATAAAACAAACAATATATCAAGGTTTCATTCACCAATTTTGCTCGCGATTTTATTTACCTTCAGCAAACATTGGCCTATTTTTGATGAATTTTTTAATAAGAAAAAATTGGACCGGCACCTAGCTCCGCGTTATAAGCAGGTTCATGAGTTGTTCGGGTGCACTATAACAAGGAAGCGGTGTTTGCAAGGGGTTTTAACATTACCCTATGTTGGACTCACAAAGGTTTGTGGGGGCTATGATGTAATGAGAATGTACCCATGACTACAGTAAATTTTCATTCAGAACAACCATTCCATTTACAAATTTTTCAGTGCAAATAGTTAATGATTCCCAGAAACAAGAATTTACATTGAAAGCCCTAGTTATTCAAATGACAAACAGGAACAACCAAACCACACTCATTCTTCATTGCATACAAATATATTAATTGGAGAACTAATCAATTCATAGAGTTATGATTTTATTATAGAATAATCATCAAATGAAAAATAAAAATTTTGTATTGTGTATCTTTACCCCATACTGACAGGAAACATGGCTATTTTAAGTGTACAAGATTAGTTATATTGCTTGTGACATATAAGGTTGGCCATTGCAGCATGACAAACCTAATGGCATGAGTTTGAGATACATGCCACATCACTTAAAAATCATAATTTTCAAAAAATTTCTATAATCACATCACAATTTATTTGCACTTACTTTACCAATGTCATCCACGAAAAGATAAATAATTCACAAATGGTACTTACTGATTGGATAAAAACTATCACAGCTGCGAACAACACATCTTATGGACTCCTGAAAGACAATGTTCAAACTGAGAATGTAAAGAAAGAAATATAGAAATATGCTGAACAGTAATGGTGTAAACAGTACTTTATATGTCTGCCCAGTGTTTTTGAAGTCCTCTATGTGGGCTCTAGTAGGGCATGGTTTGACTGCAGAATTAATTATTTTCTAATTTGACTTACCATGACCTTGACCTCTGACTTTTAGATCCCAGCATCTAAAGGTTTCTTTCTTATCCTAAGTGCAAGCCATCCATAAAGTTTGGACAAGTAACTTATGCAAGAATACAAGCTATTGTGCAAAAACCTAGTTTTCTGTGAGTCACAATGACCATGACCTTTGACATTTTGACCCCAAAATCAATAGACCTCTTCCATACCTAAAGTGCAAGCCAGGCACAAACTTTAATCAAGATATGTGGTTTAGAACTCAAGTTATTTTGTAAAAAAATGTTTACTTCTTTCAGTCACAATGTCCTTAAACTTAAACCTTTCTGACACCCAAATCAACAGGCTTCTTTCTTACTCAAAGTGTAACTGACAAACTTTGGTGAAGGCACATGATAAAGAAAAAAGGCATGCATACAAACCATTTTTCAGCTAGTGATCTTGACCTATGATCTTTTGACCCCCAAATCAAATGGTTTCTTCCTTACTTCAAGTGCAAGCCATCCACAACCGCAAGTACAAGCCAGCAATAAAGTTTGGTCAGGTCTGAGATTTAGAACTAATGTTATTGAGCAAAAAACATTTTCTTTTTCAATCAGTGACCTTGTCTGTTGACTATTTGACTGCAAAATCACAAAGCATCTTCCTTATCCTAAGGGTGAACCATCCACAAATATCAGTCCAGATCTGTGATGTATAACTGATGTTATTATGCACAAACCATTTTTTTTCAGTCAGTGACCTTGTCCTTTGAGCTTTTAACCCCAAATTAAATAAATAGGCTTCTTCCTCAACCTAAGTACAAGTCACCCACAAAGTTTGGCCAAGGTAGATGGTGTAAACTGAAAGTTACTGAGTGTAAACAAAATATGTGGCAGAAAGACAGACATTTGAACTGAGAGATGGATCTGTGTACATACATAGTTTGGATTGATTTAGTATTTTAAAGCACAGCATTCCAAGTAGGTTATTTAGTGATGAGGCAATTGGAGTAAAGTGCCGCGCCCAAGGACACGACACAGTAGCCAAACAGGTCTGATTAATAGATAGATAACAGTGGGGATAACCATAGACATTGCAGAACACACTTAAATTAGGTGCAGAATGCATTCTAAACAACGTGGCTAAATGTCTGTCATGGAGTAGTGTGATTAAAGGGATTTTTTGTTTTTTCTTTCTTATTATTGATACTTATCTGGGTCAAAGCCTTCTACACCCCCTTGATTTTTTCTCCACTGAGGATTTTTACACACACCTGTGCAACACTTTTTCCTCATGGTGACTTTGCTTGGTGGGTTCGCGCATGCCCTCGCATGTGAGGATAAAGTCGGGGGTGGGGTGGGGTGGGGGTGTACCCCATACAAACTGCTATTATCATACCACTTACACGTCTCTGAGATTGTGACAAGTACATGCACAAGTACATACACCTACATGTCCAAGTTTACATCCACTATCCACTGACCAGGATCATGATTTGCATCAACATCCGCATGGTGAATAAACTGACCACTATTATTGGAATTATGCTTTCAAATAATAATGCCTTATCACAAAGTTAAGGTTTGCCTTAGCCCAAAGCAGCTTGCAAAAATAAAGAGCGCAATATGAAACGATTGCAGGATGATATTGAGGCTTTCTCTAAAAAAGTGAACAGGAATTGTCCCCATGTGGTTGACCCAAACACAACTTAGTCCGCTTAATGTGGCCAAACACCTCGGTGACATTAAAATTATCCAAGTCAGAGATGGCACAAATGCAAAAGTATCTCCATTCCTCCTGGCCATTCCAGTGATGTTAGCAGCTGCTGCTCCCATGGTTGCAAAAGTGGTTGCGTTCGGAACTGCATCTGGAATGGCTCTAAAAATGGTGGTTGGAGACCACATGACATTGCAAAAAAAAGGGAAAAGGTCTTCGATTATCCAAGACAACTGACAGAATACCCTCAGGCAAAGGTCTTTGACTACCCAGTACAACTCACAAAAGACTGTGCATCCGTTGACCAATTTTGATTTACTTGCTATGGCAAAGTCAGTAAAGCATTTCCAAGGTGTTTTATGTGGGATGAACTCAGAGCCTTGATCCCACACACAAGGGAAACCGACATTGTTAACCTGGATTCATCAACAGGACCATGAACTCACTGGGTCGAATATGTGGTATATTTTGACTCGTATGGTCTTGCACTGCCACTTCAAGTTGTTAATTATTTAATCTGGAGCGCTAGTGCTGGACGACAGAGTAGTCTATCGCTGTTTTATTCAACACTGTTATTGCAAACTCGGCTGGATGGCCCGATATGTAGACTTAAGCGTTCACCAACACCATGCGCTTGTTGATTTTACATTGTCACTTAGAAAGTACGCTTAATAGTATATAAAATGCTTCTTGGCATTTACGGACGCGAGGTCTCAGTGACCCGATGTGGTGCTGGTGTGGATCTGACCAGGTTTGCCACCAAAGTGGATTTGACTGAGTTTACCAGTATGGTTGTTATTGACATTGACCAGGGCAAGCTTGTAATTTTCCAAGATCAAACTGGAAAACTTAAAACATCTAACCCAGACATTCAAGATGTTGCTTTCAAGCCACAAAAAACCTGGCAGAAGTCAATGAAATCGGGGGAATTAAAGACTCTGGTATGTCGACTGCATTTATAAAAAAATTAAATTGATGTAGTCAAGGATGAGATGAGTTACCCTCACTACCATACGTAGTAACTTCAGGGGGCATATTCAGTGGAATATTAACCAAAGAAGGATCTGAAAAATATGATGATAATAAAGCACGTGGTCGACTTCTTTTCACTACTGTTGGGGGTGGTTTTGATACACCTAATCGTAATACCTTAAAGGTGCACGAGTCTGGATTTTATTTGTTTATTATAAATGGATACAGAGACATGTGGTGTGTGATGACGATAGTGATAAATAATTCCCTGCATCATATATTAATAACATGTATTACTGAAGATAAGACAAAAGAAAATTTTATATGTACGTCATTATCATTAGTCACCAGAGATGAAATCGAGTTCAAAGGGCTCAATGTCTATCCAAAAGGGTACATAACCATTAACCTTGGTGTCTGTGGTTAAGATCAGATTTATCACTACATTTAAGTGATGGATTCTGACCTTGGTAATGAGGTTGTGGAGCTTGCTGACAAGATATTGGATCGGCTGACCAGTGATGCTAACATCAATGGCGATTTTGTTCCACTTGTTGATGCATATCTGCATGAAAATGGTGTTAATCAACCCTTGTATACACTGAAATATTATCCTGTCAACAGTCAAATCGAAATCAACAGTTGGGACCACCTAACTGATGTACTAATACCAACTCTGCACCTGAAAAAGGCAAGATTGTCAAGCAATTATATTTCGCAATGACATTATCAATAAAGGAACTATGATTCACCCTCGAACTTACTGACATGAGAAAATAATTGCAGCAGAACAACAGCTGCAAGATGAAATCACCAAGAGAACTGTGCTAATCATAAGCGGAATCACTACTGCAACTACTGTTGGTCTTGGTGTTGCTGGATTTCTGACCACAGCAACTATTATAGGGATACATCGGATTTGTTGTTGGAGGTATATACAATGCAACCAGTGTCACAGGCATTCACCTCTACATGTCTATTTGGAACTTATCGCGGCAGCACAAAGCAGTCTCAATACAATTAACAAGCTGTATTCTATCGCTATCGAGGATAAAATGATTAGCATGGCTGAATTTGACACTGTGTTGGCAGAAATGGAAAACCACCAGTGACTCTGAGCACAGATATGGAACAGGGGCATTAACGACCTTGATTTACAGGCAGTGAAAATCGAGTCAATATTTGCCAGTGTACTGAGGCGCCTCATAAGAACTTCACTTATGGGGCTATACTCGTATGGTTTCGGAATTTGGAACCATAATCATTACTCATATGGTTTTGTAATCGAGTAGTATGATAACAGCAGTTTGCTAGTTTGCATAATGCGCCGGCAGATCAGGGTCTATGTTGTTTGTTCTACTGATTAGTCCTTGCAAACTGCATAGACCCTGATCAGCTGGTGCATTATGCGACGACAGAGCTGGGTCTATGCAGTTTGCAGTTGGTACAGGTTTATACGCGAGTATATATGGTAAATATCTGGAACATTGTTCATAATGGAATTGAAAGATATATATATATATATGCAGTTATAATTAGTAACAATAATGTATGTAAATTATGTACATTTTACACCACTGCATGCTTCAGTGGCTATCATATCCTTAGTGATAACAATTAGCATTTTCCAGCATTTTTATGATGAAAATAAACTCTTTCTTGAGCATTCGACAGATTTTTGTATTACTATTTTATAAGAGTGTTGAAAAGTCCCAAAATTAGATACAATCTGACCTTATTTCTAACCATAATATGCTTTTTGTAAATTTGAAAGAGGATAATAATGTCAATGCTTTGATATGTGTTTTACAATGCTTTTCAGAAATGAGACCAAAAATCACCCGATTGATTGGAGTTGAGACAAGGCTTCATATACAATGGACTATAATCAAATAATCTGACTGGATGAAATATAAGTCTGGCTTAAAACGGACCAATCCAATGTCTAAGCCTGGGCATACAATTTAAGAATGTAAGTCCGGCTTAAAATGGACCAATTCAATGTCAAAAGCCTGGGCATACAATTTAAGGAATGTTTAAGTTATGGACAGGCTCTGAATTCATCAACTCATCAATCGGAGAAAACATTCAAACTCAAATTTTGAGTCTTTAGATCCCATCATACTTATTTTATTTTCATTAAACATCTCTCCATATTTACATGAAACATCTCTCCATATTTAAATTAAACTACTCTCCATATTTTCATGAAAAATCTCTCCATATTTAAATTAAACTACTCTCCCTATTTACATTAAACTACGTTACATATTGTCATGAAACTTCTCTCCATATTTTCATGAAACTACTCTCCATACTCCATATTTGCATTAATCTACTCCCATATTTACATTAAACTACTCTCCATATTTAATGTTATTCAACAGAATAAATCATAACCATTAAATCTCATATATAAATCAGTTTCTTCATAAATGAGAACCAAGATCTGAGTTTGAGTCTGCACTCAAGTTGAGGAGTTTGATGAATACAAAACCAGACCCTTATTTAAAAAAACACATCTTTGATTTTTTAATGTTGGTTTATGAAGTCCAACTGCTCAAATTTAAGTCACACTAGAATTTAATTTAAACATATTCAAATTTGCTGCATTCTAAACTTATTGTAATGTGATATTTTTTGTACACTTGCTGTTTGTATTTTCTGATGTACAAAAACAACTGGTAAAAATATGTTTAAATAAGTTTTTAGCTCATTCTTAAACATAAAAATCCATAAATTCAGTGTCTCACTCAGTGGCATACTAAGGGTAATGGCACCCAGGGCAACGATGATGGCCCAAAGAGCCAGAATACGAGGCCTGAATTTTTATCAGCTGTTTTGGCACCCAAGACCTCTGTCGCCCAGGGCAACTGCCCCATCTGCCCCCCCCCCGTTAGTACTCTACAGGTCTCACTTGTGAACGATATCGCTGCAACCATATTAACAAATCACAAACAACCCTTGACCTTCATCTCTTGCCTTTTAACCATTTCATTCTTCTGTTAATATATAAAGCTGCGATGTTTACACATGTAAATGGCTTAGTTAGCTTACTGCCTGTAAATGTTTACAATATTGGCAAACGTGTAATCAAACATGCACATCGCTGTCAGTGATGCAGGAACTACCCATTCAAATTAAATGATATATTTTCATATTTCTGCTAAAGAGAACTGTTTAGTACAATTTTCTGTTAATTATTTCCTTAAAGTATGCATGATTTTTCACACTGAATGTGACATTGGAAAGGAAAAAAACAAAATTGATGAGAATCGGCTGTAGCACACATTACACAACATTTAATTTACATATCAGGTTGATTTACTGATAATGGTGATACAATTTTACTTAAACTAAATTATTTACCATTGAAAAATATTACCTAATTATTTCATCATGTATATGTATGTAGCAGTAGGAAACAATATTACAATGATCTTTGAGATGTTTTTCCTAAATTGTAAGATAAATTCAACAACAATATATCTTACATACTGAATCCTGTCATAATAAGAATGTCAATACAAGCAAGGTATGGCATGCACATAACAGCAGTCAGCTGTTTAGTAAGACCAATCTGTAGATATTGGGAAAGGTTGAGTTTCTAACTGTTTTGATGAAATGGCTTCATTTCTGTTACTGTAAACCATATATATGTTTAGAAATTTTGGTAAACATTGCAGCCTTACTAATATATGAATAATATGATAACAATACAACAGGGATATATATTTTTTGAAAATCTATGTTTGAAAATCAGGTTGCCCAGCAGGTTTTCTGGTTGCCTGGCAAATTGCTGCAGTTGCCCCAAAGACTGCAGTAATCAAAATTATTCAACAACTTTTGTCATTTAGGCCACACTTTAAAATAGGTGTTTCCGGTTGGCTAACTGTCCCTGTTTTTCATTGCTGACCCTAGCACTTTTTCCCCAAATGGTTAAAAAAAATTTTAAAAATGACAAAATTGATTTGTGCATCTAATTGAGTCGGTTTTGCCAGTACTTTGAGGCACTTGACATATTATTCGATTTATATATAATGCTTAAAATTTTTAAAAAAATTAAAAAAATACCTGCCTACCCTAATTTTAAAACCGGTGCAATACGAACACACATATTTTTTTTATATATATAGTCATAACATCACACAATATTTGTAACTCACCAGGAATCTTGCTAATGCAGTGTCATACAAGTTCACACATTTATTTAATCGATTTAAGATCAGCCTTGCTAATGCAAAGTATCATACAAGTTCACACATTTATTTAATCTATTTAAGATCAGCCTTGCTTATGCAAAGTGTCATACAAGTTCACACATTTATTTAATCTATTTAAGATCAGCCTTGCTTATGCAAAGTGTCATACAAGTTCACACATTTATTTAATCGATTTAAGATCAGCCTTGCTAATGCAAAGTGTCATACAAGTTCACACATTTATTTAATCTATTTAAGATCAGCCTTGCTAATGCAAAGTATCATACAAGTTCACACATTTATTTAATCGATTTAAGATTAGCCTTGCTAATGCAAAGTGTCATAAATGTTCACACATTTATTTAATCTATTTAAGATCAGCCTTGCTAATGCAGTGTCATACAAGTTCACACATTTATTTAATCGATTTAAGATCAGCCTTGCTTATGCAAAGTGTCACACAAGTTCACACATTTATTTAATCTATTTAAGATCAGCCTTGCTAATGCAGTGTCATACAAGTTCACACATTTATTTAATCTATTTAAGATCAGCCTTGCTAATGCAAAGTGTCATAAATGTTCACACATTTATTTAATCTATTTAAGATCAGCCTTGCTAATGCAAAGTGTCATAAATGTTCACACATTTATTTAATCTATTTAAGATCAGCCTTGCTAATGCAAAGTGTCATACAAGTTCACACATTTATTTAATCTTTTTAAGATCAGCAAATAAAAGATAATCAAAAAATTTCCTTTTATGAGGCTGTTTTGCTGTCCATCAGTTTTCTACATGTTGGCCATCCTTGATCACAAACCTATCCATATTTTACGTTTATCTGAATTCACATCATTACAGTTTAAGTTATAGTGAATCCAATGCCTAAACTGTCAGGGAAACAGTAAACTATCCATGTGGCATATCTGTTTAGCCATTAACCTAATAGCACATATAGTATGCAACAATTGTGATTGGTTGATTATTTAAACTTGCCATATTCCTTTAGCTGAAGTTTGCAAATAGGAACAACTGTCGCATGCTCTACAGCAAATGCCCATTTCTTCAACAGACCAAAGAGGATGGATAATACTATATCATAAGCATTGAGTATCTCAAACCAAAGATGAAATATACTGCTACAATATGTTGGTGTGTTGACAAAAGTCGAACATTCATGAATCTTATTCTATAAGGACTGTAGTATGGATTATGATTACTTAATTAGGCAATGAGTAGCTGGCACATGAGGATTAGTGTGGCCTCTTACTGATCAACTATGGAATTATATAATTATATGGAGATATTCTGACACCTTGCTGTAGGTACCCAGAGGAACAATATAATGGTCAAATGTTTGTCGCTGAAAAATATATAAAATTCCAATACAATTTTTAACATAATGATTTTTTACTAATACTTTTGATTGTCCAACTGGACTTTCACACTGGGATAAATGGTTGCCTGGCATTAACTTTTGGTTTACCCAAGCTCCAAGGCAATGGAGTTTTCTACCCCTGATACATGCATGGAAACAGAAGCTACAACCTCTACATACAGCTCTTAACAATTTATCAAAGAAAAAAATAAAAACATCAGATACAAATTCACACATCAGTGACCTTGACCTCTGATGCCTGGAACCATCATCCCCAAGGATGTGCTATGTACACTGGTGAATCTGGTTATAAGTCTCATGCCTACCGAAATGACATAAGTTTTCTCACCCCAAAATTTAAGAAACTGACTACTGTGACCATGACCTTTGAACTTAAAGCCAGTAGTTATATTTATATCCCTGGTAAACATCTTTACTTTGTGTTATATCAGTTGATCCATGGCAATAATAAATAGAAATGTCAGAGTCAAAAAACTTCAACCATTAGCTGCTTTCTGTGGCCTTGAACTTCAAGGGCTATAGCCATCAATCTCTAAGGATATTCCTTTCATATAATGCATTCAGATACAGAGTCTGATGATGATCAACTGATGAAAACTGGTTATGCTGTGCTAAAAGAATACTTTTACCAAAAGTTGAATCTGGATGGATGGATAGATGACTCCTGTATTGCCTTTTGCAACGTTAGTTGAAGGCCACAAAAATGTGCAAACATTTAATTAATAAGATAAAAGATTCTTGGCATGAGACCTCAAAGTAAAAATGTACTGATATAAAGATAATGATTTACACAAAATTAGGAGGCATGAAAATCAAGAGTTCTGTGGAACAAAGGCTTCACATGTGACCTGTGCTTAGATGTATCTGACTGACAGTATGTAATCCCATATAAGCCAGGTCCAAATGCAAACAACATAGACCCTAATCTGCCGTCGCATAATGCGCCGGCAGATCAGGGTCTATGTTGTTTGTTCTACTGATTAGTCCTTACAAACTGCATAGACCCAGATCTGACAACAGATTATGCGACGGCAGATCTAGGTCTATGCAGTTTGCAGTTGGATTGGCTTATACACAGGTATATATGGTACAAATAACTTTAATATAGAATTTTACATTCCTGCAGCTGCTGCTGTCGTGATTTCTACCAAAAAAGTGATACATGTGCCTTACCATGCTGCTGCAGGTGAGACAATTACAAAGAATATGATAAGTGTAAGCCTAGACTTGAGCTGTATTAATACAATTCTGGCAAATACTTTAAAATATTTTGAAGCAGACCTTAGTTTTCCCCGTAAGGAGCAGCTTGGCCTTTTCCTCCAGGCACTTAGCACAAGTAGCATGGCCATTGGGACACCGTGAATACTTCTCATACGTCAGTGAGATGGAGCACTGTGCACAAGCAGATATTTCAACAATCCTGCTCCCTGATGATATATTTGACCCATTGGGACCCATGGCTTCCTTGGGATCACTGAAGCACCTCTTCTGTTTCTTTGGTGGAAGATGGTATGGCTTAGAGGTCTGACAATGGTCAGGGCTTAGTGAATGTTTTGTTGGAAAAGAAACTGATTTGTCTTTAGACGAGGATGCTGACATACAAGAACTGATATTTTCAGTTTTTATGCTGACTGAAGTTACCTGAATGTTAAGTGAGGATGCTGAAGTTGTACTGGTGTTAATACCTGGACCTGAGCATGACACACTTGAGTCAATTTTGTAAGGGTTTGAAAGACTTAAAGACAGTTCTGATTGCATTGGTTGTAAATTTAGATTTGTTGCATATCTACTGTCAGATCTTGAATGACAAACAGGAACATGACTTGTGAAAGCACTATGGGTTGAAAGACTTGTTGGAGTGATTGAACTGAGACTAGACATGCTTCCACCTGGCAGGCCAGTCATGATCTTGGTCACTGGTGACATGGTGGCACTGGATCCAGCAGAAGAGGTTGCAATTACTGCAGTGTTTGATACAGTGGCTATCTGTGATGAGGGTTGCCCACCACAACCAATGATGCTGCTACCAGTGCTGCTGCCTCCTACAGTTCCTTGAGATAATGTGGTTGACCATGAGGCATCTAGTGTACTGAGGAGGAGATGACTTGCAGTGAATGAATCCATCAGAAAACTATTGCCTACTGAGGTCTTTGGAATAGCACTAGATGGGTTTATAGGATCTGCTAGAAGAGAGTCAATAGTAAAACTAGCAGATGGTGATTTTGAACTAGATGTTTCATTTCCTGTTGATGAATTGACAGCAGTTCCACTTGTTGAAGACCGTGGACAATTTTGCTGTTGCTGAAAGTGGGATAGGTCTTGGGTCAAGAGAGAGGAGTTGCCTGCTCCTGAAACACCAGAACTGTTTCCTAACTGGTTAATGTCAGACACAGATGAAGCTGACCCCATGGAACTTCCCCCTTTGGAATTAGACAGCAAAAATTGAGATAGAAAAATTTTATTATCTGATGCTGAAGCATCCACTGATGTGCAAGTATCATTACTGCAAGATGCAATATCTGTGTCTCTTGATGCAGACACATTTTTAATATCCTGGTTCTCTGGTCTAGTTATGGGATGCTTGGATGACAGATCTAATGGTGAGCTGTCCACATGTGCATGATTTGTGAGAGAAAGATTGGTACTAAATTCACTACAGAAACTAAGACTACGGCCCATGTGTTGCTGTGCAGCACTACCAGAAGAGGAGCCATATTCTGAGGTTACAATAACGCCAGTGGTCACTGCTGAAGACTGTTCACTTTTGATTTCTGAGAGAAAGATGACATCATCACTGTCAAGTTCAATTTCTTCACTCACAAACATGACATCATCATCATCATCATCTGAAATGAGAAAGAACATGACATTACAAAAAAAGTTTACTTATAACAAGATAACTAATTGAATTGGTGACTTTGACTCTCAAAGCCTTCTGCAGTACGTGTTCCTGCCAGTCAAGAACCTTTACTTCCAAAGTTTTATATACAATGTACAGAACAAGACTCCTGTTTCTTCTGTTTGTTTCTTTTGTGTACTTGAAATGTGATCCTGGACTTTGCTTTTAAAAACTCACAGAGGGCTACATGCAGTACATAACATATATACTCACTTATAAGTTGAAGTCCTAAAAAACAACATAGACCCAGATCTGCTGGCATATTAAGTGACAAAACAGCTCTGGATCTGTGCAGTTTACAATTGGACTCAACTTATAAGTGAGTATATATGATCGTATATACTGGTATATCAGTAGTGGAAAATACTGACTAACAACCTGACTACTGAATTGTCTGCAATTTTTTATAAGCTATAATATTTTTATGCAGCATCAATCCATTAAAGTCATACTAACTTTTTGTCTTCTAATTTTTGGTACTGAGAACTTTTTCCCCTTTAAAATTTTTTAACATTTTCAGGTGTCTAAGAAAATGATTATTTGCTTATTTTAAAATGTAATTATTGGTACACCTTTAAAAAATGTATAAATAGTGCATGAAAACTAGAGATGAAAGCCATGACAAATATCCACACTTTTTTTACATTAAAATACAAGTGTAGCTCTTTATCCCACCCCCACCCCATCCACTCAATATCTTTAGGTTGTATCCATGATGGAGCTGAAATTCTTGTTGAAATATTCTTATTATCCTGAAACATAGTACCACATATCATCACCCTCTCTTAATCAATGTAGTTGAAGTTCAGGTCACAAGCTTTAAGCTCTTGCCACCCACTCCCATATGCTTCCCACCCCCAAGCTTCATCCAGGATCCAAAACTGCACTGTCATCTACACATCTTTGTGAAACACCAAACCAAATATATTCACTCTGGCTGTAGTTTGGGGTAGATGAAAAACCGACATATGAGTGGATTCATGTAGATCCATACAGATGGACAGATGCAAGGACACTGGATGAATAAGATTAATCAGTCAACAAAATATATCTACAAATGTGCATGAATAATGGAAGCCGAAAATAAAATACTGTCAATAATTTTAGAAAGTGCAGATGTGGAGAGGACTCATATTTATCTATTTCATGCCAAGTCGGCTAGCAATGAACAATCTCTGAACTCATGCAACTTCAATATTGTATATAGAGTAAACTTCGATGTATCTAACCACAAATCAATGAAGATGTTAACAGTAATTTGGATCAGTCAACCTTGTGCTTATCAACCTCTTAACTCTGTGGATTAAATGAGTCTCATAAACCCATTATACATGTGTTCTGTTAGACAGGATTACACTGGAAACATGAGCCAATAGGACAGTTCTGAACATACACAAAGGGAGCTAACTGTTCAATATATACATTCACATTATGGAGACACAGTTCATGACATCATCAATATGCACTTGCCATGATTAGTTTTAATCTTATGAAATTCACTCATATGATAAATTTTTAAATGCACAGTGGATGTATTACATTGAATACAAAATATTACTATCTTTATCACCTGTGTTAAATTGTTTGTAACAGGCAATACCTTTTTGATATCTGCAATATCATTAGCATAAAAACCAACAGTCCATATTGACTGCAGTTTGCTGGGCTCTTGATCAGACATATTATGTAATGTTATCAAGTGTGTGTGTGTGTGGGGGGGGGGGGGGGGGGGGGGGAGATTTCAGCACTGAGAGTCATTTCAAAAGTCCAAATGATATTTATATAGGACTTGTGTAAAAATGAGAAGTCACTCACACACACATTTTCTAACATTTATGTGAGTTAGAGACTCTTCTTATGGGGGGGAGGGTCAAACAGAAATCCTGGCATAGCTCCCTGTAGGATTTTGAAAACAGAAATCCAGGGTCAAATTTCCCCTAAAGCTAAGTAAGAGCCCAGCATATGGAAAAAATAAATCCAGGGTCAAATTTCCCTTAAAGCTAAGTACGAGTCCAGCATATGGAAAACAAAAATCCAGGGCCAAATTTCCCTTAAAGCTACATATGAGTCCAGTATACTGGAAACAGAAATCCAGGGCCAAATTTCCCCTAAAGCTAAGTAAGAGTCCAGTATACTGAAAACAGAAATGCAGGGCCACATTTCCCCTAAAGCTAAGAGTCCAGAATATTAAAAACAGAAATCCAAGGCTACATTGCCCTAAAACCAAGAGTACAGCATACTGAAAACAGAAACCCAGGGCCAAATTTTGCCTAAAGCTAAAAGTCCAGCATCAGGGCTGAGCAAATTGTTTTTTCATCCAAAAGTCCAGGACAAGTGGTTTCAGAAAATTCACATGTCCCACCTTACTTTTCACTTGTCCCACCTTACTCTTCACTTGTCCCACCTTACTTTTCACTTGTCCCAAAATGGTAATCACTTGCTGAGATTTTATGAGATGTATGTACTTAATCCATAGAAAAAACAAGCGAAATAATATACAACATAATTATTTCTTAAAAGAATTTAATTTTTCAAAAACAAATTGGTTGTTATACATTTGGCTTCTTCATGTTCATGTATATATGTTTTAGCTGATGGATTTGAAAAAATGTCGATGTATATGTCTGCCACCTGCACCAGCACTAAGCCAGCAGTTGATAGCTGTGTCTGGGTTAAAGTCCTCAGTATATTGTGCTGCACAGTCCTTGTGGGGTCCAGACATGTCATGAGACTTGATTAGTTAAATCCTGAATTTGTCAGTTCCACTGGGTGAATTTGCAACCTGTGCCAGTTTTGGATATTGTTTGCAATAACTGCAAAACATCTTTCCTTCTGAGTCAATACATTCAAACCAGGGATAACAATCAACCCAATGCGGCTGAAAATTTTCTCTGTCTTTTAGTAGTGTCATATTTGACATTTTTTGCCACTATGGATTCTTGCTTATGTCTCTTTGGAGAAATAGCTACTGCACACTCAGTAGCAGTCTTACGTTTTATCCCTCCACTTTCACAAAAATTTTCCTTCTCCGAATCACCTTTATTACCTTCCTTGCGAAAATAATTTAGCAAACTCATTTTATCCACAGAGTAACTATCAGCTTGCTTGACAACTACTTCTAAAGTGATCATAACATACGTTTTCTCTTTTAAATACGAACAGAGACAGCTCATTAATTAGCGTAATTGTTTCACTTCAAACGCAATATCGCATGTGGAAGTTAATCATCTGTATAATCAATTAAAAATTAAAGAATCATTACTGTCATTTAATCAGTTCATAAAGGAAACCAACACTGATGTCGGTAAAGTACCTTTCATTAATTTAATTACACTGACTCGCTGGATTAAAATCAGTGTGAGCCACTCATGAGGACCTGGCTTGAGTAAACACAATGCAACAAAGCCGCTTGAAACACTGCTAATTGATCATACTGGCTTTCTTTTGTTTGACGTGTTTTGATTTGTCGATAATTTGGTCGCTTAGCCCAATATGCAGTCAAGCGGTAACAGAACCTGCGCATATGCGACAATTATCACTGACCACATTTATGTGTTATACAGGATGTAAATGTATACATGAAGAGGGATAGAATCAAGCATTCAGTACGCCCGGAGGGCATGATTGGCCAAATAAAGGTAGAAATAGTGATTAAAGCACGAAAATAAGGACTTGCCTGACTTTTTTAAAAAGCACTTGTCCCCAACTAGCGACTTGGAAAATTTTACTTGCCCGACTTCGAAAATGAATAGTCTGGGACGTCAGGCTATGGGATTTGTTCAGCCCTGAGCATGCAGAAAATAAGACCAAATTTTGAAAATTTGAGGAGTCCAGGACCAAAAACCAAAGGTCCTGTAAGCAGGGACTTGCACAACAGAAAGCTCTGCCTGGGTATAGTGCTGATTTACAAACTTCATGCATTAAACCCTAAATTAAATTATTATTTGTTTAAAAAATCGGTAGCAAAAAAACAGCTTTACCTTGAAATACTCAAATGTAACTATATGTTTTCTAAATTGCAGAAAAATAAACAGTGTACAAAGGATCTGAATTTCAGTTGTTGAATTAAATCTATGTCTACTGTAATATTTTCATTTCGTGTACTGGTACATACTTTTCCTTGAAAACAAAAATGTACAACACCATTTGACATAATTAGATATTGGTCTGATTCAGCCAGATCCATGCAGACCTGTTTGATTTAGCAAAATGCATGCAGTCCTGTTGATCTAATTTGGTAGCAACTCTGCACTATCATTATACATGTATGTATGTTTTGATGAGTGCAAAGAGAAAAGATGATTCTCTGAACATAAAAGAACATAAGCTGAAAGCCTTATGGTATCTGTATTTGCTGATAAGTGAGCCTAGATTGCAACTACAGTAGGTTAGGTCATATATAAAGAACAGGGCACAAGAATTATCCAATTTCACCCTATGAGCAGGTGTGCCAGCCACAATGCTACATGTACTTTGAATTCTACATGTACTTTGAATACATGTACATGTACTTTGAATTCTGAAGTTCAGTAAAAATGTACTTTTAACACGAGTTGGCCATGAACTTTCTGAATGCTAGTGGCAGTAGATAGGCCTGCTGGGAATAAATATAATTTTTATGGACAATTTGGTAAGATATGCCTCAATCAATGACTAACACCTTAGATTCAGTTATTCCATTACCAATGTCTACACATTGTTGACCAGGTAGGAAATGACATTCAAGTTGTCATTTTTTCTTTATTGGATATTGTAAATTAATTAAAAGGCATAATTAACTGACTCTAATGGCAGAGATAAGTTGCATTTCGGAACTGTTGGGATGATGGGTTTATTATTTGGGCATATATGTACAAGAAAGGGAAGTCCTTAGGCCCTCAAGTGGTAGAATTCTGGATGTCCTGGAGAAGAAGGGGCCCCAGGTGGCAGAGTGGTCTAAAGCGCTCGCTTTTACTGATCACTGCCATCTCACCTCTGTCTGTGTGGGTTTGAGTCTTGGGCTTGGCCAATGTGGGTATGTGAGAAGCTTGCCAGTAGTATCCCATGGGTCGGTGGTTCTTTTCCTGGTTCTTCCTCCACCAGTTACACTGGCTGCCATGTATAGCCTATCATTTGCTGAAAAATGGCATTAAACCCACAAAAACCAAACCTGGATAAGAAGTCAGGCATATTATATGTTGGGACATTCGTTGACAGAAATCCTGTTAATGGATAATGTTTCTTACCGAGACATGCAAGCATTGAAGTTTCTTATTAATTTAGCCCTTGTAGCTAAATATTATATATTTTTGGTATGTGGATGATTCAAAGTAAACATTAAATGCAAGTGTCACATATTCCTTTCATAAAGTCATGCTGTGCATTACAATTCTTTCTCTTAACTTTCACACTTTTGATTTTAAAATGGATGCTATACAAGGCTTTACAAATTTTATAAAAGTCAGCTTGCCCAGGGCAAACTGACCAGAAAACTGAACCTGCCCTTGGGTGATTGGAGCTTGCCCCAAACTATGACAACAAACTATCACAATTAAAATAAAAAAATATAGTAAAATAAAGTATAGGTTGTTGTAAGGAAATGGCATTATATTTTGTTTACAAAAATAGAATTGATGTCTTTTTGTTATTTTTGTTTGGACCTTAAAACAATATGTCAATAATTAGAGTTATCAAAAAAGATATATGTAAATAGTACATGTACATGTAGGTCGATATGTAGATGAGGAAAGAAAGAATGGGTTAGAATTCAGATATATTTAGAAGAGCAAAGACATATACATTAATAAAAATAGACAAATGTACCACTCTATGGCCTAAAAATATGGATCAAAAAGAAAGTGAAACAAAAAAAATCAAGTAAAATCAACAAGCAATTTATTTATAGAAAACTAAAATGAAAATTCAAAAGACACTTACAAAAATGTGAATTAAAGTCCACATAATCCCAAGCGTCCTAATCACAAGTCCAAAAAAATAAAATGTTCTGAACAATTTTCCAATAGCTAGAATGTCCAGATGTAGTTAAAGTCATGTATGTCGTAATGTACTACAATGATGTAATCCGGAATGTTTTTAATGAATTCACATAAATCCCAAAATGTCCTAAAATCTATGAGCACCAGTATTTCCTATGAATATTTTAAAATAAATAATTCCTCTCTCTGAATTATATCTGGTTTTCACAACTGTAACATCTAATTATTAAAATAGCTTCTTTACACACTGATGTTTAGAACAAGACTTTTATACCAGAAACATCTCGTTTACTAAGCCCATATATATATATATATATATATATATATATAAATAGGTGTACCTGACAATTCTCACATCAGAATATGAGTAATTTTTATGGAAAATTACTTTGTGTACCTTCCACTTCATCCAATTTTCACCTGAAACCGGCGACAACCATCTAAACATATCTTTCACAAGAAGACTTTTGAGAATGACTTGAGAACACTTATTTTGATCTATTTACCGGTAATTATTTTTCAAACAGTAAGTACATATCAGTCTCCTGTAATAATCACGTAAACAATAAATGATAACATCGCCTGTGGGTGCTAGATTTTCAAGTGATTAATCATCAGGGATGAGTCTCTTTTATTTTCAAAAAATATACCTGTCAAAAAAAACTCACGGGCTACATGTATGTTATTAACTATTATTACACACTCACATTGAAATCAGTGACAAGCATCAAAACAATATCTGACACAACAATGGTTAAGAGTCTGCAATTTTGGCACATTCGGAGCTCACAAACTGCCCATTAGGTTAGGACTTGAAGGTATGATTAAAATATAACTGATAAGTTAAAATATAAATATTTATTTCCTATTTGTCAAAACTTGCTTTAAATAGTACATTCACATTATCACGTCTGCATCTGCATCAGAAAATGGAAGACTAACCTTGACACTGATTACAAGGAAATGACTGACTATCAGTATATTGTGTGAAATAAATGATCGATAGATGAAAGAAACTGCAGGCTGTTATGTATGTGAAGAATGCAGTACATATAAATTGTGTCCCGGTTTTAAGTCTTATTAGAGTGCTGTTTTTTTTTTTCTCATTTGATTGTTGCATTTGTGGTGTAGGCTTATAGACATTTCATTCACATACATTGTGTTCGGTGTTTTCACTTAATCCATACCCATTCGGTTTCAGTCTGTGTTCGTTGTTTTCACTTAATCCATACCCATTTGGTTTCAGTCTGTGTTCAGTGTTTTCACTTTTACAAGGGTAGACGTCCAGTTCTTGTACCCAACCCAGGAGGTGCTCTGCTCGCTCTCTTCAAGAAAATGATGTAAGTACTGTGGCAAGGTCACACGGTCTAAAACTTAAAACTGAACACGACCTCTTTCCTTTTTGGACTTGCCTGTGGGCAAGTACCTTGCAAACATGAGCTTGTCCGAGCCGAATTTTAGCTTGTCCCAGGAGTCGAGCAAGTGGATTTGTATAGACCTGATTTATATATATATATATATATAGAGAGAGAGAGGTGCCGAGAGGTGCATTTCCAATGTGAAGTCATGGATGGCATGTAACAAGCTGCAGATGAATGACGATAAAACTGAAGCCATTCTGATCACAATGCAAAGACTTTCTCATTCACATCCGTTGCCTCAAACAATAAATATCAGCAACACCAACATTAAATTCACACAGTCAGTACAAAATTGAGGTGTTACTCTCGACAGTACTTTCTCATTACACCAATATGTCATGAACATATGCAAGGCTGCATATCTGGAGCTGAGACACATCAGCTCCATTGTCAATTTTCTTTCAGTTGACGCCACTTAAACATTGTGTTCCTTAATACTTTCAAGACTGGACTATTGTAATTCACTTCTATCTGGTTACTCTCTGTATCTACTACAGAAACTTCAAAAAGTTCAAAACACAGCTGCTCGGATCATCCTTAGAGTACCAAGAATCGAGCACACCTTCCCCCTGCACTGTACCCTACACTGGCTACCCATTCGATCCAGAATGAAACACAAAATTTGTTCTCTATGCTACATTTCGTTGACTGGCTCCAGTCCAAAATACCTATCTGACCTCACCCATGTGTACACCCCAGCAAGATGCATACGCTCCTCTTCCGACACTCGTATTCTCATTATTCCCACTATAAAAATGAAGTCATATGGACAATGTTCTTTTGCATACCAGGGCCCAGCTACATGGAACGAATTGCCCATTGAACTCAGACACAAGGGCACTGTGATCTCATTCAAGAGTGCTCTTAAAACTCACCTATTTTGACTGCAAGAACAGACTTAAAGACTTAATAATGTTTCCTTACCTTAATTATTGTCAGCATGTTTTTGTTTTCTAATTTCATGGTGTTTGTTTTTGTAATCATGTCTTTATATATATTTTTATGTGTTATCTAATATTGTAACGCACATAGAGCTTCTAAATATTCGGCGCTGTACAAAGTCCTCATTATTATTATTATGATATATATAGATTGACACAAAAACTGATAACGACACAAAATGGTTTCCCAATGTTTAGAGCTAAACAAGCTCTTCGTCAGGGGAACAAACAGCTTACATATACAAAACAAACATTAAACACAAAATCTAAGACAAATTCTGGACTCCTACAGGCTAGAATCACTTGGGGGAATTTACAACAAGAAATATAGGAATAAAAAGTTGTGTAACCATAATAAAGCAGTGGGTTATTGTGTCTATCACATAGAGAACAAACATGTTTTGACCTAATTCCAGGCGGTTAACAAAGGACAGAAACACAGCGCAACGAAAAATCAATGCAATCTACATGATTTGCAAAAGAAATTATATTCTGGTAGAATTATGCATGGAGGTTCTAAAGGAAAGATATAAAGAAAATGGTACAGCGGGATAATGGACAAGAACTATAAAAATAATAATAACAATAATAAATGTAATTACTTGGGTAAAAACTATGTCAAAAATTGTACACAGGTGAAAAACTGATGACTGGCTGTAATTTTGATAAGACTGCAACAGGGAGGTTAGATTTTTTCATTTAGGCCAAACTCCACACGAGTTTTCAATTGTAGTATCAGTATCATTCCTGTTGTGTGTGTTCTAAGTCGTTGGTTTTCTTGGTTTTATATTTCAGGAGGGATCCTCTAGGAGTCTAGTTTTGTTGGTAGGCTCTTTAATGTAGCTTATTCTGTATCCTCTCCTTCTAAGGTGCCACTTGAACTCTCTGAGCCTCTTTTCAAAGGAAGCAGGATTCGAGCATATGCACTTGGTATGAATACACATACCATATGGAAGACTTTTATTACGTGCTGGGGGTGGCAGCTGGTTGGGAGTAGATATTGATGAGAGTCAGAAGGTTTAGAATACAGGTCAGTTTCTATGTTCCCCTCCAGGAGGGTAGATTGAGAATCCAAAAAGATACTGGACCTATTTGATGACTCACATAAATTTAATCGTAGGATGGAAGTTATTGGCAAATTCAAAAAATATTTTGAAATTGTCGCCAAAATCGATCAATTTCAAGTCTATGTCATCTATGAATCTGCACCAGCTTAGCGGTCTATATGGTGCATCGTTGAGAAGCTTTTGCTCGAGTCTTCCCATGAAAATAATGGCATACAATGGTGCAATTTTAGTGCCCATTGCAGTTCGATTCATTTGTAAGAAGTGTTGGTTCTTGAATAAAAAAAATTCAAACTTGAGAACATGTGTTAGAAGTTTCACCAAATAGAACACTGGAGGGGAAGGATCAGGTCGACTATTTCATGCTTCCTTGCAGGCTGTGATACCTTCCTCATGTGGGATGTTGGTGTATAAGGAACATACATCCATGGCGATGAAGAGACTGTTATTTGAAAGGTGAGTTTTGGGTGTTTTGCTGAGATAGTCAGTGATATATTGGATATATGAAGGCAGTTTTTCAACTAAAGGCCGAAGGTGATAATCAACAAATTCAGACATTTTTTTCAGTGGGATGGGATATATATATATATGATGAATTTATTGTATTTAAAGATACCAAAGCCAGCATATTTTCTTGTCATTGTCTTTGCTTTTTTGGTCTCCCACTCTCTTGACCAGGGGCTCTTTAACACTCTATTTCCATGCATATATATATATGATACCAATAATAACATGAGGTTTATATATATGTGCATGGAAGGAGAGTGTTAAAGAACCCCAGTGCTCTCTCAGTTTCTAAATGTATTATTTTTAATCACTTCTTACAATGTTAATGTCACAGTTTCAGTTTTCAGGAATCATGTGTTTCTGATACATTTCCTGGGTGAAGTACTGCTTTATTCTTGATTTTGACTTCGAGGTAAAAGTACACTCATACTGCATCCAGTTACTAGTGAAAGAGGTGGGGCTTAACTATACTCTACACTTTCAAACCATCGGTAGATCTTTAGGCTCCACCTCTTAAGTTATTCTGAATTGTGTGATTTAAATTGGTCTCATCAGCAATGAAAATATCACCAGCCCGTAATACTTTTTTTTTTTTTTTTAAATTCCTGAGGGAATGTTTTTTGGGGCATCTTAGGGGTGATTTAGGGATGATAATAAAACCTGCCATTTTTCATTCCAGCTGGTTAATTTTTTTTTAATGTTATTTTTCTGCAAATAAAGACACAAAAAGCAGTAACGAAGAAAATTAGCTTTTTCCATTTTTGGTGATGGAACTGATAAACTGTGTCCCCATTATGCCCCTCACCCACCTCTCTGACAGCCCCCATTCTTGTTTACACTTTCTAGACACAATTTTCCAGAATCTAAATCAAATTCTGCTGTTACATATATATAAAATAACTGTATATATATATTTTCTGACCACAATGGCCACCGATTTCTTCTAAATACATTGACTGGGGCCTATGGCCTAATTACAAAATCCATACGTCATCCAGTTTCATACAAACAATAAACACAAAAAATTGAATATCTCACCGTCAGATGCAACAACGATCGGGCTTGCCTCGGAATCTGATGAACCGGATTCTTCTGCCGCCATTTCTAGAGTCTGCAGACTAATTCATTGTGTTAATCTGACAGAAAAATACAAAAAGGATCAACACTATCTTGCATACACAGATCTTGAACTTGAACCATTAGCCTAACGATTAGGGGGTCATTTTACAGGAAATAACGTCCGCATTCGGACCACCTCTGCTATTTCTGCGATACCAAAGATCCCGAGATATGACCCGTAGGATTGACCTCGAACTTGCGAATAAACGTCACAGTGGAAAACATTCCGATTGAGTGGAAAATTTGCTGACTGAGAAATTAGAGTAATTTCCCTTCATAAATTGCAAAATCGAAAGTAGATTTCCGCTCAGATAAGTAATATTCTGAAAACTTCATTTATTGCTGGCAGAATCTAACATATGCATATCAAATTTAATTGTTGGTATCCCGATTATGTCATATATTATAAACTTTATAACTTGTTCTTGTTGTCGTTAGCAGCATCATGCATCATTATCAATAAGCATAGAAAAATCGAAACTCGTCTGCAACTCAATATTATTATCTACCACTATTGTAAGTAACAGTCACGGATACAATTTAATATCGACGTTTGGATGGCACAGTGGAAGAAACTAATGATAATCAAGCTGTAATACTGTCTTGGTAGTGTGTAGTTTATGTTCCATCGCGAACGCATCTCTGAATGACGTCATGGTCACAACATTTGTTTACACTGGTAGTGAAAAAACACTAATTCATATGAACTACAAAAATTGTGGAAAATCAGTTCATTATTAGCTGTGAAACAAAGATACATACAATGCATAAAAAAGATCCATTTCACCAATTTTCTTTTTTCCCTAATCAGTGAGTCATCATAAAAGTTCTTAGTAACTACGCTCACAGGGCGAATCAACTCTGCTAGTACTTAGAAAAGTCAATAACTTGACTATGCTTCACATTATATTAGTTCAAAGGTCAGATGTAATCCTAAAAATGCTTTCATTATTACAAGTCACTTTATCTTTGACTTTTCAGTATAATTTGTAGGGGAAAACAGTAATTTGGCTTAACAACAGTATATCGACATAGCATTTAAAGAGAGCAAAAAAAAAGCGAAAGTTAACGCCCTTTATCAGGGGCCATAAATGTAAACCTCATTCGGTAGGAAACGAATTAAACTGTGCCGATTCATATTTTCATATTTACTTGGACAAAATTCATTGGCAAAGATTCTATAGGCTTTCAAAATAATTCATATGAAAGTTAACATGAAACTCCTCTGTAATAGTAAGGAATTAGAATACAAAAGGTACCTATTAAAACGGATAAAGTGATACCGGGTACTGATAGATGGCAGTAGGAAACCTAGAAATGGAAGCCATGCAATAGTTTTTTTTTTTTTTTTTGTTTTGTCTCCTTTCTTTGAATCATTTCTTCTATACCTCTTGTTGACAATGTATCGTATTTCTCTAATACTTTTTATTAGGGGTGAATTTTTTTTTGCATCAGAAATCACACACCTCTGTTATTTGATTGCAAGCCAGAACCAATAATTCTTTTATACCATATTTTCGGATTTCTACCTTAAAAGTGTGACTTTGAGAACTTGTGACATTATTTGTGCATAGTTGACACCTGCACATGCATATCTAAGGCTGAAAAGTTTTATGCAACGAATTGTGCACTGGTATTTCACTGTAACACGTTCAGTTTTTGATCGACATATTTTACGGTTACATTCAATCTTATACATGCATGTAATAAATGTATATAATTTAGTCAATATCCGTCAATATCAGGTTAACTTTATTTAATGTGGCTTCTTTTCTCTTTTCATTCATTTTTAAATAACTGATGGGAGATGTAGGAGTAGTTATATGCGACACTTGGGGGACAGGGGAAATCCCATGTTAAAATTATCCATAGGTTTAACATGGGGATGGTATTATAGGGATAAAAGTTTTATAGGGACAAAAGTTTATAGGAATAAAGGGTCGCAAGTTTGTAGGGATAAAGGTTCGAAAGTTTATGGGGACAAGGGAAAATGTAATGTTAACATTTTTTATTACAATACAACACACATCCCTACTATCCAAAAGCACACCACTGCTATCCAGCAATCTCTTTTTGATTACAATCAAACACCCCCCTCTGATATCCAAACACACACCCCTACTATCCAGCAGCCGCATTTTTATTACTATCCAGCACACACCACTACACTCTAATGAAAAGGGTAGGAGTGTTTATACACACACGTTATACTTACATACATACAAACATATTATCACACATGAAGAATGATATGATGTAAAAAAAGGGGGATTTAAATAGACACACACTCTCACACACAAACATACCATACTATCACACAAGGGTATGAAGTATTTATAGACACACTGCTATACCCTTACACACATACAAACATACATTCACAGTAGGGTCAGGGGTTTTACATTTTAGTTTTTGTGGAAGAGAAAGACAAACTTACACAAACATACATACACAAGCATACAGAAACATACATTTTTGGCAAATAATTAGAATCTCTCTTTTCTAGAGATCTGGGTTGCCCTGAAAAGGGCTGTTTTGTTTTGTGCCACTCCTCTACCTCGGCAGGGTCACACCTCCTGGATCGGGCACCGCAGGCTGCACATCTTTGTACCCAGTTATTTTCATTTTTCCTCGAAGATGTCTTTGTGGAGACCACGAATCTAAACCTAGGCTCATTGGCCTCATTCCCACAGTCTTCCTTCTTCTCCTCCTCTGGCATCCAATTTGGATGGCCCAATCTTCTAAACTTGTTTTGGATTTTCATTCAGTTTGCATTTAGTTTGTTTATTCCCTTTCTCTTCTCTTTCTTTAATCTCTCATTGTCCCTCCTTTCTTCCGCCCATACTGCCTTTATCTTGATGACTTCCTCCTCCATCACTTCTCTGACGAACTCCTTGGCTATTCTCAAGGAGTTCATCTCCCTCTTGAGATGGCGCTTGTGAGGGTTGCCATGGAGCAGGGCCGGAAAATAACTCTATGTTGCATTAGAACGATTGTATATGGTGGATTTTGTCGATGCGTACAGCGTTACCTAGTGTGGTTTCATTTTTACCTTGACTAAACGAAATATCGAGTAATAGTTGCATCTCGTTGTAGATCGTTCGCAGCGAGATACCCATCTTTCATGATGTGCGCGGGTACTTTAACCTTGGGTCTTGCACTTGTTTTCGTATTATTTATAGGATGCATAGTCTATATGCTGGCACAACGATTCAGTGATCTTGTCAGGCAGTATCTACTTTACAGATAGTTTACTGCTGCCATACTGCAGCATGAGTTAACTTTATAGTATTACTAAATTCTATTTCTAATTGTTTTCATCCATCGAAAAAGTCACGTGTATTTACTATTTCAGCTTTTATTCTCAATAGTTAGACTTTTGGTAAAATTTGAGATGTGACGTATAAGTCTGTGTACTGTTTATATTGAAGCAGAAAGTTAAATGCAGTGTGTATTTAAAGTTCTTTTTGGAATAATTATAAGTATATATTTCTGTCATATTTTGGTATGATTGATCGGATGTGAATATTTGGTTATTAGTTTAATAATGCAGTTTTGACGTTTATTCTATATAGTACACTGGCCATTTTGGTTTATTTTTAGCTGGCAGCAGGGCCTCAAAGTTGCTAAAAGGGCAACATAAGTGGCAACAGGGCCTCATAGTTTACAAAATGGCAACATAGTTGGCAACTGAGCAATATAGTTGGCAACATAGCGGCGTGATACATGGCTAAGTGAATGTTAGGTGGTTTGAGAAGGAGAATCAATGGTCATACTGGTGAGTCATTACCATAGGAATCTACATGGATGTGGTGTACCGTACCTTGATATTCAGAAGATATCGGCATTGCATATAGACATTGCTGGAATTCCAAGGAACCGTTGAGTTCGGAAGGAGGGTGGAACAGCTTCCGGATAAATTCGTTCAAAGAATGTGAATTTTGAACTGTGAATGTTGAACTTTGAACAGTGAAGTTTGCAATTATGAAAAATACATGGTTAAGAACATGTTCGCATTATGGTGAATGGAATACTACAATAGCTGTATATGACAACCGTCAGTAACATTTAACATATCATAATATCAGGTGAATTTTTGCATACATTTAAGGGAGTGTCTAGCTCCACCTTTGGTGTCAGTATCTTGTTTATGTATAACTATCCTGTGTAATTAAATCTCTGAAGGAAAACTGACGCTACATGTAAAGCGATGAACATTTGTGTCCCGGTTTTAAGTCTTATTAGATTGCTGTTTTTTTTTTCTCATTTGGTTGTTGCTTTTGTGGTGTAGGCTTATAGACATTTCATTCACATACATTGTGTTCGGTGTTTTCACTTAATCCATACCCATTCGGTTTCAATCTGTGTTCGTTGTTTTCACTTAATCCATACCCATTTGGTTTCAGTCTGTGTTCGGTGTTTTCACTTTTACAAGGGTAGATGTCCAGTTCTTTTACACAACCCAGGAGGTGCTCTGCTCCCTCTCTTCAAGAAAATGAATACTTCTCGCAACTGGCCCACCTTGCAGGGTTCTGCCATTTTTCTTTCTTGTCTGGTCGATGATGAATGGCAAGACTGATTGATTGAATTTGAATTTACAACGTGTTCGGCCTTTTAGCTATATACGTTAAGTTACTGTGATCACCGTGCACTATTTAATTTTTCGTCAAATGGGTGCTTCTGCTTACTGTGTGCACCGCATACTACTTAATTAGATGTCTGGAGAGGAACGGCCACACAAACCGGGTAAAGGAGGTGCGAAGCGGAACAGGAGTAAGTTGAAACGCCACGCACGTACTTGATCAAATTTTGCCCAGTTAACCACTTCGGGCTGTTCCTACCAACTAATTATTTGTTATCCAGATATAGTAATCCAGTTACAAATTTATTTATTAATTATCAGGATACAGGCTTGAATTTTGTGTACATGGTGTACATAATGTTCACAAAAAAAAAACAACCTGAGTACAAACTACTCTTTTCTGTTTAATGTCACGCACAGTTTTCTATTAAAAAATTCGTGGTTATATGTTTTGACGATGGCTCAAAAATGATCAAAATTTGTATTTTAAGAGATCAAAATCGAAAAGGGGTTTTAAAAAAATCTAAATGGAAAACCCCATACAATCAGGAAATTTTGATCAGGCTGCCGCTCTAGGGTTTTGTCACAGAGTGGTACTGCTCCCATGGTTAGAGCAGGCTCACAGGCTCTGAGCTGAGCAGGCTGACTCAATCCTGGCTGTTCTTTGTGCTGCAGTCCCAGGAAAATTGCTTGTTGGAACCCCTTCTTACGGGATTCTTTCCCGGCTTGCTGAACGCCTGGCTTGGTACCCGCTGCATCGGGGTACTTCCAGATACTCTTCCAACTTTTCTTCTGAACTCATCATCATACATTTGTCGTGTTGTTTCTGACTAAGATCATCGATTTGACATCCATTACAATATTCTCTTGCTAGGCCTGTAAGACTTTCAGCCAAGACACCAGCAAAACAGGAGACTAAATGTTCTTCTTATTCCACCCATCCTGACATCATGACTGTATTTTTCTCTTCTTGTTGTGGATCAAAAACATCCTCATCGCCTATATCTATAGGTTCTTCATGTTCTGTCTTTGTTCTTTCTAATACGTCTCTCAAACTGCTGATTTCCAGAGTATTGTAAAATTTTGTGTACAAGATGACGTTCACTGCGTTCGCTTTTATAGCGTGGAAATGTCCTTCATCACTGCTTTGATCTGGAGTGAAATCAAATCCCGTCAGCGCATATCAGCCTGCAAAATCCTTTGAAGAAATAGCGTGGCTTTTGTTAGTAACTAACTGTCCTGTGGCTTCAAACAGTGTCAAGTAAGATCTCAAGTAATTTTTCTGGGTAAAGTTAGGTTCAAATGATCTGGTACACAACGTTTGATCATCACGGGTGACTTCTATCTTGGACACGGTGAAGTGTTGGAACTCAGAAGGATTTTGATCGATGCATTGATTCAGGATTGCATTGCTTACGATGCCATGAGAAAACATTTGGGTAGGTGTCCTTGGAAAACATGATCTTCGATCTTGGATCGGAGTCCGGAGGTGATGGTCAAGGTTTTGACTTCCACTCGTCGTAGAGGATACTTGGCTGTCGTTCTGCTCAAAGTTTGACTGATGTCGTTTCCCACTTTCGGTAAGACTTCCACATGACGCACGTAAATTCTGGTTTCTTCGATAATTGCTTTGTACTCGTTAGCATTTGCCATCAAATGGAACATGGTACTACTTCGATTTAGTCTCAGGCATACATAGATTCCATTTATTAAATACTTGTCTTGCAACCAAATGTCCAAATGCAAACAATCCATCATTTCTAAATTGCGTCCTTCTTTGATATTCTTTGAACGGTCATTAAATCCAAGAGTTTGAGGATCTTCAACTTCTGTCAACTCTGTGATGTTGAAGGCAACCAATGTGTCAGGTTTCCATACCATGGAATGATCCAGATATGTGTTCTTGGCTTCTTATCCGTACGCCAATAGATTATCCAGGTATGCTTGGTAAGGGTAAGTGTTCATGCTGCTTCTCACTAGTTTGTTATTCAAGTACCAATCCACTTTGCTGAACAACGAATGCATGAAATTCTTTACGGGAGCCACTCTGGCATCTTCCCCTGGATTGGTGTTTTCCACTTTGTAAACTGTGGCGTTGAGGTTCAAGCAACCGTTATTCAAATCGGCGGAATCTTCGGTTTGTCCTTTAATCTAAAATTATACAGGGGCTAAGGTAGTTAAAGACGACACAGGATGAAATTCTACACATTGAGATTCTTGCATCGTCATCATCGTTGGTGGCATGGCAAACAGATCAAGTTCTGACTTGGAACATTCGCAACAATCTCGGTGCATCATTTTTATTTTCCTTTTGTTTTTCAGTTAGTGATCAAAAACGTTAAATTCTCTGATTGTTCCTGTTCTTCTTTTCTTATTCTGTCTCTGAATGTGTTTATGAGATCTGAAGGGGTTTCAACATCTTTCTGCCTCGTCCTTGCTGTGGCAAAGAGGAAGAAGTAATGCTTTGGTCAGAAGCATGAAGCGAATTTATAGGGGTGTCTCGGCGATCCAAAATGTCTTTTCCAGTTTGAAGCAACACATTTGTTCCTGCTCTCATGAAGGTTTCGTAAGGATTTTGTTTGCCAATGAGTACGTTTTTTGAAGAAATTCTTTTCCTTGCATTAAAGCTGCATCTTTTCAAGTATGGAATCATTGAGTCACCATTGGTTGAGGATGCGTACTACCGTACGAAAAACTAATTTTAACAAATCTCCTAAACCATGCCCTCATTGCTGAGTGACTCCTTGTTAAACAGGGTACATCTGTTAGAATTTACTGGAGAATCGTTTGCAGAAATGTAGTTTCACCATAACTTTTCCTTTCGAGGATAGAATATTTTATCTAAGATCTCCTTTTATACTAAAATATTTACACTGTCGAAATACAATTTACTGACAGGAAGATAATGAGGATGTACAAATTCACGGTGAACGTGATCCGTGTTTCCATCTTCTTCATAAGCAGCGATGGCAGAATCCACTTTGAAAGGAATGACTCATAGCAATAAAGCGGCTGTGTTTCCCACCACGTTGTACTCGACCACATCGGAGTACACAAACAAAAACTGTAGTCCTTCGTTCAATTTGACAGGATAGCGAGAATACTTGTAGAACCGATCGTTGTTGTAAATGTCTTTCATAGGAGCGAGAGCAGTGTATCCACCCAGAATACAAAACAAACTGGGACAAGAAGTAATGGACATTATTCTGCTGTCAGAAAAATGCATTTTAAGACGATGAGCAATTTTATGGTACTCAATCAGTACACTTTTGTGAGCTTTCTCCGGGGATTTGCCAAACTGATCGTTGAAAAGAGCTGCACTCGATTCGACGATATATTGAACATTAAAATAATAGCCTGCAGGGATGCTCATGGTATAGATGTTCAATCGAGGATTGGCTGCTGATGGTGTTTTGAATTCGTAAAAGAGAGGATCATTTTTGTCCAACTGTTCTTGAACTTGTTCGCTCAGGACATCGACAAGGAAAGTGTTTTGACCTTCGTTGATATTGAGGGCTTGGATGAATTATTTCTACCAAAGCCACTTCCCAATGAACTTCGTGATCTAAATGTGTGGACTGAGGTAATTTAACTGTGAAGGAACAAAAAGTGTTGCAGGGAAACACATCTATAGAATTGTCACTAGGTAAGGTTAAATAAAATTGATTGTTCAAAGTTCGATGGTTCTGGTTTCCGAGGAGTCACTCATGGTCAAAGGAGAACGCATTTTCCAAATGTTCCAAAAGAGGGCTGCTGTTGTTGTGATTGGAAGAGTTGTTGTGGTGACTGGCGTTGGCCGCAAGGCTACCGTTGTTGTTGTTACTGTCAGTAGTATATTTCAAGGAAGGACTGGGTAGAAGATAACCAATACAACTGCTGAGTAAAATTGTCCACAACTATTTGTTTCCTTGTTGCAAACTCAGATTTGCAATGGCTGCTCCGACGACACAATACACCGCAAACATTTGGCAGAAAAAGATGATTTGATTTGTAGGAACACATTCTCCACACCATACCCACAGAGGTTGTTTTTGTAGTTATTGAAGAGAGGGACTCTGAGAAGGAGAGGTAGCTGTCGTGTTTATCAGCATAATGGTTACTTCTTCGTGTTAAAATCGATGACTTTTGAAGTGGCAATCCAAGAATCAAAACTAGGTGGATATCCTTTCCAATGGACTTTCACCTCTTCAAGTCGATGTTTGCCATATTAAGTGTTCTTCGATCAAGAATGCTTTCGATATCGTACATGTCGTCTTCTTTTTTGGTCACTCGTTGTAAATCAGGCAAATAAAATATTCCTTTTAATATTTCTCCGTGCATGTCTTTTAATCTATAGACAGGATAATCATGTCCACTAGTTTAGTGATACGAAACAGTTCTGCTGTCCGGTTAGATAAATAACCTTTGTAAAAAGTGTGTTTGGTCTTTCCAATGCTAACCCAATCTCCAGTCTTTAACACTTCTTTCTTTAGGTGGTGTATGACGTTCCAAACAATCGATCAAACACCATCACTTTGCTTTCAGGGGTCGCTTCTTCAGTTGAACATCCAGTGCTTCGATGGTATGATTGATTCTAAGCTTTGACGAGACATCGTAACTCGTCAATGTATTTGAGAGTGTGTTGATGTGTAAAATATTTCCACTTATGTTCTTTCAAAGTCCTTTGAAATCATTCTGTACCTTTGTCTGTTTGCCATCGTAAAAGATGTCAACCACTTAGTTTCTAAACCAGTTTTTAAACTCGCACTATCTCTGCACTTGTTTTAGAAGTCACAGGGAACTACCCAAGCTGATTTTGATCAATGATATAAAGCAAATATTTTTAACCACGATTGTACGTTGCCAAATGAGATACATCAACTAAATCTGCTTGCCATGGACGATCGATGCCAGCTACTTTAGTTTGACTTCTGGACAATTTTCATTGAATGGGTTGGTGTAACATGTATGTCGATTGTTCTTGTAACCATTGTTGCAAATCTGGCAGAGGAACACCTTTAAGTTTTGTTTTAGCAGCACAATACAATTTTTGAACACCTCCGTAACCAGCAGCATGAGCGGTATTATAGTCAATGCTAGTTAAAAGTGTCTCAATGATGGGGTTGGTTGTGGCTGTTGCTGCTGCTGCTGCTCCTCTATAATTCACCCACTATTGGATACTGCTCATAGGTTGATGTTCGTATGGCATTGGTTTGGACGAGGCTTGACGTGTCTGACAAACAATAGGAGTAGGAGTCGTCATCGGTTCTTGGGTTGTAACTTTTTTTTTGATTTCTTTATTCACTTCTGTCTTCCCTTCTTTCTTTTATTTTCTTCTGAAGAAGGTGTCGACAGTATCTTTTTGTCCCAGGCTTTCATTTCTTCTCGTTTGCGAGTAGGGGATGGTGTCAAAAAGGAGGCTGTAATCTTTACTTGGTGTTTGAGCAGACGGAGTTTGAAACACTTCTCTTGTGTCGTCTTCTTCCATCCCTGTGGCTGTGCCTGTGTTTGTGGCTTTTGGTTTTCTTCTCTTTTCATGATAGCCTTGAAATCTCTCAGAGTAGATTTAGCTGTCTTGTCCAAAACTTTCTGATAAAACAGTAGAAGACGTTGAAATAATTGTCCGTACCGTTGAGATTTTCTGACAAATCAGTTCGATCCATCAACGATTGTAGTTTTTGTTGTAATTATAACATCTCGGTGACATTAGGATTAGGAGGTAAATGAGGTATCCGTTGTTCGTACGAACGATAGATTTCATCGAACGTTTGTACGGAACTAAAGCAAGTTTTCGTCCTTCCATAAGATCCAAAGGTGCAAGTGCGATGTCTTTCCAGAAAAGGGTGACCTTTTTATCTTCTTGTTGTTCCTCCTTATCTCATCACTCCTCATTAAAAAGGACCAGCAATTGATCCTAACAAGAAGCAGCCACTTTTAACAAGGGTCCTATCATCATGGGTAGAAAGTCTCCTCATTGAATGAACATTTTTTTCTTTTGACTGATGGGTATTTTCTTTTTCACCTTTTGGCAAAGAACTTTCCCATATTTTCCTAATCGTTGTTTCTGTATATTGAACAAATGTACCGTTCCTTTAAAAATGTTCAAACAACATTCAAACACGGTATTAATGATTTCATTGTGTGTTTCTTGAATGATATTTTTTCGCATCGGAGGATTGGATTTGGTCAGTACTAACGAAACATCCCACTGTTTATATCTAAACGTGGATGGAGTCCCTTTCTTTTCCCTTTTTTGGAGGAAGGCTGTCTCCTGGGACGATGAGAAGGGTGGTGTGTACTTCTTGGTGACATCTTTTGTTTCAGGAGCAAAAACACTGAAGTGAAACTTATCTCACACTTTTTTATACTGGAATTCATCTCCACTGATTGTCAGCATGTCGTATCACCTTTACTACGGGCAGCATTCGACGAAGAGATGTTTTCACCTGACTAAATCGTGACACTGCTTGTTTGGATAAATCCAATAAACTTTGTAATACACCTGTTGTGTCTTGTACTTTTGTCTTATGTGAGGGCACTTTTTTTGGCTGCAGCAGTAGTCGCTAGAGCAGAAGAAGATGTCGCCGCCAGAGAAGTAGGAGTTTCTTTAGAAGTGGGTTTCCATTTTTTCATTAAATTAAGAAAAACTGGTCTTAAAATCAGGTTTGGTAGATGTCATCATGAACGAGGAAGAAGAAGTAGAAGTGTCAGGAGAAACTGTTACCGAGCGGTGTGGTTCTCTGGAGTACCTGCGCGTTCTAGCAGCAGTACCTCTCTTTCTGGCAGGAGATGTTTTTTTCTTCTATTTTCCTTCTTGGAGCTTATCTTTTTCTTGTGTGAACTTGCTGCACCACTCTTCTTTTTGGTCTGCTGTCTTTTTGAGGATTTGGCTTTTTTTGTTTTAGCTTCGGCATTAGGATCCCATTTTAAAAGTGAACGAATAATGACACCACCTAAAGAGCCACTTCCACCAGGTACTTCATGTTTTTCAAAGAAACATTTTGTTTGATATGTGAATGATGCTTTGAAGTAATTGACGTGCTGTTACATTAAACCATTGTAACTTTTGGAGACTCGATTCTAACGAACGTGACCGTACTTGTGCATTTTTGTTCCGACTGATGGGATACAGTGGCGTACTAAGGTTAAATGGCGCCCGGGGCATTGATGATGGTCCAAAGGGCCAGAATATGAGACCCGAATTATTATCAGCTGTTTTGGTGCCCCAAGACCTCTGGTGCCCGGGGCAACCGCCCCATCCTCCCCCCTCCCCATTAGTATGCTACAGCATACAGTGTACAAATAAATTTGACTACTTGACTCGAACGATAGTTCGGTGCCAACCCTTTGACTATGCACCTGTCCCTGTTGGTCTCTGTATTGGTATACGTAATGTTTGGTGCCACCGCTTGCAACACTTACAATAGGTGCAAACTCTGTCACTTCTTCATAATTCACCAAGATCAAATCTTCACGGATAATTTCCACGCGTTTCATACATTTTCCATTGTTGTCCACAAGTTGAAAGTAGCGACTTGGATCTGCCAGGTATTCCATCTTGGGTAATATTGGACGTTGCACGAATTTTCTCCACAAACAATGTAACATGACTTTAGCCAACGATCGTCTGCCTTCGTTCTTTTCCATGTGTTCCAAAGTGGTGCCTTCAAAGGAGTGTACCGTTCTTTGAATTTGTCGTTGTCTTCTGGAGTCCGACAACAAGAAGGATAACTGCTAGCTTCTTGTATCAGTTTTAGAAATTCGTTGACGTAGCCGGAAACAATTCTTTCATTGGAGTTATCGCCCTTTTGGTATTGTTCTATGGTAGTAAAGTGCCAAATTTTGTATACTTTTAACAGTTGGTATCCATGATCGAAAGCATGAAAATATTTGACACTCACACACGTTCCTGTCAAAGGGCATTCTTTGTCCTTGTGGCGACAAGGTTGGTCTTGATTACACGTTTCAGCACGCGTACGACATAAAGGAAACATCAGTTTTCCTTGGCAATGATGTGGTACGACAGGATAGTACAAGGACGTCTGGGGTAACACTTTGCATCTGATCAAGCCTTCCTACTGATGAATGTTTTCCACGTAGATGTGTTCTGTGAATATTTCAGGGTGGCCAAAAGGGAATCGCTGCTATTTGCACACCCAGAGATACAAGGAGCAGAGATCAATGTATTTGATTTGCTCTCATTGAGATTTGTCCACGTCGCACAACAAACGTGTCGCATTGGTTTGTCCTCCAAACAAATTGTCGCATGGATTCAAAGCCTAGATCTCCAACATGTCGTACTCTTCAACAATGCATCTAAATTCTGGATCGGTTTTAATACGTCGATCGTAATCGTGTTCCCATATTTCCATCACTTGGTATCCTTGACTTTCTAACGTCAGGCGTCATTGGCATGTTTACTCGTACAAATATCAATGGAGAAAGGACTTTTTAGATTTCATTGAGGAAAACAAGTGGGCATCCGTGAAATAAACATCCCTGGAATTCATAACCATCCACAGAAAGGTTTCCAATTTTCTTTTCTCCACCGTTTCTCGCACGTTGTATCGACTTGTCTTCAGTTTCACACAAATAATGGAGTCATCGCAAAGCTTTGGCAGAGTATCAACGGCTGACAGAGAGATAGAATTGAGGGGGTATGATGGCTAGTTTGTTCTCAGGCATGAACTTTTTCCGATAGACTAATCCACATGCTTTGGCGATGGTAGAAGCTTCCTTGAAAGGATCGATACCTCCGAGATCCAGAAATAATTGTCGAAATTTTCCACAACATCGGCGTACAATGTCCACATCAGATCGGCAATATTTCAACATTTCTTGTTGAAAGTCGAAAGGGTTTGAATAGTTAGTTTGGTTCCAGGCGTGGAATGCTTCTCGATGTTCTGTGTGCATACCGTCAGTATCGTAGTAGCAAACGTCATGCAAATGCGGGAGCACAAAAAGTGTGGAAAATAGCCTTTCGCCATTTCCATCTTTCCAAATGTTTTAGATATTTTATTCGAAGGCATACCTAAATAACTCATATAATCTTTAAATTGTACATTTTCCACTTTCATGTCAATGAGTTTGGCTCCATTCATGGTGAATATAGGACGTACCTTGCCTTGTTCTGAATAATGTTTCAAAAGAAATTGTTCGTCGTATCCCGAGAAATTGTGAGCCATCACTGTAGCATATCGATGGCAGTTTCCATAACGTTGGATGTCCTTTCCGCTCTAAGTGTCGTCGGTAGGGTTTAAAATCCATCTGGCAAAACCAGCAAGAGTATGAGAGCCCCGAAATATACTTTCTCGTCCTCCTGGAATCTTGCTACAAAAGGAACAGTAAAACATATATGTTTTTGTATACACTTTTCACAACCACGATGAGCTACACAAACATTAAGGATGTGAATGCCAGTTTTGTTTTGTAAATTCAAAGTAGGAAAAGATAAAACCCTCTTGTTTCCTTTTGTTTTTGTTCTGGTCTTCCTTTAATTATTCCTCGAGTTCGTTCTCATATTTTTCCACGATTTGGTTACAAAAATGGTATCTTTTCTGCCCTGGACAAACACCTACGTTTGGGTTATTCGTTCAAATACAATATCCACAAGCAGAGCACATTCTCAATAATTCGCAAGCTGTTGTTGAACTTGTTTCATGTGATGATGTTCGTAACAAGGTGGACTGACACAGGGTTGCTTGCAAGTAGTGCAATGAATTCGTTCTTTTCCTTCAGGAATGCAAGGCCTGAAAGCTAAACACTCGCGACATCTCTCTCCACAATGAAGGTGTTGGTCCCGAGTAGTAAATCCTTGGTCATATTTCTCACAATAATATCCGTATCCAAGAAATCTTGTGTTTCTGGTAATAGCATCGAGATGCTCTTGATAATGATGCACATGAATGTATTTTTCATCCGGGAATTCAGGTCCTTGAAACACGAGAGTTCCGCGAACTGTTTGAGGATGTACTTTCAACGTACAACGAGGAGCTAACACGTCTTGAAGCTTCTGCATTTCTAGAACTCCACACACGATCTCTTTGGAAATGCCGGCTTGCTGATAAAGGAGTTCTGCTTCTTTTCGTTGTTTAGCTCTCTCCGATTTTCTAATGCTCTGCCATGATATTTTCCATTCTGTTGCAGCATTCTTCTAGGCATAAATTCGATTCACGACGATGCACAGGCTAGGCACATCTCATCTTGGTCGTTGTTAAATTGTACGATACTGCATTGGGGAATGCGAATTTCTTCCACCAAAAACACTTTTCTGCGTCCGCTAACTCTAGGAGGTGAAACGTGTCATGTGAAGGACGGCTTTTCCATGGGTCATGTTAAATGCGTCATTGGATTGCTGGACGTGTTGAATTTTGGCAATGATTTTGGACGGTATTAATTCTGCTGGTGTACTAAACTCGATCCAGACAGGAAACTTCAAACTGTAGTGATTGATGGAGAGTCTCAAACAATCGTCACCTTTAGCTTGGCATTGTCCTTTCAATGTCTCTAACAATGAATCCCACAAATCTGTAATAAAATCTGCTGCTTTCTCAGGTGATACTTGAGACTTAAACTTTTTAAATTTCACTGTGCACGTCTAAGCAGTGGTTCTACACAAATGAACTTGACATCATCAGCTTTAACTGTCTTAATCCTTTTCCACGGCCAAGTCCTTCTACTGCTGTTGCTGCTTTGGTGGTAGTAGCTGCTGCTGCTGCTGGCATCTCAGTAGCGGTGAGAGTGGATGTAGTCATTTGGAAATCTTGAAGGTCTCTTTCTCTTGGGTTGAGCTAAAGAAGTATCATACATTTCTCTTAGGTGTTTTTACTCCGCCAAAACGTTTTGTAGCATACTTATTGTTTCATTTTCAATCTCTTCCTCCTGCTATACACAATTCAAAGAATTCTTCTTCTCTTCTTCTTCTTCATGCTTTCTTTTTTCCTCTTCTTGTTCTTGTTGTTGAACAAATGCTTCTTCTTCTTTCTGACGTTGCAAAAACCTCTCCAAAGTCTTCCTTCTGTTTCTTTCTGAAACCATCCCTCACTGGTAATAATGGAGAAGGAGGTGAAGGTGGTACTACCGTTGCAGGCAAACATTCGTGCGGAGACGACAAGAAATCAGACAAAGCTAAATTGAAGTCATCCTCTTCTGGAAGAAGAATACTGGCTACAGCAGCAGTAGTTGTCGTAGACACGGTACTGTCGCACCGAGTATAGGATGTATCCGCAGCAGGCGCACCCCCAATACATTGTCTTCATATTTTCAGCTATACTTATTTACTTGAACTATTCAGTAATGGTAAACCGTGCGAATATATATATATATATATATATATATATATATATATATATATATATATATATATATATATATATATATATATAAAAAGAGTGACGTCACGCGTCTTCACTTTTCTGATTGGAAGATAGACCAAACGCTCTGACTGAATTTTGTAACACGAAATATGATTAGTGGAACATTTCAATCCGTTTCAATCCGGTCCCAGGCTATATATACAAGTGCATTCTCATATGGTGTCACCAATTTTCAAGACAATCCAGCAAGATGTAGAGAAGCAGAGATATATTAGCTGATTGGGAAAATGCAAAAAAAAAAACCGATCAAAAAAGTATCAAAATACTATGGAAAAATAGAAAATGAAAGTAGGAAAATGCTAGTGAAAGAATGTAGAAGAATAATAAACAATGAGGAAGACACAGAAGGGGAAACAAAAAACTTACTAGAGAAACTCACAAAATATAAAGAAAACGGGGACAAAATAAGGCCACGGAAATTCGATTGGCTATACAAGCAAGGAAAAGGAATCTACAAAAGGGAAGAAATGAGAAGAGGAAATGATAGAGAGCTTTTAAATCTTAATATACAGGGAGACCAAACAAACAACAGAGATAAAATAATAGAAGAAGTATATCAATACAACCACAAATTATATACAACGCAAAATATAAGTCGTGAAACTATAGAAAATTACACTAAAGAGATAAATTTTCCACGAATCAGTGAAGGAAACAAGAATGTATGTGAAACCTTTATCACACAATCAGAAATAAATAGAGCAATCAAAGAATTAAAAAAAAGACAAATCTCCAGGCAGCGATGGGATATCATCCAACTTTTATAAAAAATTCCAAAATGAAATCATCCCAATACTAGAAATGGTATACAATAATATCTATCTAAATAAACAAATGTTAGACTCTATGAGAGAAGGAATTATAACAATTATATATAAAGGGAAAGGAGACCGAGACAGCTTAAAAAATTGGAGACCTATATCCCTATTAAACACGGACTATAAAATACTGAGCAAAATATTAACTAATAGATTTAAACGCTGTTTAGGACAAGTTATAAATAAAAATCAATCATGTGGAGAAAAAGGAAGGAAAATATCGAACAATACACTATCGATAAATTGTATTTTGGACAATTTAGAAAATACCGGGAAAAAAGGTGCAATGATTCTAATCGATCAAGAAAAAGCATTTGATAGAATGGAACAAAACTATATAAATATGATCTTAAAGAAATTCGGATTTGGAAAAAACATTTTGTAAATGGGTAAAAATACTGTATAATAATATATACTCTAGAGTAAAAGTAAACGGAGCCTATACAAAACCTTTAAAAATACAACGATCGGTCAGACAAGGATGTCCACTCTCAATGCTCTTATACGTGATTGCTATAGAACTCTTAAGAATTAAAATAGTAAATAACAAAAGTATCAATGGTATACACATTTCAAATACAACAGAAGAGATAAAAATGTTTCAACACGCTGACGACTGCACAAACTTCATCAGGGACAAATATTCATTTCAAATTTTACAAAAGAATATGAATCCTTTGGTAAAGCTTCGGGATTACAAATCAACCACACAAAAACAGAAATACTTCTAATAGGAAACTGGAAAGGGAACCATCCAGGCCTCCCACCAGACTACATAAAACCTAATGTCATAGCTCTAGGCATTTATTACGGTAAAGGATCAAAGGAAAAAAACCCATCAACATGTATTATCTAATATTAAAACGAACACACATGTATGGAAAAACCAAAATTTGAATAAAGTAGATAAAATACAGATAATAAACTCATATATATATATATAGTCAGATATGGTATGTTTTAAACACTATAACCTTATCCAATAAATTGTTAAAGGAATTGGAGAAAATAGTAATAGATTTCTTTTGGGAGTTATTACACCATATAAATAAAAAACCAATTATGAAGGGGAAAGACCATGGAGGATTTAATTTGCCAAATCTAAGAATTAAACCAAATGCTATATTGCTAAATGTAATAAATAAGATAGAAGAAAATATTGACTTCCCATGGGCGAAACTATACATATACTGGTTCGGATATAGCTTAAAAATGAAACCGAATATATATCTAAATAATAGCTTGTCAAAAATTATTCAAATACCTGTAAGTCATATCAAATATAAAGATTTTATTATACAATATCGCGAACATAAAGAAATATGGAGAACTACATCCGTACAAGGAATATATAACTTATTGAGAAATATAAATATGGGAATAAATAATACAGAAAAAAAGATGCCACATCTAAATTGGGTGGAAATATGGAAACTACGGGGGACACTAAAAAATAAAAATAAAACCTATACAATATATCTATATCTAAACAACGCGTGGCTAACAGGAGAAGTCGCAAAGAATTTTTTTTAAATTCCATTTATACCAATTCTTTTTGATTGTTTATATGGACATTTCACAAAATCGCACTTAATCCTAGATTGCAAAATGTACGAAAAAGAAAGAGAAGAAATAAAATTAGACTTAATTAATAGATATGGACAATTCGAAAATGATAATCTATTATACCTCTGTAATATGTGAAATGATTTATTATTTAAAAAAACAACAGATAATTGTGAAAATAATGGACAGCAATTCAAGGAAATTTAAAGAGCATCGCGGTTAACTAACCTACCTATACACTAAGTACAAACACTGTGGGTGATGAGTTTCAGTATGACCCCCATTAGTGGGAGGTGCGCCGCAAAGGCGACCTGGAGCTCACTCGCTCACAGGAATTCTTGCTCTCTTTTAATAAATGCTCCATAGTGAATAATTAAAATTACTCACAATAAGAATATAAGACATATGCTCAGACATTAAAAGGAAAGGACTTATTGAAGAGAGAACCAAAAAGTTTAGAAAAAAGAAATCAATACAATGTAGTAATGATTTCTTTAGAGGCCCGATTACAACCACTATGAGCAAGGGGAACCCGGATTCCACTTGCCCAAATGTTGGAAAAGGCGTCCATCAAAAACTTGAACTATCTCTATGGAATATAAATTATATAAGATGACACACACACACACACACACTACATGCAAAGAAATAGCTCAATATGGGAATCCTTCAACTTTCACATTGCAGAATGGAGGAGGGTGGGGCTCCCCATCACCACACCAGACGGCAGAACAGTTTTATCTTGGAAAGAAATTTAAAAAGGGGAAAGAAAGGGGAATTTTTATATTATTTTTTTTTTTTTACTTTTTTTTTTTTTCGGGAAATAAATAACAAAATTTAATAGTTATAAGAGAACTTAAATGTTTTAGCAAATGTCTGAATAAACTCTTTTCACAATACAAGGGAAAATTAATAACCCATTAATAAAAAAACGAATTAACTAGTAGGAAACATGCGAAGAAACACGGAAACAAGATAATCACGCAAATCGGGAAGTATAGGGCATAGATACTGCAGGGCTATGCTACGTGGCTCACGCGAGGTAGACAGGCCTGCAGAGGAGCCCTAGAAAATCGAATGCATGATACATATACAGATACTACAAAATATACACATGAACATGAATACACCTACTAACGAAATAATTTTCCCGACAAACACACATAAAATAAACAAAATACAATCGTTTTCTCCTTCTCTCTTCTCTTCCTCTATTTTAAACCTTATATATTTTTATTTTATTTTGAAATCATGCTGAAAAAATAAATGATGTTTTCAATCACGCCCGCGCAGATGAAATTCTAAAACCCGCTAATTTAAATATGACACAGATATTTTGACTTTGTTTGTAAGGCCCAAAATGGCCCTAGAAATTACATCATAAAATGCATGGACACTTGATGGGGCTGCGTCCCTTGTAACCGGTTAATAACCTGCAAGAGCTTTAGATAAGGGAATGAGGAAATTGAGATAAAATTCACATAAGTGCAAGATAGTGTTCACTATCTCGTCTGGAGACATCCAACCGACATCTTTCTCCACAAACTGGAGATATACAAAGTCGGGAATGATATCCCAGAACGAGGAAAGGCGGCACAATTGATGGACACGGGCACCTGGTAGCCCATGGAAAATCACCTCCAAAGTAGGAGGCCCATGCCTCCTGAAAACTTACCCAAACTGACCTAACCGACTGACAAGACTATGTCCACAAACATACAGCAGCATGGTATAAGTGAGAATAAATCACAAGAAACGATGCATCATGTAGTCCGCGCTTTAAGCACGAGAAAAACATAAACAAGATAGGGACAAACAGAACAACAAAGGTAAGGCTCCAATGACCTGAGGGGTAGAGACAGTTCTCCACCTCAGAAAGGATACCGAACCAAGAAACGCAGAACACACTTGCATAAACAACAGTACCCTTTTTTTTCTCCGCGAAATCAATTATTAAACATAGTCTTAGTAAGATCCTAATATAAAAGGAAAGAAAAATCTTTTTCAGATGGAAACAAACCACGAAGATGGAAGTGGAAAGGGAACAAAGAAGCACTACAACAGCCAACCTGGTTAGACGAAGAACAAGACCCAGTGGACCTACAAAACAGACTAATTTCAATTATTTTTCTCTTTTTTGTTTTCCTTACCATAAAAATAAATAATAACTCAAACAAAATCTGATCTATAAATGATGTCCAAACATAAACACAAAATTATAGCATGACAAACAAAAGTATAGCACCAATACATATAGCACACACTGGACAATAAGAGTCCCTAGCAAGGACTCACTAATAAGGGGATATATGGTATGGAAACCAGCCGCAAGGTGTAATGCCTGAGGAGGGGAGTACATACCATACATTAAATAATCCTTTAGACCAAGGGGAAGAAAGAATGGGGACCTTGAAACGGGAACCTAAACAAGTACGTCTGATCCAAAATAGTTAACATCAGAGAAAACCTAATCAAAAATATATCTAAATAAATTTTTGTCGAAATTCTATTTGTTTTTTTTTAATAATACCCACAACAACAGACCTTTGGGGGAAACATACAGATATAAAAAACCATTTATACTTTTTTGGAACCAAGGGGTCACCTTAAAGGCCTGTTAGCTTATACAGCTAGAGGTCCGAGAGGTGTCCACAAATAAAAAAAAGATAAGCGTAGAGTCATCGACCAGTGTTTCCAGTATGCTCTTCAACCCGGACTACCCCATGTATGTGAAGGCATCGTGGGTCATTACCTGGATCCCAGACACAGCAACATGGAAAAGAAGAATTTATCTGAATCAGGTCTCACTCTACGAACCCGCCGTGAGACGAAGTTTGAGAAGAAGAAGACCAGTGAAGCAAATCCAATTATTTTAAGCCTCTTGGGTTAACAAAAAAAAAAAAAACGGTATTTTTTAGGGCCACCCAGATCTCTAGAAAAAAGAGATATTTATCATTTGCCAAATTATTTATGTGCTTGTATGTTTGTTTAAGTTTGTCTTTGTCCTCCACAAAAACTTAAACTTAAACCACCTTACCCTTCTCTTGTGTTTCTATGTGTGTAAGGGTATAGTAGTGTGTGAATAAACACTTCCTACCCTTGTGTGATAGTATATATGTTTGTGTGTGAGAGTGTGTGTCTATTTTATCCTCCTTCTTTTACATCCTACCCCCTCTTCTGGTGTGATAGTATGTTTGTATGTATGTAAGTATAACGTGTGTGTACACACACTCCTACCCTTTTCGTTAGAATGTAGGGGTGTGTGCTCGATTGTGATCAAACTGCGGTTGCTGGATTGTAGGGTGTGTGTTGGATTGTAATAAAAAAAGCGGTTGCTGGATAGTAGGAATGTGTGTTTGGATAGTAGGGATGGTGTGTTGATTGTAATAAGAAAGCGGTTGCTGGATAGTAGGATTGTGTTTGGATAATAGTGGTGAATGGTGAATTGTAATAAAAAATTGTTGACATTATAGTTTTCTTTGTTCTGTTATGTATGATGTTTATATAATATTATATATATTTTAGGAAATTATAAATGTTTCTTCACTTTAATATTTGCTTAAATCTTTATGTTTATTAGGAAAAACATGTATAACTAGTGTCCTTGAATTAGGTTGTTTTGATCAATATGTTTTCTCAATTTGAAGGACAAGGTTGAATTTTGTTTACAGTTAGAATTCCATTAAGATGACACACATTCTAGAACATTCTGTCATGTGACCAATCTAGAACATTCATCATGTGACCAATCTTTATATATATCATGTTTGGTGGACATTTTTTCAGTTTTGACATTACCATCAGTCTTGTAAAGAGCTATTACAGTTGTGAAAATTTATTCCAAATTCTAAGAGAGGAATTATTTTAAATATTCATTGAATTATAACAGTGCTCATAAACTTTTGGATTTTGGATTTTTAATTGACAATTTTGGAATTGATGTGAACTTATTCAGAGATTTTGGAATACTTCATTTTGACTTCAGCACATTAAGATTTCTAGTACATCAGGACTTTGAAGACCATTGGCACATAATAAAATTCAAGGACACAGTCGTGAATTCGGAACATTCTATATTTAGGACTTGTGATTAGAACAATCATTCTTATTGGATTATTAGGATTTAAAAACACATTACTGTAAGTGACTTTTTGATTTTTCATTTTAATTATCTAGTAATAAATTGCTTGTTGATTTTTTACTTGATTTGTTGGTTTCACTTTCTTTCTGTTACATTTTTCTTAGACCATAGAGTCGTAACAGAAATTGGGGGCTCGTCTTCTGGGATCTGAATTTCTTTAAAGCATATTAGAGATATTAAAGTTATCTTTGAAATTCATATTGATTTTGTCTCTGAATTTTTTTTGTCTTTAGCAAAGATTTTTAAATAGAGAAATTTGTTTTGTGTGAAACCAACAAGCATTTACAATGGCATCTAATGTTCAGAATGTCATTTCAAAACCTACCCAGGAGGGGTTAGAGTGCATGAGAAAGGATGAGTTGCTCGAGCTTGCCAGAAAATACAGTCTATCTGAGGCAAAGGTATCATTGACAAAACAGGAGATAAAGATTATTTTGATTCAGTATTTAGTAGGAAAGGGAATTTTTGAAAATAGTGCTTTAAGTTCGAAGAGAAAGCCTGTATCTGGTTCTGACAGGAAATTAAGGGAATTAGAGTTAAAGAACCAGATGGATTTAGAGTTAGCAAAGCTTCAGATTCAGAGAGAGAGAGAAAAAGAAGAGAGGCAGATGGAGAGAGAAAAAGAAGAGAGGCAGATGGAGAGAGACAAAGAAGAGAGGCAAATGCAGATGGAGAGAGAGAAAGAAGAGAGGCAAATGCAGATGGAGAGAGAGAGAGAGAAAGAAGATAGACAAATACAGATGCAGATGCAAAGAGAAGAAAGAGAAATGCAATTTAAGTTAAGAGAATTAGAACTGGCAAACAGAGCACACTCCACTCCTTTAAACACAAGTCCAGGTTTTGATGTTACTAGATATATTAGGTTAGTACCCCCTTTTCAGGAAAAAGAAGTAGATAAATACTTTCTTCATTTCGAGAAAATAGCTGAAAACTTGAAATGGCCCAGAGAGCATTGGACTTTGTTATTACAAAGTGTACTTATTGGCAAAGCTCGTGAAGTCTACACTTCACTCTCGGTACAACAAAGCACTGATTATGATGTGGTTAAGGAGTACATCTTGAAAGCTTATGAGTTGGTACCAGAGGCATATCGACAAAGGTTTAGGAATTGTAGAAAAGAAACTGGACAAATTCATGTCGAATTTTCAAGGGATGAAGAATAACTATTTGATAGGTGGTGCTCAGCCAAGAAAGTTGATCAAGCTTATGATAACCTCAGACAGCCCGTATTAATTGAAGAGTTCAAGAGGTGCATCCATAGTGATGTTAAAACCTATCTTGACGAGCAGAATGTGGAAACTTTGGAAAATGCTGCTCGTATGGCTGATGATTATTCCTTGACTCACAAAATTTCATTTGGCAGTAAGTCGTCCTCTCAGCAGTTTTCTGGTAAAAAACCATTTCAATCTCATTCGAGTACTTCCAAAGTTCACAACAGCACAACTGTTAGGAATCAAACATCTGATAAGACTGATCAGAAATCCTTATCTCTTCCTACGTGCACTTATTGTAAAAAGAAAGGGCACGTTATTTCTGATTGCTTCAAGTTGAAAAATAAGCAACAGAGTAAAGACAGAGCTTTTCCAAATGCTCTTATTTCTAAGAGGTCAAGGTCACGGTCTTGTATTGAAAGCAATACATTTGTTGGGTCAAACAAACCCCAGTCTGATTCTATTTTGGAGGCTTATGAACCATTCATGTCAGAAGGTTCTATATCACTTATTGGTGATTCTGCCAAACCTATCCCAATTAAAATATTAAGGGACACTGGAGCTTCTCAGAGTCTTTTATTATCAGGTACTTTGCCTTTGTGTGAAGAGTCTTCTTCAAGTGAAAGTGTTCTTGTTCAGGGAGTTGAGTGCGGCTTTATAAATGTTCCTCTTCATTGTGTAAATTTGGCATCAGACTTAGTTTCTGGACCTGTGACTGTTGGGGCAGTGACTTCTTTACCCATAGAGGGTGTTCATTTATTACTAGGCAATGACCTAGCTGGAGACAAGGTTGTGGTTAATCCACTTGTAACTGACAAGCCTTGTTTGGATCAGAAAGTTGATCCTGTCGAAACTGAAATCCCTGATTTGTACCCTGCTTGTGCAGTTACTAGAGCTATGGCAAAAAGAGCTCTTGAGAGTGATGTTGATCAGGATATTATTCCTTTAGCTGACACATGTATTGGTCAGTCTTTTGATGAGGTCACTTTTTCCTCAGGTATTGATCAATCAAACGGTATTGATCACAGTGATCCTCTTTTGGCAACTCATTCTCTTTGTTCTAATCAGGATGACAAACGACAATCCCTTGTCGTTGAACAGGAGCAAGATCCCGAGATATCTTGTTTGTTTCAGAGGGCTATTAGTGAAACTGAAGCCACACAAGTTCCAGTGTGTTACTTTGTGAAAAATGGGGTCCTTATGAGGAAATGGAGACCACCTGATGTACCCGCTGGTGACGAGTGGTCAGTGAGCTATCAAATTGTTGTTCCTAAGTCATATAGACAGGAAATTCTTAATTTAGCCCATGAAACTCCTTTGGCTGGTCATTTAGGAGTCCGTAAGACTTATCACAAGATCTTGAATCATTTTTATTGGCCGAAACTCAAAAGTGATGTTTCTAAATACTGCAGATCTTGTCACACTTGTCAAATGGTAGGAAAACCCAATCAGAAGATACCTAAGGCTCATTTGCAGCCTATTCCTGTATTTGATGAACCATTTAGTAGAATAATGGTAGACTGTGTTGGTCCTTTACCTAAAACCAAGTCAGGCAACCAATACTTGTTGACCATCATGTGTGCATCTACAAGATTTCCAGAGGCAATTCCTCTGAGAAATATAAAAACTAAAACTATTGTGAAAGCTTTGGTGAAGTTTTTTACACTTGTTGGCCTTCCCAAATCTGTCCAGTCGGATCAAGGGTCAAATTTTATGTCTGGAATTTTCCAACAAGTTATGCATGAATTAGGCATCCAACAGTTTAAATCTTCTGCCTATCACCCTGAAAGTCAAGGTGCTTTGGAAAGATTTCATCAAACTTTGAAGAATATGATTCGATCATATTGCTTTGATACAGAAAAGGATTGGGATGAGGGTGTTCATTTGTTGTTGTTTGCTGTTAGGGAATCAGTTCAAGAGTCGTTGGGTTTTAGTCCCTTTGAACTAGTTTTTGGTCATACTGTCCGTGGACCATTGAAATTATTGAAAGAGAAACTTCTTTCAAATGAAGACTCGAAGATTAATCTTCTTGATTATGTTTCTGATTTCAAATACAAGTTGTCAAAGGCCTGTGAAGTAGCAAGAACTAATCTTCACACTACTCAGTCAAAAATGAAATTAAGGTATGACAGAAATTCACAGGAAAGGAGTTTTAAACCTGGTGACAAAGTTCTGGCTCTCTTTCCCATACCTCAGAATCCTCTTCAGGCTAAATTTTTTGGTCCTTATACCGTTGAAAAGAAAGTAAATGACTTAAATTATATCATTAACACTCCTGGGAGACGGAAACAGAAACAACTTTGTCATATAAATATGTTAAAGCAGGGGTCTCCAAACTACGGCCCGCGGGCCGGATGCGGCCCGCGAGGCCCTCTCATCCGGCCCGTGGAGACCTTTTTGTCTACGGAAAAAAATTACGGAAATTTACGTGTATCCTGCCAAGATCAGCCGCCGCTTACGTGGACGTTATGTTTTTACCGAATTAAAATAGAGGCGCGCAGTAGTGCGTTATGTTTTCCAACCGATCACTACATTGCAAAACCTTATTCGCTGCTTACTTTTTCTACTTCCGTTCACAGTCAATGAGATGATATAACGCCATCTAGTGGCGGAGTTTTTAAATGGTTTGCTGCTTGTTCAAGACTTGATTATTTTGATCACAGCGATGGCCGAGAAGAGGAAAAGAAAAATAGACGATGAGTGTCGGCAATTTCAAGAAGAATGGAGTTTGAAATACTTCTTCATCAAATCCAGCGAGAAAGCATTGTGTGTGATTTGCAACGAAACCGTGGCTGTGATGAAAGAATACAACCTGCGCCGTCATCATCAAAGCAAACATCAGGAGAAATATGCACAGTTGGAGGGTAAAGTCCGTGCCGAAAAATTTTCTAAATTACAAAATCAACTCACATCTCAGAGGACATTGTTCAGTAAATCCTCAAATGAAAATGAATCCTTAACTAAGGCCAGTTATAAAGTTGCCTACGTCCTGGCTAAAAGTGGCAAACCGTTTACAGATGGTGAAGTAGTGAAGGAATGTTTGTTGGAGGTGGCTGAGGAACTTTGCCCAGAAAAGTCAAAACAATTTGAAAATGTAGCTTTGGGTGCAAATACCATTGCCCGCCGTGTTGCAGACATGGGTGAAAACATTGTGACTCAAATAGCGAAAAATGCAAGCAAGTTTCGCCATTTTTCAATTGCAATGGATGAATCGCTGGACAGCTGTTCCACCTCTCAACTGCTTGTGTTCATTAGAGGTGTGGATGAAGACATGAACATAACACAAGAGCTGGCTTCCCTACATAGCATGTATGGCACTGTTACCGGAGAGGATATATTCAATGAGTTGAAAAAAAGATTTGCTGATTATAACTTTTACTGGACTAATCTCAGTTGCCTGACTGCTGATGGAGGAAAGAACATGAGTGGCATAAAGAAAGGCTTTTTTGGACAAGTGAAGCAGATGTGTAATGAGAAAAACATTCTACAACCAATGTTCCTGCACTGTATTATTCACCAGCAAGCTTTGTGTGCTAAATATATGGACATTAGCAGTGTACTGAATCCTGTGGTGAAGATGGTGAATTTAATAAGGTCACATGGGCTCAACCATAGACAGTTCAGAGACATGTTGAAAGATACAGACACAGAATCGCAAGATTTACCATATTACACAGCAGTAAGATGGCTAAGTTGTGAGAAAGTTCTGAGCAGAGTATTTAAGTTAAGAAAGGAAATAGGTGACTTCCTGGAAAGTAAAGGCAAGCCACAGCCATTACTGTCTGATGAAGAGTGGGTATGGAAATTGGCCTTTGCTGCAGACATAACTAGTCATTTAAATTTTCTGAACCTAAAACTACAAGGAGAGGAAAATCTAGTTTCTGATCTATACACCCACCTAAAGGCCTTCAGATCCAAACTTGTCTTGTTTTTGGAACAAGTACAGGCCAACAACTTGACGCACTTTCAGCAGTGCAAGGTCTTCATGGCTGAAGCAACAGCTGAGTTCCCTACGTCATTTGCATGCGAGATCATCAAAGACCTCCAGCTGCAGTTTCAGCGGCGGTTTTCTGACTTGGATTCAAAGGCAGAAGACGTGAGACTGTTTCAAAACCCATTTGAAGCAGATGTGGCCAGTTGCCCAGATGAACTGCAGCTGGAGGTCATTGAGTTGCAAGCAAATGACCTCCTTAGGGACAAGTTCAAAGAAGGACTGGTGGGTTTTTACCAGTTTTTGCCCAAGGAAGACTTTCCTAATGTCAAAACTTTTGCATCAAGGTACCTTTCAATCTTTGGAACAACATACCTGTGTGAACAAACATTTTCAAGAATGAAATACGTGAAGAACAATTTGAGAACAAACTTGTCCGATGATAATCTCAGGTCACTGTTGATGTTAGGGACATCAAATCTAAAGCCAGAAATGTCTGCTATTTTGGCATCCAGGAAACAATTTCACCATTCCCACTAATACAGGTGTTCATGTGTAGTGTATCAATGTGTTATTAAATAATAACTGAATAAAATAATATTAAATAAATAATTAAAAACAACATCCATGTTTTGATTCTTTTTTATTTGGACCTCGAGTGTGTAGTCGGCCCCCGAACTGCTGTTTGATAGTTAATGCGGCCCTCGGGTTGAAAAGTTTGGAGACCCCTGTGTTAAAGGAATATTTTGACAGAGATAGCTCAGCTAATTATTTAGTTAATTTAGTTGTACCTGTCCCACACAGTGAAGATATCAACGATGGAGTACGATCAGACTATAGTGACTCTGGTATAACCAATCTTCGGAATTCAGAAATATTGAACAACCTAGACCAGAAACTTTCACATCTACAACAACAGGAAAGAAATGAACTAAAACAGCTATTACATGACTATGAGCACTTGTTTCCTGATGTTCCAACACGAACAAATAAAATTTATCATGACGTTGACATTGTAGATTCTGCGCCTGTGAAACAGCATCCTTATAGGATGAATCCTCTCAAACAGAACTATCTGAAGAAAGAAATTCAGTATCTACTGGAGAATGATTTCATAGAACCAAGTAAAAGTAACTGGAGTTCACCATGTATTCTTGTTCCCAAGCCAGATAATACATTCCGTATGTGTACTGACTATAGAAAAGTCAACAGTGTCACCAAAACTGATTCATTTCTAATCCCAAGAATGGACGATTGCATTGATAAAATTGGAAATGCGGAATATGTCACCAAGTTTGAACTTTTAAAAGGATTCTGGCAAATTCCACTGACGGAAAGGGCAAAAGAAATTTCAGCATTTGTAACTCCAGATGGACTTTATCAATATAAAGTCATGCCGTTTGGAATGAAAAATTCGCCTGCAACGTTTCAACGTCTGATGAACATGATAACATTTGGTCTTGATAATTGTGACGCTTATATTGATGACGTCATTATCTACAACAACACCTGGGAAGATCATTTGGAAACCATTCGAAAATTCTTTGATCGACTCAGCGATGCGAATCTGACAATTAATTTGAGCAAAAGTGAGTTTTGCCATGCTTGTGTCACATTTTTAGGACATATTGTGGGACAAGGTCAAGTTAAATCTATAGAAGCTAAGGTCAAAGCTATCTCTGAATTTCAAGTTCCAATTTGTAAAAAGCAACTGATGCGATTTCTAGGTATGGCTGGATATTATCGGAAATTTTGTTCCAATTTTTCCAAAATTGCTGAACCTCTGACAAGTTTATTGAGTAAGAAAACCAAATTTCATTGGTCTGACAAGTGTCAGGAATCTTTTGACGAGTTAAAGGCCATGCTTAAGAATGCACCAGTTCTTTCTGCACCAAATTTTAGCCAATCATTTAAATTATCTGTTGATGCAAGTGATGTAGGGGTTGGTGGAGTATTGATTCAGGAAGACAAAAGTGGTGTAGATCACCCTGTGTGTTATTTTTCTAAAAAACTAAACAAGCACCCAAAAAATTATTCCACAATTGAGAAGGAATGTTTGGCTTTGATATTGGCTTTACAGCATTTTGAAGTGTATGTCACCTCAGCTCTTTCTCCAATTATTGTGTACAGTGATCACAATCCCCTTACTTTCATCAACAAAATGAAAGATAAAAATCGGAGATTGTTGTGATGGAGTTTGATATTGCAAGAATATAACATTGACATTAGACACATCAGGGGAAAAGACAATGTGATTGCAGATGCACTCTCACGAGCCAAAAATGTAATATTGCCTGATGTAATTAAGTCCAGTATCATAAAACATGTTCTTATGTAATTTTGGTTATTATAGTATTAGATGTATATTCAAAAGAAAGCTTTATTACATAAATCTTTCTTTTTCTTTATGAGGGGAGGCGTTATGTATGATGTTTATATAATATTATATATATTTTAGGAAATTATAAATGTTTCTTCACTTTAATATTTGCTTAAATCTTTATGTTTATTAGGAAAAACATGTATAACTAGTGTCCTTGAATTAGGTTGTTTTGATCAATATGTTTTCTCAATTTGAAGGTCAAGGTTGAATTTTGTTTACAGTTAGAATTCCATTAAGATGACACACATTCTAGAACATTCTGTCATGTGACCAATCTAGAACATTCTGTCATGTGACCAATCTTTATATATATCATGTTTGGTGGACATTTTTTCAGTTTTGACATTACCATCAGTCTTGTAAAGAGCTATTACAGTTGTGAAAATTCATTCCAAATTCTAAGAGAGGAATTATTTTAAATATTCATTGGATTATAACAGTGCTCATAAACTTTTGGATTTTGGATTTTTAATTGACAATTTTGGAATTGATGTGAACTTATTCAGAGATTTTGGAATACTTCATTTTGACTTCAGCACATTAAGATTTCTAGTACATCAGGACTTTGGAGACCATTGGCACATAATAAAATTCAAGGACACAGCCGTGAATTCGGAACATTCTATATTTAGGACTTGTGATTAGAACAATCATTCTTATTGGATTATTAGGATTTCAAAACACATTACTGTAAGTGACTTTTTGATTTTTCATTTTAATTATCTAGTAATAAATTGCTTGTTGATTTTTTACTTGATTTGTTGGTTTCGCTTTCTTTCTGTTACATTTTTCTTAGACCATAGAGTCGTAACAGTTCCCATAAACTTTCGACCCTTTTGTCCCTCTAAACCTGCAACGTTTTGTCCCTATACAACTTTTGTCCCCATAAAACTTGTGTCCCTATAAGCTTTTGTCTCTGTAAAAACTTTTGTCCCTATAATACCATCCTCATGTTAAACCTATGGACAATTTTAACATAGGATTTCCCCTTGTCCCCCAAGTATCGCACCCATGTAAACTTACGGGCCATTGTTAATTCTCGTATGTCCCGAAAGTTCCCCATATAATTACTTGTAAGTGTACAATTTGGTTAGCTCAGCGTTGTTGTTAGTGTCCGTTTTGGTCCCACTTGTATGTCCAGTTTGGCATACCACAGATGTATGATACAATATAATTCTAAGCCTTTTAAAAAGTGATTACACAGATACAAATTCAATATTAAACAGGTATAGATGGGACCAAAGTCATTGGATAATTTATTTATTTGTTTATGTATTCAATCGCTGAAAAGGTTTTGATAATATAAAATATTTCACAACCAAAGTCATTGATCTGTTAGCTTGAAGTGCATCCAGTAAGTTTAATAAAATGGCAATCCGAAATTTTTGTACGTTCCTTGACTAATTTCCCGTTTAGCCAATTCCTGAATAAAAGAACTCTAATTGTCTCTTTTAGCAACAATTAAAAGAAATACTTTTGGATACTTCTCCCCTTAAAATTACGGAGAGAGAGAGAGAGAGAGAGAGAATTTTTTTAAACGTAGAGAGGTAAACCATTTCCAATTGAAGTATTGTGCTAAACCCAGAAATGAAGGGTTAAACCTGGGACCTATAGTTTCACTTTCTAAATTAACTACGTAAAATTGGATCATACTGTTTATTACATTATTTAAATTGGACGAGTCTAATTTTAGTTTAGTTGAAACGTTTCTATCTGCTTGTTCATTTGTCCTCCACAGCCGCACACACACCAGTTTTCCTTGCATATTTATGGTCTATTTGCTAATTGTGGTTTAAGCACAAAACGTACAGTGCCATTTCCAATGTGAAGACCTACGTCATACCTTGGCCTGTCAATCTGTTCGTTCATTGCCTGACATTATATGAAACAGTTTAAAAGTTTTCTCAGTTACAGTTCTGGGCATGGTCATGATTTGGTATATGATAGTATCTGAACATTAATAATACCAAATTTCCCATGACATGAGTATCTTATGATTAAAAGCAAGCCTTATTTATTTGTCCCTCCGTATGTTCGTCTGTCTACCGGTAACGGCTGATCAAAATATTTAAGAGCAAATTTATCAGAAACTCTCGCCAAGGAATCATTAAACTGGGCATGTGATTGTGATGTTATATTTCCCAGCATCTGATTGAAATTGAGGCATATCGCCCTTTTGTTCCATAGTTGCAGGCTTTTTTTGTCTTTCCAAAGGAGTGGGCTTGTTTTGAAACCATAAATGGTAAATGTCACTCAACTGTCCACTTGTGCTTTAATTTAGTTTCTTCCCGTTCAGACATAATTTGAAAGTCTGATTCCCATATGTCTGACTTGCTAATTTATCCAGCAAATGTGAAATAATGCCGGGTTTTATGTCATCAGCTGTAACGGGAGATGTCATTTACCAAGTAATCCGGCGAGCTGAAGCTGCAAGGTTTATTTTAGAAATTAATTGAAGATATGCACCTCTTTCATTCTCACCAAAACTAATGTTTGCATTGTATTTGGGGCCATCCATAAATCTGAGGAAATCTCCATTAAATATATACGGGATATTTACTTGTATCGAGTGAATAACGGATATATTTCATCGAGTGGGTGAAATATATCCATTATTCACTCGGAACGATCAAAATATTCTTTATATTTTATGCTCGAACGTATTTGCTAGCAATATGTATAACATATTGAAGTAGCATATTTCTTACGGTATCCGGCGCAATAATGTCAGCTGTTTACCGTTTATGCTCTGTTATGATTTGTGTATCTTCGCACAGAGAATATCAGTAGTAACATAATTCTCTTTCCCAATTCAAGGCAAGAAACACATAAACCAAAAATTTGAAGAAAATAAAAATGATGCATGTTGTGGGATTTGAAACTAGTACTCTTGAGTGACAGGTGGCCATACTTACCAGCAAGTGACAAAATGTCTGATCAGATTTCTTGGTTATAATGTTATTGATGTCAGTCGACCGCAGTGAAAAAATATATTTTTCATAATTGACAGACTAGCATAAAATAAAACCTAGTCTCCGAAATATACAGATTTGGTTGTCATAGCGTATCTAGAAGCTTTTCTGTTGCTACTGTACCATTTCACTTCGTCTTAAAAAAAAAAACAAAACAAAAAACCAAAAAAAAAAACAAAAAAAACAAAAAAACACTGCGATCTTATTCATCGGAAAGTCGTCTCTACTCAACATGTCATTAAAACTCCATCCATTCCTTCTGCTTTCCATGCCGGTTTAGAGTCTCAATAACTTTAGGCAAAAGGCTCCTAATTTGTTGAGATAATCGTCTTCATCATTTATACTTGAATCATCCTCCAAAATAGTAAAACTGGAATCATTTCATTGATCTTCATCTTTGCAACTCATGCTTGTTTGTACCACATTTGGAGAGACAGAAAGGTCCAACCTTTTCATCAAGGGTCTACATAGTACCATGGAATCTGAAACATCATCTCTGGAGATCGATATTACTGATATAGCAAACATCATATCTGGAGATCGATATTACTGATTAAGCAAACATCATCTCTGGAGATCGATATTACTGATATAGCAAATATCATCTCTGGAGATCAATATTATTAATATATTGTTACGGAATTATGTATGATTTCTTTTAAATAATGGTAAAGTTTTATTAGTTTATAACCTCTGCATTATAGTCTAATATGTGTCGTTTTACAGAGTACACATATACGGTAATTTCAATGTGACCCAGTACATTGGTCCTGGGAAAATCAATATTATCGTTTGAAGCATTAGTCATGTCACATGATTCAGCGCGTGAGGGTTTGAACTTTTGAACTTCTGACCTGGATTTCCCAATTCAGGAATGATTCATTTTGTTGACCAGAAATTAGAGTTTAAGATCACAATTTTGATATGTTTGTTTGACACGTAGTATAAATGGGTTTCATTTGTTTTAAAGACGCAGATTACAATACTATAAAAGAAATGTAATCTCTGCGTTCTGGATTCTTGTAGTTGCTTGAACTTGAGAGGTCATAAACGAGATTGGTTCATTGTGTGTGATTATCTACTTCAGAAATATTTCCAGACTACATTTTTTGGGATTAACTACTGACATTTGAAGATTTAAGAATCATTCAGATCCGTTGGAATTATTGGAAACTTTTTTAGAACTTGTGTGATATTCTACATTCACAAGGATTTATTTGGAATTATTAATATTTGGATATAACTGATTCTTGTTAGTACATCAGCACAGTGGTGTTTTCATTCAGAACATTCTTCATTCGGAATATTTTGGATAACTTCCGGATCAGTGAACAATAGAACAATTTAGGATTATTTAGGAATTTCTAAACTGTAAGTTATTTTTAATTCTTTCACTTTGTTTGAAATATTTAATATTTTAAGAAATTAAATTTGTTTGTAAATCTTGAAAGCTTGTTTGAGTAATGCTTTCTTTTGCTACATTACCCCTAGTCGTAACAATATCAAACATCATCTCTGGAGATCGATATTATTAATATAGCAAACATCATCTTTGGATATCGATATTACTGATATAGCAAACATCATCTCTGGAGATCGATATTACTGATATAGCAAACATCATCTCTGGAGATCGATATTACTGATATAGCAAACATCATCTCTGGAGATCGATATTACTGATATAGCAAACATCATCTCTGGAGATAATATTACTGATATAGCAAACGTCATCTCTGGAGTTAATATTACTGATATAGCAAACGTCATCTATGGAGATCAATATTACTGATATAGCAAGGCTACTAGGATCACAGCATGTCACTTACATTTTCTTTGTTCTTTTTCATTTACATTCCTTGGACTTAATATAAAATTATGTGCCCTATAACCACATTTTTCATTTGAATGTTAAGTTCTAATCTTCGCACTTTAAAGACACATTCATCTTGCACTTCTACTTAATGTTGTATAATCTCTTAGAAGGACTGTTTGCCAACATCAGAATAATAACATAGAACTTGATCCGTGCTGATGATGCACACAGGTATTGTTCACTTGAAGATCTGTTGGGGAAAAAATAATACCAATAAAAACAACTTAAATACTGAGTTTATTGTAATCACAAATCCCCTCCTATTACAGTGAATTTATTTCATCTAATATACGCGTAACGCACAACACAGAAAGCGATACCAAACATTCGGAGTCGGAGTAGATACCATACAGTGTAAATGATGTGTATTGATCACGCTGATTGTTGACCTCATTGACATAAGCGTACATATCCTTTTTCACCATAATTCAATTTTAAACGTTAACAATACAAAGATACAATATAAAGGCAAGACCATACTCTATGAAAACTCGTCAATTGAACCACAAAATTCGTCTTTAATGGGCGTGTATCCTTTATAAATGGGTTGAAAAAGATTACAAAAAGAAAAAAAAAAATTGATCCCGATTGTTGTCTTTTATTTAGCAGGTGTCCTATATATGGAGATACCGCAAAGTCAGCTATCATTGTATTTTGTAAGCTCGAGTACCGAGGTTTGTGAAATACACATGTACATTCAGATATACAGTATCAGGAATAGTTACAATCTCAGTCATTCAGATTCCAGGTCACTGGTACTGATTGCCACAAATTTCACAGGTTGTCAAGTGTAACAATCTCAGCCATTCAGATTCCAGGTCACTGGTACTGATTGCCACAAATTTCACAGGTTGTCAAGTGTAACAATCTCAGCTATTCAGATGCCAGGTCACTGGCACTGATTACCACAAATTTCACACTTTGTCGAGTGCAAAAATCTCAGTCATTCAGATGCCAGGCCTCTGGACTGTTTTCCACAAATTTCACAGATTGTCGAGTGTAACAAGCTCAGCCATTCAGGCGACTAGACCGACTGACGAATTTCACAGATTGTCAACTGTAACAATTTCAGCCATTCAGATGCCAGGACACTGCACTGATTGTCAGAAACGTTTCAGATTGTCGAATAGTATCAATCTCAGACGCCAGGCAACTGGACTGACTGCTACAAATTTCACATATTGTCGAGTAGACAACAATTTCAACAATTTCAAGTAGTCAACAATTTCAGCCATTAAGATGCCAGGCACCTGGATTATTTGCCACAAATTTTACAGATTGTCGAGTAGAAACAATCTCAGCCATTCAGATGCCAGGTGACTTGACGGATTGGCACAAATTTCACATATTGTTAACTTAGCATAGATTTATTTTTCAATGGAAGATCTCGCTTTATCACATTCTATTAATTTTTTTTTTTAAATGCCTCTGGTCGGGGTAAGAAGCAAACTTTGATGGAAAGAAAACGCAAGAGGTAAGACGTACACTTCACAGATGTTTGGTCATGCTATAGCAATTGGCTTTTGATATGGTAGCCTAGAGAAATATAGTAAATTTATATGTTTATCGTCAAGGATAAATTGCTTCGTTTAAATTGTCATGCATATTTAATTACACTGATGTGTATCATATGTTTGAGATGCCATTAAAAACGTTTTTTTTTTTCCTTTTCGAATTTCATAAAATTTTGTCTGGAGAAAGGCAAAATCTACATATGTGTGTGGTTGAAGTATAATTTGTTTCTCAGAACAAAAACAGAGCATAATTGGAAAATTTCGGCTATTTTGGAAACATTTGTTTTAGTTTACAACCTCGATTTATATCGGTGCGGCGTGATTTTAGTTTGAAGATGTGATACAACTATCAACTATACAGATGGAGAATTCTATGCTTGATTGTAAAAGATGAAAGAAGTTCCAGTATTGGGCAATTTTCACCCCCGTGATAGAAACTTATGCAGCCGACATACAAGTGAAGAAATGAAATTGTGTGAAATCTGTGGAGTGTAATGTTAAGGACATGAGGTCACAGGAGAGTAAATATTCTTTTTGCTACTTTATGTCGCCTTGGTTGATAGGTTTTGTAGATTAGGGTAAATTTAAGAAAATTATTAGAAAATAATGGCAGTAGTTGGGGAAAAAGTTATCTTATAAACAATTGTTTGCCCTTCCCCCCCCCCCCCCTGCGTCCCATTATCACTATATGTCATTAAGATGACTTCAGATGGGGAACCGGCATATTTTTAAAAATGTTTTTTTTTATACATATAGCACATTCCAATAATTAACAGGACTGTAACTTTATATTTGTATACATGTTGTAATAAGATATATCCTTCTTTCTTAGCATATATTCATGGGTTAAACGGTCAATGTCATTGGGTACAATGGACCATGAGAGCAGAAACTATTTTGTGTAAAAGTTGTAGAATAAGATCACCACTGTGTCACAAATTATCATGGTAAACTTGCGTATTTTAAAGTGTGTACATATCTAAATGCTTCACTATGGGGGCATGAAATTTTCCATTGAAAATGTGGAATAGCATTTCCAATACAGGCATTTAAATAACACTAGAGAGGCACTGGACTTCGGAGTAGGTTTTAAGTATTAATGTACCTAAATTCGACAAAATAACCAAAAATCGATTGGGTGAGTATTACGTTTAGCAAAAAGAATAATTGTCTGTAAAAAGTAGGACATTTTGTAATTTTATTAAAAAGAAAAAAAAAAAAAAAAAAAAAAAAAAAAAAAAAAAAAAAAAATCGAAAAAGGAAAAAAGCAAACTTGTCAAAGCTAAACGGAGCTTTAAAGGTCCTCAGCGTTCCACTCCACAGTTCGTATTGTGCACAGTGTTAAGTTTCTAAATAGCAAGTAAGCTACAACATGCTTATGTTGGCGTGAATATGTTTTATTTAAGCATTCACTATGCACCATATGATGTAGCTATGATTATTACTTAGTATGATTATTACATAATTTAAATGCAATACTATGGGCTCAGAATGAATGCCCGGTTTTATAAAGTAAAATGTGTATCAAATGTTTGAGATGAAACCAATATTTGTTTCCGGTCAGATATTAATTAAATTTAGTCGTCCAGAGCAAGGCTAAATCATCTCCTTAACTCTCCATATAAATGTGGCTGTTGAAAAATTCGTTGTTCGGAACAGGAACTGAGCAAAAATTTAATATCGAATTTCTGATATTTCTGAAGCGTTTTTGTTTGTTCAAAAGCTGGAATGAAACGGATACGGAATAATTCTGAGAAAGATACGATAAAACCATTAGCCGACAGAGAAATAATTCTGTTTTGGATCCTAAAAGATAAAAAAATTCCCAGTATTGAATACTTTTCACCGCAAAGATAGAACCCCCCATGCAGACGACATACGTATAAGAAAGTGAAATTTTATGAAAACTGTAGACCGTAAACTAATGTTCTTCAATCTGACTGGTCTAGTAAGTTGTAATTTTTATTTTTAACGGTGATAAACAAACAAATGTGTGGTCTTAGAACAACCCAAAGTCTCTACGGTCCAGTAATTATTATGATTTTTAAAGTTCTCGTGTTGGGATACGAGATTAAGATATACAAAAATAAATGGTCAACAGATTTGTTTGATTTTGATATTTTAGTGTTCTTGTATACGGATAGGAGATGTTAATTCACAAAATATGTGTGGTCCAGTGATTTTCAATTTTGATATTTCGCATAGGGATACGAAATGGTGATACACAAACATATGAATAGTTCAGAACTGTAAACATGTTTAAGTATTGCGTGGAGAGGCTATGAACAGTTTCAAGTTATAACCCAGTGACCAGTCCTCCAGGGGTAGGGAGAAGAACCGAGGCCAATGCTGGCTGCATACTATTTTGGGTCTTTTCATGACAAGAAAATAAATGTATATATGTCTATCGGGTGGGAATCTCAAAAGTTTCCAAGTTATAACCTGGGTCTGAGCAGAGGGTGAGGACAGATACAAGGACATGACCCTGGGGCAATACTGCTTTGAAACAGAAAGCTTTCTACTTATGAATTATTTCCCAAGATAAAAGCATACATAACTGTAAATATGCAAAATATATGGAATTATGGAGTGACCACCAACTACCACCACCACACTCCCACTTCCCCAGTCGAAAAAAAATCATTTTCCTGGAGACAAATAATTCCCCACTTCCTTAACAATAATTGAAGCATGTATCATAAAATTCCGTAAAGGCGACTATAGAGTTAATGTCCTGCACAAAAACTTGACCAATGGCTTCAACAAAAGAATCTTTAACATTGAATTCGCATCAACGCCGCAGCAGACGACAACATCAGCTTTGTTATGTCTTGCACATTTCTCCAAAGAAGACGAGACAAAAAAGGTGAACTTGCCCTTCAATGTGTTTAGATTAAACAGATTTGGGACAGGAACCACTGGATGATAAAGTAAAAACAATTCACTAGTTATATAAATATTTTATAATACATATTCTAAATAAAGTAACACAAACAATTTATAGGAAAATAAGCAACAAAAGTACACGAAAATATATTAATTTTATCCAACACACACGCACTGAAATGTAACTGAGATCTAAATTTCTAAATTGAACATTGTAGTCTTTGAACGTACTTTTGTATATCCAATTAAATGCTAATTTTAGAGCAAAGCCAAAAATTTAAGTTTGAAAAAGCTTTTATGAAAAGTTAATAAATAACTCAGTATTTGGGAAAACTATAGAGAACTTAATACAAAGAGTAAATATGGAGCTAGTTAGGCCTGATAAAATAGAGAAAATAAAAAAGACAAATACCCTACGTAGAAAAAATATTTAATGAGCAATTAATAGCCATTCATAGACTTAAATAAAAATGAATGCTAAACAGACAAATTTACTCAGGAAAAGGTTACTCATGTATGACTTTTATTATAGTAACTTAAAAGCTACACATGGAAATAAAAACCTTGACTTATTATATACAGACATTTATAGTCTTTTATTGGAATTTACAGAAGAAAATATTTTTGATTACAAGATAAAGATTATCACACTGTATGATGCAAGCAATTACCCAAGCAATCATACTTTACATAGCACAACTAATACAAAATCGTCGGTTAATTTAAATATAAATGTAATGGAAAGCAAGAAAATAATTTGTTCGATTACCTTTCAAAAGATACTCGGTATTGATTTATGATAAACCAATTAATACATTTCGGTGATCGGAATGGAATTAAAAAGGCACTCTAAAAAAAAATCATTATTTGAAATAGTAGAGATGAGCCATACTATATATTCCATAAAAAGTAGTGATCATCGAATGGGGTTATACAAAACTAATAAAACGAGTCTGTCACCTCTAGATTTAAAAAAAAATATTAGGTAAGATGAGGTTAAAACTTATGCCTATGGAAAAAAAAAAAAAAAACAACAACATTTGAAGTGAGTAGTTAGTTACACCTTCTTAATCTTTTAAATCTTTTCACTTATAATTTGAATAAGATTAATCTATGGAATTTAATTAGAGTTACAACTTAAACCTGTGGTAACAAATGATGTATACAATAATCTAAGTATCTGTAGTAATGTGACGCGGAAACAAAACTTATCATCACCTGTAAAATATTCATTAAGAAAATTTATTGAAAATAAATTATTTTAGAAAGTCCATATAGGGGAATCTGCCCGTTTATTGCTCTCTGTCATATATATATATATATATATATATATATATATATATATATATATATATATATATATATATATATATATATATATTCGTTACCTACTGGAATGGATATAGAAAATTCTGACAAAATTGTAAAAATCCTTTGAAAATTCTGTTGAAAATTCTGAATAAATAATTTTTAATATCCTTTTACAACTTAACCGTCTGGAATACATTTTTTATGATAAGTTTCAATAAACTCCGAAAGTTAAAAACTTCATACCTTGCGATCAAAAACATATATATTTCAATTTACATCAACATTTCTTTAAGAATCTTTGAAAAATACTTTGGAAAATATGCCATTCATATTCCTCTAACACACTATAAAATCTCATTATATATCATTCCTGAGACTCAAAAACATATTATTGTAATTTCCATTTAAAAAATGTTAAAAATCTTACAAAAATACTTTTGAAATATATCATTCATGCCAATCGAAAACACCACTGAATCTAATTCAAAGGAATCTAAAATATCCCTGAGCATGTAAAACATACATATTTCAATTTCCATAGAAAAGGTATTTTAAACAAAATATTTCAAAAATACTTTTGCAAATATATAATTCATCACTCTCTAAAACACTATATTAAGATATCATTTTAGAGCCTTTAAAACACTATCAAAATATCATTTTAGCACCCATCCCCAAGCATATCATTCTACATCGTCTAAAACACTTCAAGTATATCATTCTTTTTCCTTCTAAAAACACACACAAACACACACACACACACACAAACACGCACACACGCAGAAACTAAAAAAACCCCAACATTCTAGAGTCTATAGAACACTACGTAAAAATTCTTTAGTCTCTAAAACACTATAAGTAGTTAATTAAAGGACCCCCAAAAACTATAGAGATCATCATCCTAAGCTCCACAAAGTGTAATATTCCAGACATTTAAAAACACCATAAAGTACCACATTAAATGACCTGAGAAACACTGTGTATATATCGATCTTTAACTCCTCCAACTATATCATTCTAGACCATCTAAAACACTATATCATTCTTTACCCTCTAAAACGCGAAAAGCATAATTCTTGAGCTCACCCAGGCACCTTCTAAAACGCATAAAAACATGATTCTTGATCATCTAAAACACTATAAGTATATCATTCTTTACCCTCTAAAACGCGAAAAGACATCAATCTTGAATGCATCCAGACACTCTATAAAACGTATAAAAACATCATTCTAAGTAAGTATATAATTCTTTATCCTCTAAAACGCAGAATAAAGTGCCCCAGAATACTTTTTTACTTCTACTATCAACCTTGCTTTGGTAAATGTTGTTCTTTTTAAAGACAGATTAGTTTTAAACGATTTCGATTGTAAATCAAAAAAAAAAAAAAAAATTCCCCCTTCTAGTAACTGGTTCTGCAGGTCATGAAAAGTAATACTGAAAAATTATATTATATGAACAAAAATATACTCAACAAGAATAAGATGCTTTGTTCATCTAAATTTATTCTTAAACAAGCACATACAGAATGTGGCAATGATATTCTGGGTCTGGGTCTCCCCTGCTACACATCAAGAAAGTCGCATATTGTGGTTTTACATACTCGCTCTTATCTATTTTTAACGCGTTCCCAACTTCGAACAGTATACATCCGGTTCTGCGGTGGCATAGTGTGCCGGAAAATAAGGGGATTACAGTGCTGGCGTAAATCATTTGTAGCGACCGCAGCTCGAGCGGGGACGAAGCGCCCCTTGGCTGTTATGGTAACGCGTGTCTTTGACATGGTGGTCCAGCTGCAAAACCTTTGTTTCCGGTTTTCCGTGTGGTTGCGCTCTACAGTTTTGTACTTTTAATTTTTTAAAGAAAACTAATTTCCCAGGTTTTCCTCACTGGTTATTATGGCTATTTAAAAAAGATATTTGATATCTTAGGTATTGTTAAAAGAACTTTTAATTCCTTTCATTTTGGTGTATGATTAATGGCTGTAATTTGGGTTATAGAGTATACACCTTGGCCTTGCTTCAGATGTGCTTGTATAAAAAAAACTGCTAGCTCCACTTGGTCATTTTCACATCCTTGACTTCAAAGCTAAATTGTAAAGAAACGAGCCGATACTTTTTTTTTTTTACTTTTTATGTATTTTGTCATTCATTTATTGGACTTTCAGAGGTTTATATTGCCCACTCTGGCAAAATTCGTTTTCCCTATTTTATAACTGCTAAAGTTAGTGTACTTTGAACTAGTTCAGGCTAATGTTTCGAGCACATTGGAGCAGCCATTTTGGTCAGCTATGTGCTTAGATCATGTACAATTTCCACAAGTACAATATGTAAAGATATTTCAGCAACAATACATGAAAGTAGAATGGAGGTATGCCTACATTCTCTCCATTGTGCATGTTGCAAATGCAAACAACTTCACCTTACACCTGTCACTCTGTCAGAAGTACTTAATATATGTAGAGCGCCACCTATGCGGTTTCTGTCATGATTTACTCCCTATGAGTCCTTCAACAGAGTATGAACAAATTAGAACAATAAAATTAAACAAGGCTGAGAATCCTAATTTTTCCTACAATAAAACATGCTCTAAAATATACTTTTGTTATTCATCAAAGAAAATAATATTTCATACAACGCATAAGCGCTTTTATTGCACAGGTGCAGTACCTTTCTTGCACAGGCGCAGAACGCGTAGTGCCCCTATGCAAAACATTTTTATGTCACGCAATAATTGTTCCTGTTGTCGGCGTGTATTTCTTCTCTGTATGGATATGTGCACAGTCGGTGCACGCAAAATGTCAGTCAGTACACACATAATCAATGTTGCGCTAATTCCTCTAGGCCTTAACTGTTTTTCATGTTAAAACGAACATCATACACACTGATCTGTCGCGGATCGCGACGGCAGATCTTAGCCAATGCTGTTGGGAGTAGAAAACGGTAAATTAAGGATGAAGTACGCCACGATGTACAACATTATAAATCCATGGTACAACATCCTTAAAGATTAAATACAGAAAATTAATTATGTTTCCGCATCCAAAATGTTGGTCATCACAATTTCTCCGGAACGATCGGTTTTTGGAAACGATAACTTTATTCCTTTGATCAGCCTGAGACTTATGAATGTATGTTGCCAGAGAATTATAGTGTAATTTAGGACTCAAGACCGTCAGTTTTCAGCCAGAAACGAGAGTGGAAGTAGGTCTAATTTTAACATTCATAAAACTCAAACCTCAGACTCACAGACCGATGAAACATCAATAATACCAACTTTATTCACAGTTGGAGTTTTTTTGAGACCTACATTCATTTTATATTATATGTGGGAGATACATTCCAATATTCAGTTTGAAGCCGTGAACGACATCAAATGTTAACCAAGGCCGCCCTTGAGAAAGCCTCGTTGACATAGTCTTACATTCAAAATGAGTAAAAGATGCCTGACCAGTACGGTGTTTGTATTTGTTAATGAAAGAACTCTTACCACAGACGTCATTGTCATGAATAGTTCATTGCACTAAACCAATAAATGAAGATCAACTTAAATGTTAATAAGGTTATTAACAACTAGATATCTCATTCACAACTTTTTTTTAGATGAATTAGGATTCTATATGGTCAGTGTTCGGTAAAGAACATGAAAACATACAAGTCTACTGTATTGTCTCTCATTTTTCCAACAATTTTTAAAATAACTATTCTCTTTAAGTGTACAAATAATTATAGATTTTAAAAAATAATAATGAGCATTTTCTTAAGTGTCTAAAAATGTCCAAAAATTTCGAATAAGAAAAAAGTTCTTTGTACCAAAAAGTATAGGGCAAAATTAATTATCATTTTGTATCGATTAAAACAAATGCAAAATCGATTTCCTGGTCAAATACATTGAAAACAGCATGCTGAAATAATGCATTTCTCTCACCGATGATATCATTAATCTGTATCATCATTCCAAGCTTATGTTTACCAGACTGGTCACTCACACATTGCCTACAAAAAAGTTGCAAATAACTGAAAACTATATATCGGGGTTTGATGCTGATTGTGATGGGAATTGCAAAGGATTAATGTTGAATATCAGACGGTAAATAAATTCTCTTGGAGAATAAAATTTAATACATTGAATTCCCTTCGTGAATAAACAAATCACTGAAATATTTAATAAATAGTCCAAACAAATGACCTGCAGGACGCTCTCGTAAAGTAATTCATAACAGTTACTGCAAATTCAGTGTGTATTTTTGGAACAATACAGCTGTGCTGTAAAAAATGGTTGGCCATTAAAAGAGTATCTTTGGGACATATGAGCAGTGCTGTAAGAAATGAATGTCCATTCAGTGGATATCTTTGGAACATTGGAACAGTACTGTATAAAGTGATTGTCCATTAAATGGATATCTTTGAAACATTAGAGCAGTACTGTAAGAAATGACTGTCCATTCTGTGGGTATCTTTCGAACATCAGAAAAGTACTGTAAGAAATGACTTTCCCTTCTATTGATATCTTTGGAACACTGGAACAGTACTGACTGCACATTCAAAGTGCATCGTTGGGACATTAGGGCATTACTATAAGAAATTGCTGCCGATTCAATGGGTATCTTTAAAACATTGGAGCAGTACTGCCAATTCAATGGGTATCTTTGACACATTGGAGCAGTATTGCCTATTCAATGGGTATCTTTGGAACATTGGGTTATTACTGTAAGAAAGTACTGCCAATTCAATGAATATCTTTGACACATTGGAGCAGTATTGCCTATTCAATGGGTATCTTTGGAACATTGGGTCATTACTGTAAGATATTACTGCAAATTCAATGAATATCTTTGACACATTGGAGCAGTATTGCTCATTCAGTGGGTATCTTTGGAACATTGGGTCATTACTGTAAGAAAGTACTGCCAATTCAATGAATATCTTTGACACATTGGAGCAGTATTGCCCATTCAATGGGTATCTTTGGAACATTGGGTCATTACTGTAAGAAATTACTGCCAATTCAATGAATATCTTTGACACATTGGAGCAGTATTGCCTATTCAATGGGTATCTTTGGAATATTGGGTCATTACTGTAAGAAATTACTGCCAATTCAATGAATATCTTTGACACATTGGAGCAGTATTGCCTATTCAATGGGTATCTTTGGAACATTGGGTCATTACTGCAAGAAATTACTGCCAATTCAATGAATATCTTTGACACATTGGAGCAGTATTGCCTATTCAATGGGTATCTTTGGAACATTGGGTCATTACTGTAAGAAATTACTGCCAATTCAATGAATATCTTTGACACATTGGAGCAGTATTGCCCTTTCAATGGGTATCTTTGGAACATTGGGTCATTACTGTAAGAAATTACTGCCAATTCAATTAATATCTTTGACACATTGGAGCAGTATTGCCCATTCAATGAGTATCCTTAAAACACTGGATCATTACTGTATGAAATAACTGTCCATTTAATGCGTGACGTTAGAACGTTGGAACAGTACTGTTAAAAAATGACTGCGCATTTAATGGGTATCTTTGGAACGCTTGAACAGTACTTAGGAACTGTCCTCCTATTCAACGGGTATCGTTATATAATCAGAGCAGTAATGAAAGAAATGACTACCCATTCAATGTGCTTCTTTAGAACATTGGAAGAGTACTGTAAGAAATGACTACCCATTCAATGTGCTTCTTTAGAACATTGGAAGAGTACTGTAAGAAATGACTACCCATTCAATGTGCTTCTTTAGAACATTGGAAGAGTACTGTAAGAAATGACTACCCATTCAATGTGCTTCTTTAGAACATTGGAAGAGTACTGTAAGAAATTATTGCCCATTCAATGTGTATCTTTGACACACAGGAAATGTACTGTAAGAAATTATTGCCCATTCAATGTGTATCTTTGACACACAGGAAATGTACTGTAAGAAATTATTGCCCATTCAATGTGTATCTTTGACACGCAGGAAATGTACTGTAAGAAATTATTGCCCATTCAATGTGTATCTTTGACACACAGGAAATGTACTGTAAGAAATTATTGCCCATTCAATGTGTATCTTTGACACACAGGAAATGTACTGTAAGAAATTATTGCCCATTCAATGTGTATCTTTGAAACATTTGACAAGTACTGTAAGAAATTACTGCCCATTCAATAGGTATTCTGGAACAATATGAAATTATTACATTCGATGGGTATCTTCGGGGCATTGGAGCGGTACTGTAATAAATGACTATTCATTCAATATGTATCTTTGGAAACAATGGAGCAGTATTGTAAGAAATTACTGCCCATTTAATGTGTATCGTTATGACAGTGAAGCAGCACTGTAAGAAACAACTGCCCATTTAATGAGTTTCGTTGGGACTTTGGAGCAGCCCTATAAGAAACAACTGCCCAGTTAATAGATATCGTTGGGACATTGGAGCAGCACTGTAAGAAACAATTGCCCATTTAATGAGTATCGTTGGGACATTGGAGCAGTACTGTAAGAACACCTATCATGCATTAGAAGTTTCTCCCGGCTACATAGTTTACGAGACATCAACAACTTTCAAATTCTTTTCAATAATTCATTCACATAAAACACTTTATATGTACTAGACTCACTGTGCAATTACTGAAGAAATCATATGCAAAAAATTTTCTTTGAAATGAAATCATTCATTTCTAAATTTAAAATATGCTGTTAAATTCTCGTGCAAGGCGTATTTTCAAAAAAACATTGAACTACAGATGCCACTCTGTTGTACAAGAGTATTTTTCCGCTTATTCACTGAAAAAACATTTCTCCGCCGATTCACTGAAAAAACATTTCTCCCGCCGATTCACTGAAAAGCACTTCTCCAGCTCATTAACTGAAGTAAAAAAATACTACTCTCGCTCAACGAGTAAAAAACACTTCATATGCAATTGGACTGTTTTGAATGAACGGCCAGACCAGCTTAATCTCTCCGGTGGCTTTTTGAAATTGCTCATTTAAGTATCTCATCTTTAGTAAACAGTTGATGAGCCGAGAGAACCGAGGTCCAAAAGTTGGGAAACGCTGTAGTGTCAGGTAGCGAAAACACTCCACAAATTTGCAGTGAAGCTCTTCAACCATTGCATGATTCTTCAGCTCTACTCGATCTAAATAATAATAATAATAATAATAATAATAATAATAATAATATAACAACAGCAACTTTTCTCCTACTTCTCCTCCTACTACTAGCAATTTCTCTGGAAAGTTTGTCTCAAAAACACATTTGAAACAGAAACTTTGAAGCATATGATGATCATTGGCCAAAATTGCAAATAACATCTATACACGAATGACAATAAAAAAGTTGATGAGATAAAATGTTTTATATTGAGTCATACACATTCTTATACAGTGTTTGTAATACCAGACTCTTGAAGTAGTTTTCTGTATTTTAATGTGTGCAATCAAGATTTACAAACTGTAACTAATGTGTTCTTATTTTAATGTGTACAATCAAGATTTACAAACTGTAACTAACGTGTTCTTATTTTAATGTGTACAATCAAGATTTACAAACTGTAACTAATGTGTTCATAGTTTAATGTGTACAATCAAAATTTACAAACCGTAACTAATGTGTTCTTATTTTAATGTGTACAATCAAGATTTACAAACTGTAACTAACGTGTTCTTGTTTTAATGTGTACAATCAAGATTTACAAACTGTAACTAATGTGTTCTTATTTTAATGTGTACAATAAGATTTACAAACTGTAACTAATGTGTTCTTATTTTAATGTGTACAATCAAGATTTACAAACTGTAACTAACGTCTTCTTATTTTAATCTGTACAATCAAGATTTACAAACTGTAACTAACGTCTTCTTATTTTAATCTGTACAATCAAGATTTACAAACTGTAACTAATGTGTTCTTATTTTAACTTTGTAGAGCAGATTTTAAAATAAAATATCTTCAGACGGGTGTGAATGCAAATGCCTTGATAAATACAGCTGATATTGAAGTTTAAATGCCATACATGCATATACAACATGACATTCGCTCTGAACATCCGATTTGCAAAAGGAACATATTTTTTTTTCAAGTACAGTGCCTGATGGTATCTTCCTGTATTTATTCAGAGATTCAGACAACTGTCTCTGAATTTACAAAATTAAGTTGATATACAGTGGTTTTTCAAGAATATTTAGATGTATTTCTCTACAAAATTGATATTTAATTATTTTATAAACTCTTAATCTCTCATTTATTTTACTGTTCCAGATTTGAATATCCATATTAATACATCTTCGTTGGAATACATATATAAAAGCTATATCATCATTAACACCATGATTGTACCAAGCTTCTGCAAATCGAGGGGCAATAAATACATTTTTAATTTCCTGAATCCAAAACATGCTATTTATATTGTCAGCCCACTGATATTGCATATTATAGCACTATTTAGTTAGTCTACTATCGACTATTTTCAAATAGTATCAGTGAATATTTCATGTTTTATGACGTGTATGGATATCATACTAATTCTCCCTAGCTCAACTTTGGGGCATATACTATTTTTAAAAGTCATCTAACTAAAACTCCGACCATCACTCTGAGGCGGAATTTTTACAAGATTGATGAACCATCATCAAACAATTCAGAAATCTGGATATGTTGCACATATTTAATTTCATGTCACATATTAGCGGTTAATATTTAATTTCATGTCACATATTAGCGGTTAATTTAATGCGTGCAATATGAAGACATATTTTCATCTATCCTTCCATGAATATTTACACATATATATGTGTATACATTTCACAGACATTTCAACAATAATTCATGTGCGTAAATATTAGTCTTCAAAACGAATGCACTTAACAAGTTTCATATGAAAACCGTATAAGAAACTGTTCGAGACATGTAGCTAAATGCAACAACTTCATAGCCCATTTTATGCATATAATTATCTAGTCTTCCAAGTTTTATTAAAATCCATTTGTTTTGGCAAACCTTACAAATTGGCATAGTAATTACTATTGGCATACAACACTAGTCATCAAGTTTTCTTAAAAATCTGTCATCATTTATTTAACAAGACTGAGACCTGCATGTTGAACCTACGATCAAAGCATTGGTATTAAACGTGTGATTTTGACTCAGAGATCAAAAGGTTGGGTAGGCATGTCGCAAAATGAATTTCCTTAGTTCACAATGATTCATTCAAAGAATGAAGGAAATTTTCATCAAGGGTTTTAGGAAAAATATATTCAGATGAACAAACTTTAACAAATCTTAAAGCACATTTTCGTTGAATGTGACCATGACCACAAAATCATAGGACAAGCAAGAGTGTCGCAGACTGAATTGTCTTAGCTTCATAGTGATTCATTCCTAATATGAAGAAAATTCACCAAGGGATTTAAGCATAAAAACAAATGAAAAACTTTACTCAAAACCTTAATGCAAATTGTATATGATAGTTGCCTTGACAACAAAGTCATAGGTGGAAGCGAGATTATCGAAGAATTAATTGTATCAGCTTCATAATGATTCGTCCCAGGTGTGAAAAGAATCCATCAAGGGTGTTAAGGAAATATAAGCAAACGAAAAAGATTTTAACTAAAGCCTTCAAAATATATTCTATGAATGTGATATAGACTCAAAGGTCATTGGGGCAAGCGAGCGTTTCGCAGTATGAAGTGTCTTAGTTTCATAATGGTCCATGCCAAGTATGACGAGAATCTATCATCTAAATTTAGGAACTATAAGCAAACAAAAAACTTTAGCCAAAACCTTAACGCAAATGTTCTATGACTATGACCTTGGCACCAAGGCCTAAGGGGCCAGCAAGCATGTCTCAGAATGAACTGTCTTAGTTTCATAAGGATTCATGCCAAGTATGATGAGAATCCATTACTGCATTTAGGAAATATATGCAAAACTTTAGCAAACTGTTGACGCTGCCTCCACCGCTAGAAATGTTAGTGCTATATCTCGCTTCCCACTAACGTGGGCTTGACAAAAAGTTTCTTTCTTAGTTGTCTATATTTTGCTTAAGAATTTATTTCTACGTAGGTCAAATCCACTTCTCGTAGCTTCATAATGATTCATGATGCCAAGTTTTATGACAATCAGTCTAGGGGTTTAGGAAATGTACAAATGAGAATCAGTTTAGGGTTTTAGGAAATATACAATTAAGAATCAGTCTAGGGGTTTAGGAAATATACAAATGAGAATCAGTCTAGGGGTTTAGGAAATACACAAATGAGAATCAGTCTAGGGGTTTAGGAAATATACAAATGAAAATCTGTAACCCAAACATCCACAAACAGTAAACTCCATCGCCGCCCAAAAGGTGGCTGATACTATCCCTCTTACCACTAATATAAGCTGAACAATAAACTATCACTTAAACAAGCAACTTATTGTTTTCTTAGTTTCTTAAATGTTACTCAAAATTGACAGAGCCCAAGACATTTCAAAGCTATTTTGAAACAAGCCCTATAAATGTACCGTAGAGCAAATGCACAAATGTTTTCACACTATAGTGGTCATGTATTCAACGATAGTGGTCACTGATGTTGCGGGTTGGTGACCTCAACTTATTACTACGTGTGTAAGGAGTCAATTACAAAATGAATGTTAATGTTTCAGACTTTGCCAATTTTTGGTGAAGTTTTAGAAACTAACAGTAAGAGATTGTTTATTCTAGTGGCAGTTGATTAAATATTTGTTACTCTATTTGTAATCACCAAAATGTAATCTAGGTACTAAAAGCAGTTAGAAATAATATCAATGCATAGTTTCTGCTGTGCTCATTTGACATCATATGACCAAATTAAATGGTGTAATGACCAAAGTGTGAACATGAACTTTAAATATAGACAAAAAAGAATAAAAATATTTAGTAATTGCATGAAAACATTCAAAGTCTCTTGTGTAATTATGCACACATATTAGATCCAATTCTATGGTAATAAAACCTTGCTCCAATTAGTGGATTTTGAGTAAAAGTGAGAACAAAAATACGGGTCATAATAGAAACCAAACAGACTACACGTCAATCAATCGAGCATAACAAAGTAGGTCTATGTGGCCTAATTTCGCTAGGATTGAGTTGTATTTGACAAGACTTTCATGAAGTTGTATGACTTTACATTCTATATTCTCAGAACATGGTACAAAATACTGTAACCTACAGATGACGCCTACGCCGCCTAGCCAACAACGCCATGGAAAAAGTGATACTTATGTCATGTCTACGTGTCGCACGGAAGACAAAAACCGAGGCTACTTGCCTGTAAAGGATAGACATAGTCCTCTCAAGATCCCCATTTCTTTTCTTGTCAGGTCTAGCTTCTGCAGACATTCCAGAATGTTGAAGAACTCGCTAACTAATTCCTTTCCCCAGACGATGCTAATCTCATCTCGATGATACGAGAACATCCCCGTTATCACTGTCTTGTCACGGTCCATACATTTATGAACACCTATCTGCCAGATCTCAAACATAGAGTCTGCAAGAAAAGGTGAAATGATGATTGATTAATTAATTCGAGAGTATGAGTACTCTGGATTGTTGTTTTTGTTGCGTCATGAAGTAACCCGCAGCCACATGTTCCCACATCTACCCAATCGTGAGGAAAGTTTAATTTGAAACACAGAATCTCAATAACTAGTAGTCGTTTCTAGTACTACGCAGACACATATTTAATGCGACTTGACATTCAAAACTGTGACCATTGTTAAGAAAGTTTCCAATAGAAATATGTATCAATATTTAAGGATTGAGGAACATAGAACTATGCTAATATAGAAGGCACTGAGAGCAGGTAACAGTTAGCTCTAGAAAAAAACAGTTACTGAAGGAGTCACAAACGTGCGAGGATTCTTGGACCAAATAGATACATTGCACACTCTTATGTCTTGTATCATATATATATATATATATATATATATATATATATATATATATATATATATATATATATATATATATATATCTATCTGCCAATAATAATCAGGTATGACCCGTTCCCTTTCGATATGCAAAGGTACATTCCGTGGTTGGTTGAATGGTAAGATCAAAGGTACATCAGTGATGAATTTCACGTAGGCTTGACACGTTTCAACGCTTAACTAGGTGCCAGGCTGAAGTTAGCTATAACAATGTTTAGTTGGAAAGCAGTTTGTATGTTCTACCTTTCCTGTTTTAAATTGAGATGTAATATTTTGATAATTTCAGTACCAAGAAAAAAAAACTAACAAAAAAAAAAAAAAAAAAAACAATCAAATTTTCCCTTTCATTTTGACATATTTTTTGTGTATGATAGTAATAACAATATTGTCATTAATAAAGTCTTGTGCTAGTCAAACGTTAAGCGTCATTTCAATTTTAAAGTATCAAAATGGGTAAATGAAAAGAAATTAATTAGTTAACATCAGTAGCAATACATTTTGCATGGCATCGAGAATATATAAATAAAAATATTGTTTGCGCATCTTTCATACCCAATTTTTTAAAGGTTCACAAAAAATAAGACAAAAATAAACATGTTGGAAATGTTCTCTGTAAAATCAAAATTCATCTTTTACCTCTCATTTTTCCTAGATGTCGAAATAAATTACACCAATGTACCTCCACATCCTTTGTAAATAAAAGGGTGCCTTTATATTGATGATGAAATATAGCCGCAGTGTGTTTTATAAAATATATACTTATCTGACCCACTTCAACTAATCTACGTTATGGTCTTGCTGTGCACTGGGAACCTCATTTACATATGAATAAAGAACGGGTGATTTTTGATTGGCTTGTGTTGCGGATTTTTCAATCCCCCTGCATTTTAGTCTAAGGAGGCAAATATAGCGTATATCTGTGATAAATATGTCTATGCTCATATTAATATAGACAGTGTCTAGCTCTCCTTTCTCGTAAAATGCATCAGCTATGTATACTCATACGACAGATTTATTCACACTATTGTCTTTTAATGAAGGCGACAAACTGCAATTTTCACAGTTACTCTAGAAAAGTTAAAGAAAACTACAATACAAATATTTTGTTCTTATTCAAGATCAAGTTTGATTATGGTGAAGGCCTACGTTTTTGTTAGTAAAACACTTTGGCTTAGTATGATAGTAGGTCAAGCAACGCTCGAAAAACGATACCCTCTTGACTGTGATATTCTTTTCCATGTAGTTTCCTTAATAAAAGAAAGGGATACAATATCAAAGTGTATATGGAATCATACATGCAGCTGTATATTTTGATCTTTAGATTAAAATCAGCTGCAAAGAACAAAAGAATAAATAAAAAAAAGACAAACAAACAAGAGACAGTACAGTAAACGGCACTTTATATTCCGCCGGCAGTATATGTTAAGGATCATGGTTATATAGAACATGGCTTTTTAATCCTGTAGACACACGTGAAGTTTGGTAAAGATTTCATGAAAAGAACTAAAGTTATTGTGGAAAAACCTATCTCTTTCGACAGATTGCAATGATTTTGACCTTTAACCTTTAAACTTATAATCAATGAATAGGCTTCTTGGAAACATCAAAGGTTCAGATGGGTTGATGGGAGTGGGACATATCCAAGTACGAAGTGTGGAAAGAGACCTAAAGCATGCTGTGCGTTATGCATACCATGTAGAGGAAATGCATCTTTACAGACAGCACAAGACCAAAGTATGAGAGCAGCTGCTAAATGAATGTATGTGGCTGGGTGTAACAGAAGTTTAAGCATACATTAAAAACGTTCATTTAAACACACCTGTACGATCAGTTATATCTTTAGGAATGAAATGTCGCATGTGGATAACATTAGATATCTGCTCGATCTGCATTGATCAGATGCATCAACAACCAAGCTTTCTGTCACGGAATTGTGTGCACAAAATTATCTTTTGTATTATGTATGAACATTAATATAGATGGGTGTCATTGCCGAGTACAGCGTTACCCACGGTGTATGTTGTTTTTTTAGCCAGGGCGAATTAGAAATACTTCAATTATGTTCACTGCAGCACGCACACAGCGCAAGCAGTGAGGGGCCAGTTTATCCAGAGTTCTCTGGCCGTGGATTTGACCATGATCGTATCACTTATAGTGCTATTTTTCTATATACCGTAACAATGCAGACAAGCCATAGGCAGGAAGCTGTGCACTTTACGGAAGCAATCTTCAGCTGTAGTGAATGTGAAATGTAATATTTTATTCTTTCTTGCTATCCGTTACACGTGATGAATTTGTTTAATATGTTGAATGTGTCGGAATTTATTCAAAATTTCTAGAAATTCAGACTCACGTCACACAACGCCATGCTGTCGGATAAAATAAAGTTTGTTTCAGGTTAGACATTTTATAGATGAAGAGACAAGCTGAATTCAATTATATCTTGTACTCATTACATGATGAGAAACGTACGAGCTTCCATAATCTGGTGCGAATACCCTTGTCAAAGACAGATTCATGTTCGAAAGTGGTTATTATAATAATAATCTCGTACAGTCGTTCTTATGATATAATTTAACGTATAGCAAAGTTAGTTCACGTGCAGGCATGTGTAATGTATATCACTGTATTCGCACTTGAAGGTGTGTCAAGTCTTATACGACTCAGCTAATTTATGTTTACCTGTTCCGAGGAGCCGTCGAAAAATCTGGATACTGGGATCAGTGCTGTCGTTGGTTCGACGAACGATACCGGTTAACTCAGTGTGAGGGGCCAAAGGTTCTGGACCAACGGGTCTGCGGGTTATGGAGGTTTCCAAGGGATTCTGCAGCAGGCCTTGAGGAGAGCACTACACGAGATCATTCCTCGACCATTCATCAGGAATGTTGGATCGGCAGTAATCGTGGTCATCATATGTGTGACAGTCTAATGCACCATCAAATTTCTTGATGAACAATACATGATCATATTTGCTGATAACTCCATACATTGATCATATTTGTTGATAAATCCAAAAATCAATCATATATGTTGATACAATCCATGCACTGATCGTATCTGTTGACAAACGATATTTTGGTAATTATCTGTTAAAAATCCATGCTTTGATCACGTCCGTTAAGGAACGATACCATCTTGTTATATTTGTTGTGAAACTTTGTGCATGTGTAGGGTGTTTTTTTTTAGTTGTTATAGTTTAGTTTATGAGAGGGAGAAATAAGGGCATGAGCTAGGGTGTCAGAAATTAAATTGTCGTTAATTTGCATTATAATAAATATCTCAGTTACATGCTTGTGTTATAAATCTTCGCTAGATCCAATTCCAGCCAGTTTCACCCTGTTACATTCTCATTATAGCATTGAAGAGCTTTGTCCAGCCTACAACAGTGAAATCTACACCAGTCGCATATCAGAGGCCAATACCGACGCCTCGACCTTCGAAAATCCCAAGGCCCATCTGAACAAAGAGAGACACCCGGGAGAAGTACATTGATGAAGTCTACAAAGAGATGCCCTTCTCCCCCCCCCCCCTCATCCCATCCACCAGCTCCCGAACAACAGTTGTTAGCGGATTTCGGATTGTGGGGACCAACTCATTAACCACTGAGCTCGAACAACAATAGCAACGGCAAAAACAATAACAGAAACAAACAAGCAAAAAAAAAAAAAAAAAAAAAAACAACCCACCCCCCAAATAAAAATAAGACAACAACAACAACAAAAGAACTCCAGCAAACAAAGAAACAAAAAAATAACAAAGTACCTGGGCACAGTACTTTCAAAAGAGATGCATGACTATCATCCAGAAGGACGCACAACGCTTCCAAAAGGCACTGCGGAGTCCGTTCCGTTTTTTATATTTTAAATAAAAGAAATTCGGCGATGGACGAGCTTAACTGGTTCATGAATAGCGACAGTCTTGATCCTCAAGTGCGTGCGGTTGTTGTCAAGAAAGATGGGCAGCAAATGCAGCCGCTGTACTGGCCGAAAAAGCCCGTTGACGAAGGTGGCATGAAACAGCCTGCGGTCTTCTCCCTATGTATTGAACGCTGCGGTTATATTTTCAATAGTGTCACACAACAATGGCAGAAGGAGTTCGAGATGGACGAATTTGGTAGATAACCTACTGAACTCAGGTGACGATGACAAGGGGGCTGGATTTTCCCCTTTTGATCAGACGGACACACAATCCACGACACTCCTGTAATGAGCCGGCAGCCGACTTCCGATTCCTCGTGACTTATTTCATTACCGCTTATTGCTTTATGCACCAGATCATCAATTTGTTCAACTTACTTAGAGCAACGGTTAGAATCTCATCGTGTTTTAAAACTTTTCTTTTTACGAGCTCTTCTTGGAAAGCTTTTGAAACAAACGCAAGTAATATTGCACCAAACCCGCTAAAAGCGAGGGGATTATAATTTCTGTTGCTATTCCCGCGACTCTTAAACTGGCAGCTGCAACACCCATGCCACCTAAAGCAGTCGCTATTCTGACCTCTAACGAGTTTAAAACTTGTATGCTTTGTAGTTTTATGACACCTCAGCAATGTTAAATCTCTTTAAGCAAATAATTGTTAATTTAATTGATTTTCCTCAACCTGTAATTGATGTATGTTGCTCGAGTAGCTAAAAGCAGTACTGGATTCACCGATGCTTCACTTGGTATTTTTTCGTATATATATATGTACTCTTCTCTTGTCTCAAAAACATGCTCACTTTGCACACTACCTTTATGTCATTGTTCCTATTTGCTTTCTTTCGCTTTGATTATGCATCGAAATAAATCTATCCTCCTGAGGTCCACTAGCACTAATTTCTTTATTTAACTATTTTGTCTGATAGTGTCCCTTGCGCTATCAAACAATGAATCGTAACCTTAATCCAAGAAATCGGAATAACCAGCTTTATACGTTTTTAAAAATCCATATTTACTTGTGAATCTATTGACATATTAAACATCTTCTTCAAAAGCATGCAATAACTAACTGTTAGAGCTGAAATAACAGTTGCATGGTGAACAGTTGTAATATTGTTGTAGCTTTCATTTGCCATTTATTACTGTGAAATTTTGCTTTTATCAAATCATTTCTGGAAATGGGTTTGCCTGTTCTTTAATTAATTTAACGGATTCTTTTTATGGTGGCTTAACACGTATAGCAGTTTTAAAAATCTTTGCATACGCTCTCGTTGAATACATCATTTTAAACACCTTTTCCTAACACAAAAATTACACTACCTATTAAGTAATGCATTTGTTTGGGGATGCTCTTTTGGTTACTTATTGGTACTTCTTCTTTAACGAAATTAGTTTTACTCTGTCTTGGCTTCGAATCTTGCTGTTTCTCAAATACTTGTTTTCTAAGTTGGTTTACAAATTCAGCTCTACGTGGATCTTTCTTCTTTTGTGAATTTATGTTCTCTGGTAAGTTTCCAACCTTAGGAGTTTCCTCATGTTTGCTCTTCCTACATTTAATTTATTTTGCAACAAAATTAACAGGTAACGAAAACATAATTTTAAGATTAGAGGCGAAGCAAAGACTTTTATTCAACACCATCTTTTAACGAGACGTGTTTAAACTTAAACTCACTTTTAAATTAACTATAAAGACAAGATTAGTACAATTTTAGTAGTAAAATTTAATATTTTTAAATAATACAAGATAAATGGAGATCAATATATGCCCCAAATGCGACACAGAAAAAGGTATTACTGAGCTCAACAAAATTAGCTGATATAAACATTATTATAAAACATTTTTTTTTTAAAAATGGAAACAAAATAATAAAAGTTACTTTAAAATTTGGTGAGAAGACAATTTACAACTAGTAAATAGATACCACAAAATTAAAATCCACATCTATGAAAACCACAAATTATCACACTCAGCAAGAGTTAGAATTTCACCTGCATTAAAATTAAAAAATATAAAATCGGATACAACGTTAAAAATGCTCTGTGTTCCATTATTTGACTTTTACCAAAATGAACTAAATTTTACAAAACGTGAAGGTGTTGATAAAAAGATCTAGAGATACACCTTGTTATTTCTTGTGGCTTTTTTGATGTTTGTTATCCAGAACAATAACATTAAAAATAATATTTTCACTGCTCAAATAGAACATGTATGAAAACAGGTCTAAAAATGATACAATGACATCATAAAGAGAAACAGAAGATCACAATAAAAAAGTAGGAGCTTTTAAAACTATTAACATTATAATTGACTAGAACTGAATTACATGTTTTAATTAATGCTTATTCTGTGTTTTACTCTGTTTTTTAACTAGTCGAAGAGATTTAACAGATAGATACATATGTAATAAGAACAGATTTACAACCTTAACCAATGGGAAAAATACATTGATTACAAAACTTCTAGTGGAAATTTATTGATATTATTAACAGTGTTGTTCTTTGCACGAACTAACGTTATTTTCCTCTAATTTTGTTTAACAATATATGCGATTAATTGTTATAAGACGTGCAGTCAATGCAGAAAGAGGTATAAACGATTAAAAAAAGCAGTCAGGTATGTAATGCAGTTTGAGGTCATATAATCTTCTTTCAACCCTGTAATTTGTTCAATTTATCAATTGGAGGAAATTTTCTCATCTGAGATGTTATACTTAGTTTTACTACATCTAGCATTGATTTTGAAATTTTAGCTGATCTAGTATTTACAAACGTTTTCTTGATTAGTTTTGCGTCCATAGTTTTCCGAATTCGTGTAAGTTCAATGTTTACCAGTTATTTCCTTGAATGTCCCATTTCCTATACTAATTTTTAATTCCTGTTTATATTCTTCTTCACTTTCGCTTCAGTCACTGTTAATTTTATCTTCTACAAAAACCAATTCATTTTCAACTTACTTTTTATCCATTTAAACAGTGTAAAATAGCAGAATCTGCTGGAATGTTATTATAATGTTTTCATCTAAGTCTTTGCCTCGTTTAACCAAAAGTAATATTTCAAACAACCTTTTTACAGTTTCTTCAACAGTGGAAACAATCGCCGTAATATATGTCATATTTTTGAGCACGTAAATTACATATCACATAAGACCTTAAACTTTGCATTAGTCAAGGCATTTCTCCTTCTATTCGTCCTGTGCTGCCTTATAAGAAAATATTCTTTCATCGCATGTTATCTTAGAGTTAATTGTTTCAGGTGGCATTTTGCTCCAGTATTATTCTGTTACAGGCCCATGATCATGGTGCTGTTTGTAATCATCTTTTACATTTGGTGCAGGTTCTACAAAGCCCTGATGTACAGTTTTATGTTTTTTGAGACTATTATCAATCAAATATTGATTTTTCATTACCATATCTCCAATCATGATGAGGACGAGTATTACAGTTACTACAGATTATGCTAAATTGTTGTAGTTTTATATTATTCTTTGTTGGAATAAACACTTGATCATCAGGTAATGGTATTGAGCATTCAGACAACAGTTTTCGTATTTGAAATCAAACGTGAAACCTATATACCGATTTTATTACCTCAAGTATTCTCTCATTTGCATCAGTTAAATGCCAATATAATATTCCACATCCAGCAGTAGGCATCCGTATTGACCAGTTTAATTGATTTTGCCAAGGTGTCATATCAAACTGTGCTATGTATATATTCATTTAATCTTCATTGTCAAATTTCAAAGTGTATCTATCAAAAATGCTCAATAGCTTGTGAGTACAAAAATTGTCTTCTTTATAGTATATTTAATATCATTAAATATTTCTGTAATTCCTTTATTAACTGAGACCTTAAAATGAGTTGCAGGACAAGATTAAGGTGCACTGTATGTTAATTTTGTTATTATCTTTTCAAATTTGAAGCCCATTATTTATTTATCAAAAATTTTAATATCTGAATTAAATCCTGATCTTCGTTCATAGAAATTTGTCTACATATATTTAATACTTTGTTTTACTTTGTCCAGGTTTAGAGTTGCCCTCTCTATGTGAAAACGTGAAGGACGTCGTGGCTTCGCCAAACGCTTCTTTGTTTAAACTTTGTTGCTTCTTTTCGTGGGTTTAGTGTTGAAATTTTAAAATACTGTTTATTAAGTGAAGTGTTTATACGCACTAATTAAAAAGTTGGAGCGTCTCAGTTAGGTTTGGGCGGCGACGCTTAGAAGTTATTTGCTTGAGAAGTATTTGTTCAAACTTGTTAATGGAGGATGTGTTTTAATAAATGGATAAATTGTGGCCCAACTAAAGGCTTAGTGTAGAATTACAGATTAAGTAAATATTTTATATAAAATCTGTGTTATGTTAATGTTGGAAGCTGGGGTTTAAAAGTACAGTGTTTATTGTTAATTGCTTAATATTTAAAATATAAATGAGTAAATATTTTTTTAAAAAAAAGGAATATAGGGGCGTGGTCGTTCTTCCCTCGTTTCTCTCGGTAAGCATAAGGGTATAACCTTTCTTTTGTTTTTGTTCTTTTACATTTTACTGTTTAAAATTTAGTATTAAAAGTCTAGTTTTTATTGCATATTGTTTATTGTCTAAAGTTAATTTTCTAGTTTAAAATGTATAAATTAGTAAATATAAAATAGCGGATATCAGAGCGTGATCCTTCTTCCCTAGCTTCGCTCGATAAACGGAAGGGTATTACTTCTATTTTCTGTTACTAATTTAAACTGTTTAAAATCTTTTATTTAAAGTTGAGTGTTTTATTGTTGAGTATTTTAAATTTTATATGTTCATTTGAATTTATAAAATATATTTAATTTAGGAGAAAAATTGTGGCGTGTGGTCTCGACTACAGGCTTAGCATATAATTATAGATCAAGGAAAATGGTTTTGATAAACTAGGTAAAAAGAGTATGTTTTTAAAAACATATATACATGCCCCATTTTTCTACGATTTACCATTATTTCCTACTATTCACGGTGGTATATGTTTTAAAATACTTTCTGGATAGTAGGGTCATTGGTGCTTATAAAATGGTGGATAATAGGGTCATGGTGAGCTTAGATTATGTAAAAACAAATTTCATTGACACTAGGATCATGGTGAATGTAAATTTTATTTTTCTGTGTGGGGTGAAGGATGTAGAATATTTTAAAAATATAGAGAATTTAATTAGTGACATTGTACATATAAGGCTTACGTTACTACTATACCACTTTCAGAGGATCAAAGTACGTTCTTAATGCAAACTATGGCACTACAGCACAAAACTTATTCTGTCAATTTATGAGCAATATCTAAAGAACAATGAGCAATTATAAAGTACAAATCTGCACCACACTATTGGCAGCAGGGAATACTTGAATAGCAGCAGGATGACCATCAAAAAAGGAAGGATGCTATACCCTGCTATTTCTGCCGAGGGCAAACACTGTACATTCCATATGTATAACGCTTTATATCATATGTCATATTCATTTTGTTTTGTAGGATGGACTCGAGCTGTGAAATATTGAATACTAGAATTCTGTGTTTTAAAACACATATCTCCATGCTTTACTCTCCAAACGTTCGCCCCAAGTTTGAGCCTTTAGGTTCCGCAGGGTAAGGACCACCCCGGGGACAAATACCAGTTAAGTATGTGGATTTGTCTTTTCATGCTCAGTAAGTATATATATGTTATATGGAACAGATCTAGATAGTTTTCAAATTATGACCCAGTGGCTAAGATCCTTAGGGTCTACGGATGAACCCCGAGGCAAATTACAGATTCTTCTATAAATTTGTCTTTTCATGCACAGTAAGTGTATATACTGTTACTGGGTGGGGATCTTAATAATTTCCAATTTATGACCCAGGGAATAAGTCATTCAGGGTGGGATGGACCCTGGAGTGAATGCCAGTTGCATGTATAAATTTGTCTTTTTATGCTCAATATCTATACATATGATCATAACGTGGGGATCTCAATAGTTTCGAAGTTATGACCCTAGGTTTATGTCCCTGGGGATAGGGATGAACCATGGGTCATTATCAGTTGCATGTATAAATTTATCTTTGAATGCCCAGTAAATGTATATATGGTTATGGAGTGGGAATCGCAATACTTTCAACGTTATAACCGAGGAATTATTTTCTAGTTGATAGGAATTGACACAGGGGCAAGACCCAGGAGTCCCAGTGTGATACATATTGACACCTGATCAAAGATCACACTTGCCAATTCTCAGACATGTCAGGCGAACGACTTGGGAGTTATCGGAAATGCATGTATTATCACCCCTACCTCACCACCCCGAGTCCCACACCCAGGGGCAAACCAAAATTTCAAAAGTGTTGGCACAATCCATACCCATAGGACTATCATTGAACAAAGTTTTATGAATCTAGATTTAATTTAATGGTGTAGGAGGAGTTCAAGAACATTAGACACGGACTGTATTACAGAATTGACACGCTTCTTTGTGTATTAACATAAATTGTACTGTATATCGTAACTAAACAATCAAAATACTTCAGCTGAAAAGTCTTACGTTTGATTAAAGCCGCCTGGTCGTCTATGTGCAGTTTGGTGAAGTCGGGAATTTGTTTACAAAAAGCCACAGCACCTTGGACGCTTTTCTCCATGTCTAACATGCAATCTTGGAGTAACATCTGGCGCCGCTCTCTACTTAACGCTTCGGCGTTGTCAGACAGCAAAGTGACACCCAACTCTTGACAAAACTGTTTGTACCTGTCCTGAAAATGTAAGTAAGTTAAAAGAAGCGCTCTCCATCGACATATATGATTTGTTGTCCCCTTCTTCTTTAGAGCAAAGGATAACAACATACGCACTGTCCGGGCAACAAAGTCCACATTTTTCTCTCCTCTTTTAATGTGGTTATAATGTGCATAAACTATTTATGCCAAAATACGTCTACTAACCAAGCCCCTCACCTACTAACCAACACACCGTCTGACTGACCGGTACCCATTCATCACCTGATCAGCAACTACACCTACTAACCAACACGTCGTCTGACTGACCAACACTCACTCATCTACTGACCAACACCACACTTACTAAACAACACGGTGTTTGACTTACCAGCACCCACTCATCTACTGACCAACACCACACTTACTAACCAAACACGCCGTCTTTCTGACCAGCGCCTACTTATCTACTAACCAACACCTACACCAACTAACCAACACGCCGTTTGACTGACCAGTACCCATTCGTCCACTGATCAACAACTACACCTACTAACCATCACACCGTCTGACTGACCGTTACCCATTCATCTACTGATCAGCAACTACATTTACTAACCAACACGCCGTCTGACTGACCATTCATCTACTGACCAACGCCACACTTACTAACCAACACGCCGTTTGAATTACCAGCACCCATTTATCTTCTGACCACACCACACTTACTAACCAACACGCCGTCTGACTGACCAGTACCCACTTATGTACTGACCAACACTTACACCTAATAACCAGCACCCACTCACCTGGCTGACCAGCACACACTCATCTACTGGCCAACAACTACACTTACTAACCAAAGGGTCGAGTAACTGACCAGCACCCACGCAGCTACTAACAAACACCTAAACTTAATAATCAACGAAAAGAGTAGGAGTGCTTACACATGTACACAAGCATACTATCAGCCCGGAAAAAGGTAGGAAGATACACACATTATACACACATACTTATATACTATCGCACAAAAGAGAGTAGGAATGATCACACGTGCATACAAACATCCATGAGGGTGGTACGTTTTAGTTGTGAAAGACAAAGACAACGACATACACACATAAAACATATATACCTGGCAATAATTGAGTAGTATCTCTCTTTCTGAGAAATTTGGGTGACTATAAAAAGGACCGTTGGGGTTGTTAACCAAAAATGGTTAAAACTGGAGGCACCGCTGAACTATTCTTCGTCGCAAGTTTCTCCGCACTGCAGGTCCATAGACCAATGGTCGCTTCAGGATCCCTTGTCTCTCTACATATACTCTTGTTCCATATAGTAGTGTCTGTGATTTTGGTGATGACCCAGTGTGACTTCACATATATAATGTAGTCTGGTATAAACAACATGCTTGAAATGATGATCGACGATTCCATGTTCGTCCACATCTTGACTTGTCTTGAGAACAGATGACGCAAGGGATAAACACACCTCTATATATAGTATACCGGCGGATCGAAACGGATTTGGAGGTTCCACGAATCAAAACGTGTGTGACATATTTCATTTAAGGTTTGTTTTCTATCTGAAAGCAGGAGGAGGTATAACGTCATTTTCAGATCAGAATGCTGGAGTACATGTTACGTGACTTTCGGAGTCAAGGAGCGCTCTTACACAACCCTAGCATCACTCACACTGATAGACTATCACACAAGATAAAGGAGTAGAGGGTACAAGGTTTAAGTTTTTATTACTGTGGAAGACAAAGACATAGAAAACAAACACACAAACACGAAAATATAGGATTATGGCAACGTTTGAGTAGTATCTCTTTTCTGAGAGACCTGGGTGGCCCTGAAAAGGGCCTTTTTTTCCTACAGCCACACTCTCCATTAGTGGCTGCACCTCCAAGCCGTAGTAGATACTTGGCTGTAGGTCTGCATAGAGTTTGACTAACGTCGTTTTCCACTTTAGCTAAGACTTCCACACGTCGTACGTAGAGTATGGCATCTTTGATGTTAGTTTTGTACTCGTTAACATCAACCATCAAATGGAACACGGTACTACTTCGATTCAGTCTCAGACTTACATCCAAATACTTGCCTTGCAGCCACATGTTCAAGTGTAAACGATACCATAGTTTCTAAACTACGTCCTTGTTTGATGTTTTTTGGCGGTCGTAAAATCCTAAATTGTGTGGGGCGTCAGCTTCTGCCAACCCTGAATACATCCAAGGTGTCAGGTATCCATACCACCGTTGCAACGAGGTGTATGTTCTTGACTTTTGTTCCGTACGTCAGGAGATTCAAAAGGTAAGTTCTGACCAGTTTGTTGTTCAAGTAAATCCACTTTGCTGAACAACGAATGCATGAAACTGTTGACGGAAGCCGCTCTGGTATCGGCACATGGACTGGTGCTGTCGATTTTGAGAACTTAGACTCTCAGGTACATGTAACTGTTATTCAAATCGATATAATCGTCGATTTGGCTTTTGATTTCAAACTCGATAGGAGTTGAGGTGTCAAAGAAGACGCGGTATGAAATTCTACCCACTGAGATTCTTGCATCGTCATCATTGTCGGAGGCCTGGCAAGCATATCGAGTTCTGTCTTGGAACATTCGCAAGAATCTCGGTGTATAATTATTTTTTAGTAATCAGAATTTCCAAATCTCTGACCGTTCTTCTTTTCATATTCTTTTTCTGGTCGTGTGTATGAGGTCTGAAGGTTTTTCGACGTTTCTTGCCTTTGTCCTTGCTGTGGATGAATCTATGCCTTCGACAAGAGTGTGAAGTGAATTTATAAGGGTGTCTTGGCAACCAAGGAGTTCTTCTCCTATCGGACAGGAATTTTCCTTTTCACCGTTTGGCGAAAAACGTGACGATGTGTTTCTGGATCTTGTAAAGGGAACCGTTCCTTTCAAGATGATTTCTTTAGGTGCTTTTTGAATAATTTGTTTTTGCATAGGTGCATTGACTTTGGTAAGTACTGACAAGATGTTCCAATGTTTAGCTAAACGAGAAGGGATAGCCTGTTTTCCTTTTTTGGAAGACATCTTTGAACGTCTATAATAGTGTGAACTCTGAGAAGAAGACATCTTGTCCAGAGGAACTGAAATGAATCTTATCCAGCACATCTTATTTTGTACTGGAATTCGTCTCCACTTATTGTCAGGACGTAGTACCAACTTTGAATACCACTGGACTACCAGGTCTTGTCAATGGACTAAATCGTCCCAGTTCTTGTTTGAACAAATCCAGTAATCTTTGTAATTTTCCTGTTCTGTCTTTTTTTCTTAAGGGATGTCACCTTTTTGGCTGCAGCAGCAAAAACTATATCAACAGAAGAAGACAACGATGACAACGCAGAAGAAGTAGAAGTCCCTTCAGATACGAGATTTCATTTTTTTTATCAGATGGGGAAAAACTTGTCTTAAATCTGCTGAGAAGAGGAAGAGGAGACTGCCAGTTGCAGTACCTTTTTTTCTTAAAAGGGTCGTTTTTTGGTTTTCTTTTTCTTCTTGGGAGAAGTTGATGTTTAGTGTGAACTCACTGCCACTCTCTTACTTTTTGTCTGTCTTTGGATTTGGGTTTTTCGGTACGTTTGCTTTTATACCTTTGGCTACGGCATTAGAATCCCGTCGTAGAAGAGAACGCATAATCAAACCTCCTAAAGATCCAGTTCCACCTAGTTTCAGGATAACTTGTTTCTTCCTTTGAATATCGATCCTTGGATCAGCGAATTGTGTCAAAACTACTGTATGTTTTTTCACAAAGGGCTGTGTTTGGTGAGGAATGCGAATAATTCCTTGTAGTAATTGACGTGCTGTCAAAGTAAGTCATCGTAACACTTCTTTGAGACTGGCATCTAACAAATGCGAACTCATTCGTGCGTCTCTTTTACGACTGATGGCATTTAGTGAACTAATCAATTTGGCAGGAGGATGAGATCGAAAGGAAGTCATGTTGAATACTGTCAGAGAGGAAAGAAAGTGAATGGTGTTTTCATGTTTTTTAGACTGACGAAAACGAGGAAGGTGACGTGTAAATGACTGGACCTACTTCTTGACACCAATCGTGAAACAAATACGTACGAAATAACAAATAATATGGAGTGGTAGGTTTCAAATCGATCAGTAAATACGCATGTGACAATTGAGTGGCATCGTCATAAGCATAATTCAGCCAAGGTGTTCCTAATTGTTTAGCCAAGACTTGAACTTGATATGCGTCTCTCGGACTCTCAAACAACACCTCATACTGAGTATTAAGACTAATTGTGCGATGCGCTTTACTTTGTTGAAATACATTTTGAGCAATGTAAATAATACCGGCATTACGATGATGTCTTTCTTCTTCGTCTTCTCCAAAAATGTCATCGAAGATGATGTGATGCCGTTGAATAGATTCAGACACGATTCCATCGTCTCCGCGAGGAATCCAATCTATAAATGAAATGGATTCTTTAAGTAACGTGTAAGCGGATTCCCAGTCTTTGTAACACCACACAATACTTTGTGAAAGACGATCGAACACATGTGATTTGTGTTCGTTCAAACGTTTGACAGATTCGGTTTTGCCTGAGCCAATTGGTTTACATACAGTGGCTCCCAACTTTGACGATCTGACCTTTCGCCAATCACTTTGAGAATGGTTGATGCAGCCATAACTCTCGGGTGGTTTGGAGAATTCTGAGACAATCACCGAAAGCACAAGACACTTAATACATGTTTAATATTTTTTTTATGGTAAAACAAAAATATTCACATTTAAAAAAAGTTAATGTTTTATTTCTTTCATCAGCCACACAATTCTCTTTGGCATAGTCAGTGACCTCTTGTTTCCGGGTGTCGAATCCAAGATTGTTCCAGTCAGGTACATCCTTCCAGTCATAAATCTGTTGGTGTATCCAACTAGTCACACACACTTCTTGTGAGTATGAAGGGTGAAACATTTCTTCTAACACAGAGGTAGAGAAGTCGTATTCATCACTAATCGCAGCATTTTTACCACAATGAGTTTTCGTGCACATATAAAGTTTGGGTCGTTATGTCTTTGCATGAACTGGTCATACATTTTGCAAAGGATATCTGCCGGTAAACGAAATCCAAGAAATTCAGTCTCTAACACACACAAGACACGTGGTCCAAAATTCAAAGGAGTCGTATCGTCTTGTGGAATCAATTCTTTTAAAAGTACTTGGTAATTCAATAAGTCGTAAATGATGTTATTGACTTACTCCCACGGAGTTCCGTGTAACACTGAAGACAAAAGTCGTGTCATGGAGAGACTTATAACGTGTTTGCAGAAGAGTGTTATCATGTGTTGGCAGAAAACCGATTTCCCTGTATGTCTTCTTCAATCATCATTTTCATATAATTCAGATACCAATGGTTATTTATTTTATGGTGTATTTGATGCAACTGTTCTTTGCGTTTCACTTGAATCTGTACAAAGTGGTGGTAAAAGCGTTCTCGCAGCTCCGAAGGTAAGCTATGAATTCTCTCCTCTTCTAAGGTATCCATGGAGATAATAATCTTGAGCGACCAAGTGAAAGTAGTAACAGCACGCAGACCGGTTGGGCATGTTTGAAGGTAAGCTATATCTTTATACTACCATTCGTGAAGTTTCACATCGCAACTGAAACACTGTACTTGATCTCCTTATCCCAAATAGACAAATCCCGCTCTTGTTAATGGTTTGAGAGTATATCCTTCCAAATATTTGGGCCATTTCGCTTTGAACGTCTGGAACTGACTAGCAAAATCATAATAGCCAGAAAAAGCCAAGGGACACGTGTATTCTTCTTTGATTCGGGATTGTCAATGAGCTTTTGGTATCCGGTTGGTTTGTAGATGCAGGGACGGCATCTCTTCAGTAGTGGAGCGGAAAGGTCTTGATGTATTGGTGATGTCGCAGGGTACAGCATCACTTTTGCCGCATAACACAGCATCACTCTGGTCACATGGCGCAGCATCACACTAGATTTCATATAAGTAATTTGGTTCATCCCCATGGTTTCGGTGTCGAATTTATTTTTCTCGTTGAAAGTATGTACTCAAAATTATCTTTCTTTGATCTGATATAAATTTTTTTGCAAGGGTGGGCTGACGATTTGATGATCAGACAAACATACAATTTTGTGAGGATCGGCCGTGGTGACAAGTAAATCTTGATCTTGACATGATTTTAAGGCTTCTTTCGATACGTCAAAGTTTACCACTTAACTCGAACGATAGTTCAATGTCAGTCCTATACTTTACATTTGGTATCAAGTTGTCCTTGCTTATCTCGGGACTGTTAGCCGTAATCTTTAGGTCCACCACTGGCAAACTCAAAAAGTGTCTTCTGCATGTTCGTCGGTCTACTTTCCTGAGTGTTCATATTCGATGTGTAGGCGATAGTGCCCAGGCCAATTGATGTACATGCAAATATTGGTAACAAAGTAAAGGACAAGGTCTCCCAAAGGTTTTAACACCGAGTACAATTTTAAACGAGCATAAGCTGTCAGGTACGCAGCAACGATGACATCGCCAAACTAGTCGGGGGAAACAGACTCCATGACTTCTTTGTAATTCATCAATAGCAAATCTTTACGTATGATTTTCATGTTGTTTAAAGAGGTTTCCTTTATCGTCGATGAACTGAAAGTATTGACTTGGATCTACCAAGTATTTCGTCTTTTTCAACAACGGACGTTGAGCCAGTTTTCCACACAAACAATTCAGCTCGACTTTCGAAAACGATTGTCTTCCTTCGTTGTGTTCTACGTGTTCCAAGTCGATGACTTCTATGGATCGATACCATTGCTTTAATATATCATTTTTATCTGAAGTGACACCAGGAAGGATAACGCTGGCTTCTTGTTTCAATTTCAGAAACTCGTCGACGTAGCCTGAAAAAAATACTAGACTCGAGTCATCATACTGTTGGTATTGTTCCGTGGTAGGAAGATGCAAAATTTTGTATACTTTTATCAATCAGTATCCACGATCGAGAGCATTAAACAATTCGACCTTCACACCTTCACGCACATTTCTGTCAAGGCGCATCGTGACAACAAGGTTTGTGTTGATTACACGTTTCAACACACGTACGACATAAAGGAAACATCAGTTTTCCGTCTCAATGACGAGGCAGCACGGGATGGTACAAATTCGTGGGTGGAATAACTCTACATTTGATTAGACCTTCGATCTGGCGAATGTCTTCAACGTCGATATGCTGTCAAAATTTAAGGGTGATCGGTAGGAAAGCTAGCATATTTACACACCCAAGGATACGGCGAACACACGTCGATATCTTTCATTTGTTCTTCTTGAAATTCGTCGACTTGGTACAACAAGTGTGTAGCATTCGTCCCTCCAAAAAATAAACTGTCTTGAGAATTCAAAGATTCAATGTCCATCACATCGTAGTCTTCAACGATGCGTCAAAATTCTGGATCTGTTTTCAAAAGTCTATCGTAGTCGTGTTCCCACATTTCTACTATTCGATATCATTGAATTTATTAACTCTGGCGTAGTTGGCAACTTTTGTCACACAAATCTTCAATGGTCAACCCTGTCAAAGGATTTTCAGTCTTGGTGAGGACAACACGTGGGACATGCATGAAACAAACATCCCTGAAATTCATACACGATCTGTGGGTTCTCTAAATCCCAACCATCCAAGGAATACGATGTAGTCTTCTTTTTCTCCGCCATTTATGGCATGTTGTATCCATTTGTCCTGAATTTGGCACACGCAATGCAACCAACGCAAAGCTTTGATTGAATACAGACGGTTGATGAATTGATATGATTGAGGTGGTATGATGGCTAGTTTGTTTTCAGGCATAAGCTTCTTTTGGTACACTAATCCACACGCTTTGACAATGGCAGAAGCTTTCGTGAAGGGATTGATACCTCAATGCTCAAGAAATAACAGGAAATTTTCCACAAAAACGTCGTAAAATGTCCACATTGGACTGACAATATTTCAACATTTCTTCTCAAAAATCAAAAGGGTCTGAAGAGTGGGCGTGATATTAGGCACAGAAAGCTTATTTTTGTTCACAAACGGGAACACGACGTACTGATATGCTTTGGTAATGAAAAAGTGTATACAATAGCCTTTAGCTATTTCTGTCATTCCAAACGTTTGAGGCATTGTACTAAAGGGCATAGCCAAATAGCTCATGGAATCTTTAAATTGTACGTTTGCCACTTTCAGGTAATGATTTTTGATCTGCTCATGGTGACATATGGGAATTCAGTTTCTTGTTCTGAAAAATGTATCAAAATACAATTGTGAGCAATGACTGTAGCGTATTCATGACAGTGACTGTAACAACACACCACCTCTTCGATGCAGGTGTCGTCGGTGGGGCCTAAAACCCACTCAGCAAAATCATAAAGAATATGGGAGCCACGAACTATCTTTTCACGTTCCCTTGGAATCACGCTGCAATTCCGACAGTGCGCTATGAGTCACACAAAAGTTAGGAATGTCAATCCCAGTGCCTTGAGAACATTCAAAGTTAAAAAAGATAAAATTGACACGATGGTCCGCTTCTTGTTCTTGTTCTAGTCATTCAATAATTCCTTGGGTTCGTCGTCATATCTCTGACAGAAACACTAATGATCAAGTTCGACGACTTGACCACAAATGCGACATCGTTTCTTTTCAAGACAAACGTGTGATGTTTTGGATACTGTCAATAAATTGGAAGCACCTTCTTGTTGTATGAACTGTTTCAAGCGATGACGTTTGTAACACGCACGACACACGAAAGTTCGTCGGCAGGCGGAGTATCGAATCCTTTTTTGTCCTTCATGAACACAGGGTCTAGACGCTAAACAGCCATGACATCTCTCTCGACGATAAATCCGAGATATGCGATAGTAGTAATGGCATCAAAATGATTTTAGTGATGATAAATGTGAATGTATTTTCCGTCTGGAAAATGTGGTCCTCGAAACAGGAAATCTTCGCGAACGATCTGAGGGTAAACTTTCAACGTATAATGAGGGGCTAGTACGTCTTGAAGTTTCTGCATTTTAAGAAATCCACACACGGTCTCTTTCGAATTTCCTGCTTGTTTCAAAAGGATTTTTGCTTCTCTCTGTAGCTTGGTTATGTCCGATTTTATAATACTATCTGATAATCGTTTCCATTCTGGTGTATCCGTATTCTCTGCGTACGCTCAAGCCACCACGATGGTGCTGGCTAAACACATCTGATATTGGTCGTTATTGATCCTAACGATATTTGTTTTTGTAGTCGGGAGCTGATACTGAAGTAGGTGAAACGTGTATCATATAAAGGTAGCTTTTCCATCGATCATGTCAAACCCATCATTGGATTGTTGCACGTGTTGAATTTTATTCAATATTTTGGAATAGGTTAATTTCGCAGGTGTACTAAATTCGATCCAAACAGGAGCTTTCAAACTGTCGTGAGTAATTGACAGTCACAAATAATCTTGATCTTTAGCTTGGCACTGTCTTTTCAACTCCGTTAACATAGACTCCAATAAGTCGATAATAAAGGCAGCTGCTTCCACTGCAGGGACTTGAGACTTGAATTCTTTAAATATGACAGTGTAAGTGTAAGCAGTAGTTCTAAATTTTCTGGAAGTCACATTGTGAGTAGCTGAAATATGAATCATTCTGGTCTACCGAACGACTTTCTTTCTTGGCCAATTTGGACTCTCTGGGTCTTGGGATTGAGGAGGAGATGGATGGTGTTGGATGAGAATCCATCGTGTCCTCTTCAAATCGCTAGGGTGAACTTCTGCCAACACTTTCTTGGTTTCTGATTTCTCCTTGGAAGGTCGTGGTCCTTCATGTCGGTAAATGATTCAAATTCAAGTTTAATTTGACTAGGGTTACCTATCTCTCCTTATAAATAGAGCACCCAATACCTAACAAAAACACTTATTTAGTTTCAAACTGTGAAGATGGAAGAGCCACAACAGATCACACTTCTTATCAGAGATTTACACAGAGTTATTCGAAAGTACACTTACAAGAAGACGTCTGGAGAAACTCCAGACTGCTCCTCGCAAGATAAAATTAAAGATACCTGTTATGTCTGACAGGAGAAAGGACATTGGGCTCCAGAATGTCCACAACGTCAAAGAAAAGGAACCTCTAAGACAGGAAAAATGAGATTCATAGACAAATCTAAAAAGATACCTATTATCAATGTCATGCAAAAGGACATTGTTCTTCAGAGTGTCCCAAGAAAGTGAAAAAGAGACAAAAGAGGAGCGTTTAGAAGCATAAAAAGCTGAAGAAGATACCACTCATCCAAAAGAGAAATTCAAACCAAGACAAGAAGAAGAACACATTGCAGTTAAGAAATTAAAAAAAGTAAGACAGTAAAAGAAAACAAGGACTATTGTGATTTGTTTTAAATTTCATTGCGATTCTTATTCACGAAAATATGCCAAACACGTAAGTGTATCCATGTCTTGATTTGTTCTTTACGTATTGATCAGAATCTGACGCACATACATTTTATAATGGAGGGATTTGTTTTGTTTGATTTGGCAATTGTTAGTAGTAGCTCTTTTCTGAGATATTTGGGTGGCTTTGAAAAGGGACGTTCGGGTTTGAAAAAATACGAACTTGCCAACATCAGCTGTAACTGCTTTAAACCCTTTGACCCTTTCTACATCCAAATCCTACTGCTACCACTGTAGTGGTGGTAGTGACTGGACGTCTATGTAGTCATGGAATGTTTAGAACTCTTGTATTGTACAGGTTTCTTGCTCTTCGTTACGCCAAAGAAGTTTCATACATTTCGCTAAGGTGTTTTAACTCCGCCAAAATGCTATGTAACAAACTGACAGTTTTGTATTCACTAACTTCCTACTGTTCATTGTTAAAGGTTTCATATCTTCTTACATGTGTGTGTGTGTGTGTGTGTGTGTGTGTGTGTGTGTGTGTGTGTGTGTGTGTGTGTGTGTGTGTGTGTGTGGTCAAACTTAAGAAACTTAAAACATCGATTACTCTTATAATAACAATTTAATCCATTGATGAAATATTATCTTGGTTCCACAGTATCTCAAGGTTTCGAAGCTGTACTCTCTCTCTCTCTCTCTGTGTTAGAGAGAGAGAGAGAGAGAGAGAGAGAGAGAGAGAGAGAGAGAGAGAGAGAGAGAAAGAGAGATAGCAGAACAGACAAATGACATACTTTAATCTTTTGTTGCTTTGCTGCCATAACGTCCTTGTTGAAAAATTCATCTAGATCCTCACATAGCGAATTCTGAGCCTCGTCCACCTTCTCAGTCATCCACTCTAGTTTGGGGTCTTTGGGTGGGGGCTCATATCTGGGTGGGCCACAATTCACAGAGCCGAGTGCATTTTGCTTTACTTCCGTAATGTTTTTCGAGCGTAACTCGTGTGTATATCGCCCTGTTTTAATAGCTGAAAAAAGCAACAACTCCTACTCATGGAGACAATAGTTCATATGTTCCCTCTAGAAGCATGGATGCAAGAATGGAAAATGATGGATTTAGTATTAAATTAGGGCTAGAACGAAAATACGATTTATGATTCGTCTGAAATAAAGTGTGTTTAAGACGCGGCACGCTTGAATCGTTCTTAATGCGAATTTCAGTCATTTTTCAATGGACACAAAGATACAAACGAGACCAAAAGTGAGTTAATATAGGTTCTATATCCAACATTAGCTTAACTAAAACCTGTCTTTTCTCGTGGAATTAAACAAAAATCGAAAATTTAAAAATTATTATCATCTATACGAACGCCGTAAAGTACGTATTTCGGTAAGCTTATTATAGCGGATCACTCGGCCTCACTACCACGAGTATCGCCTTCTCAGGTTCTTTGGATAGGTATTTATGCTGGAGTAAAATCCCTCTGTATCCATCTAAGGTCTGGCACTCCAGAATATGACATATTTCTGCGACAGCGGGCTGTGCCGTACTTCCGGCTGCAACTCACCACTTGGCCGCCGACTAGATTATTCTCCGGTCTCTGCGTCGCTCTTGTAGTTGACTATATCATGCCGTGAGTTGCCAACTTGATCGTATTATGAGTCGCCGACTGGATCTTGTTGTGTCGTGTCCACTGGATCGAATTATGAGTCATCGACTGGGTCGTGGTCTGAATCCTTCAATATCGACAGAGAGACGAATACAGACGAAGAAATGAGAGAAGAGGTATCTTCAGTAACAATTTGTATTCTTGAAAAAAATTGAGAAACAAAATCTCAATTCTTTCTTAATGGGCCTTGAAGGTCCTTTGTTCTGGTCATTGAAAGACCTCATCCTTGACCTTTCGAGATTCGTAATTTGGCATCATCCTATTCGGCGATCTACAGCCAAATGTGATTTCTCCGGGTGGGTGACTTGCACTACTTCCAGCGCAACAACATTTGTCCCGTATTTATATCGAACAGGCGGGATCACGTGACCAAAATTTAAGGTACACTAGACGGTGCTACAAAGCCCACTTACATTAAAATAAAAACTTGAACTTTAACGAAAGGATAATTTTGTGTCCATGTGTTTTTCTTATTACACAAACCCCGCCCCTACAACTATGTGCTACCACGCACAGAAAAATACACACAAAAGGTCATGCGAAATCAAGGTGAAATTAAAGTTAAATACAGGATCGAATAATCACAATAATTAATGTCCAGTTCAAAAGTCAGTCATAATGTTACAGTTTCAAGCGCACTTAGTCCCTATTCCGGATCAGAAAACCCAACATGGAATCCATCCAACTTCTTGGGTAATTTTCTCTTTCTCCTAGGTCGCTCATCATCAGTTATTCATGACCCTTCATTGTCACTGTCGATCTCTGGGAGAATTCCTGTTGTGCAATCGATGGGGTAAGGGGCAACAAGACTCGCATCGTCGAGGTCGTCGTTCTCCTGACTTTTGCCAAAACTTTCCGACTTCTCAAAATCCAATGCCTTCGCTCTGTCAGTGGCTTCATTATGTCCCTGATTTCTTTTCAAGCGGTCTACGTGTACTACGAAAGGACTCTCGTGTGTGCCGCATTAAACCTTATAGTTAACATCACTTAACCTATCAAGGACTTTGTAGGGTCCATACCAAAATGCGAAATCAACTTTTTCCTCTTCTGTGAAAACAACTAGAGAATATCGCCTGTATGAATTCGTTCCCATCGGATCCTACAATCGTAATAGCGCTTCTGTCGCCGCATGTTGCATTCCAAGCTCTCTCTCTCTCTCTCTCTCTCTCTCTCTCTCTCTCTCTCTGGCGAAACTATTGGAAAATTCTAATCTTCTTTCTAATGCTTGAACCCATCCATGCGAACTGTGTTAACATTGATCGGGTGGTTTTCCGAACACAACGTCTAACGGCAAATCAGCCTCCCTTCCACTCATCATGAAATTTGGAGTGATACCTGAGGTTGTATGCACTGATGAGCAATACGCCATCGCTAGGTATGGGTGGTACTCGTCCCAATCTCTTTGTCGCTCTTCGACAAAAACAGATAGCATGCTGCCTTGCATTCGATTCATCCTTTCCACCATGCCGCCTCTCTATACGTGGTACGGAGTGGTCTAGTTTTCTCGATTCCACGGAGTCGACACATTTCACGAAATTCATTATCGAACTTTGGGCCTTAATCCGCGGGTATCTGTTTTGACACGCCGAAACCTGTGACGACTTCATCTACTATCAGTTTTGCTACGACCATAGCTTTCTGGCAAGGCATTGGGAATATATCAGTCCATTTAGTAAAGTAGTTAGCGACCACGAGAATGTGAACATTTCCATTTTCGGTCGTCGGAAATGGTCCTCTGATATCAGCAGCGATACCTTCCATCTGAACTCCTGACGCAACCAGCTGCATTGGAGCTCTCCTTTTCTGTCCTTGTGACTTTCGCTTCGCACAGGCGTCACATCTCTCGCACTACAGTCGCATGCCTTTCTGAAGTCTGACTCAGTAATAACCTGTTTTGATCATCCCCAAAGATTTTCTGATGCTGAGGTGTCCACCATTGTGCAAATTGTGTGCCATACGTAGAACAACATTTTTCTTTCCTCTTGGAACAATAGCTTGACTGTGAATTTCTCTCCCTAGCTGGTCCCACTGACTCCAGAGACTCTTGACCAACACGCCATATCTTGTGACTTCCTTCCACGGTGGTTGTTGCTTGCTTTCAACACAGCCTTTAACAATTACGACACCCGGGGCAGATTTCGGAGTCTCGGCAAATTCGCTGCCACCACATGATGTCTGTATCGCAGCTGCTGACATATCAATTGCAACACTGTTCTTTGTCTGTTGCCGGATCGTCGTGCTTACTTTGGTCTTCTCGTACCTGGTTGACATCGCTACTTGAAAACCGCACTGTTTACATGGACCTCTGGAAAGGGACTCAGCGTTACGATGCAATCTTCTAAGACGATGTCAAATCTGGAACTGATAATGTGATAAGACTTCAATCCGTCTCGTGTATGTGCCAATGGAGCCCCGCCATAACTCAAGCTATCAGTCGCTCGAAGGTCCCGGACATGTTACAGAGCTATAACGGCATACCACTTAACTCGTATAAATCTTGCCTAGTTGCAAATGTCGTCTCCAACCGATTCTCTGGCTCCATTTCTACCTGCCAGTATTCACTCATGGGGTCCAAGGTCGAGAACAAGGATACTCATGAAAGCCGGTAAAGTGACTCATCGGTCCTTCGTAGAGGGTAGGCGTCTTTCGAGGTCACGTCGTTCAAGGTAGTCGACGCAAAACCTCGTTGTGCCGTCCTTGTTCTTTACGAAAACCACTGGCAATTAACATGGACCGGAAGATGGTAAAATGATCCCTTTTTTCAACACGTCGTTCACATGCTTGTCAATTACTTGCCTGGAATGAATTTGAACCCTTCTTGGAGGCAGTTTTACTGGTCTCGTGTTCCTCGCTTCAATTCTGTGTAGAATCTTTGCAGTTCTCCCAAGATTAGAATCAGACACAGCAAAGAGCGTCTAATAGTCACAGAGGAACTTATCCACCTATCTCGCCTGTTCCCCGGCGAGTGATTCCTTTTGATGTCCGGAACAGTTCTTCTAGATATGTTCGTACACGAAGCTGCGACTCCCTATGTTGAAGGCAACGAACCGTCATATTCCTCTGCAAGTCGAGGACTCCTTCGACTCCTTCTACTCTAATAAGATTTGTCCCAGCATAGAGTGTATGTTTTTCCCCAGTCGCATTCAGTATTCGTACTGGCGAATTCCCTTCCTTGAACTTGACCAGCGTCCTTGAGACAAGGATGTCGTGACGTTCTCTGAACTTCTGATGCTGTACAACCACTAAAATTTCCGGCACTGCTGAAGACGGCAGCGTGTCTGATTTTCCTGTAACGCTCATTATGTGCATAGCTGGAACTTTCACTGTTTTAGCAACAAATATTTGGGCGCATCCTACTTGTCCTTCAAACGTACAAGGTAAGTTCTGTTTACCAAGGTAAAGGCGACCTTTCTTACATCCAGTTGGCATGAATTAATCTTGAGAACATCCAACCCAAGTATTCCTTCTGCTGTGATGTCTGCGACCAGCATTTTATGTTGTCGACGAATTCGCAATAGGCTTACTTCAATTTGTCCTCTCCCATCGACCGACATAAGTCTACCGTCTGCAAGACTGACTCTTTCTCTCATAGGAAGTAGGTTTAGCCTTTTCTCTGGCTTGATCCTCCGATATACCTCTGTAGATAAGATATTTACGATAGCACCCGTATCATTCAAAAGATTGGCACAAGTGTCAGCGATCGGTTTCCAAGTCGATAAGTTGCTTCCTTCCTTCGACGAATTCGCCTTTGCTGGCCTCTCAGTGCAACACTAAATACAGCTTCTTTTCTTCTTGTGTCCAAGTATTAATGGCTGAACACATCTCAAAGTGAACGATAAAATCCATCAAGAGTGTGGTCCCAAAGTACGACATCAAAAAGGAGTTGTCACTTTATCATCCCATATGAACGTGGCTTCAGTTTTCTTCTTGATCTTCGGCGATTCTGAAGGTTTCGACTTAACATGTCCACGGACGTCAATCCGTCGTCGGGGACGATTCCCTCTTTTGACGACGTCCTTGCCTTCCTTGTCGTCTCCGCGCTCCTATTCGTAGCCCCCTTTTTTGTAGGAAGCCCATCCTCTAAGTCCTTGCATTTCCTTGTTAACCGCCGAATCTCATCGTCGAAAGAAGTTGCCATCTTTATATCAGTTTCGGAAGTCATCATCCATTAGCCGAATGGTGAACCTTCTCAAGCCATCTTAATTCTTTATGCTACTCCACGACCTATCCCACCGCTTCCAACACTTTGTTGAGGATATCTTGGCCATACTACCATCAGTCTCTCCTTCCTAAGTTCTTTGGATAGATATTTATGTTGGACTGAAATCCCTCTGCATCCGTATAAGGTGTGAATGTGACAGATCTCTGCGCTAGCGGGATTTGCCATTTTCCGGCTTCAGATCGCTGCCTTGTCGCCGACAACGTTGTTCTTCGGGTCTCTGACTGCGCCGCTCTATATCTTATCTTTAGCTCTTCCTTATTCCACGCCACCATTGCAACCACAGTTGGCCCCGTATTTATACCGGACAGACGAGATCACGTGATCAAATCTAAGACACTAGATGGAGCTGCAAAGCCCCCTAACATTTAAAATCAAAGCTTTAACTTTAACGAAACGAAACTTTAGTGTCCACGTGTTTTTCTTCATTACATTATTCTCTTCTGCCATTTAGTGTATCACTAATAAAAAGTTGCATTTTGAATGACTTGAAATCATATAGAAAGCACTCTGCAATCAGCTGTACATAAATAATCACAAAACTCCAACTGGCATTTGTGCTACCTCTTTTTTTTCTTGAAACATGTAAACTTGTGAAAGTTCCTCTCAAGCACAGTGCAACGTTCTGTTGAGAAGAATGCAGACGACAGTGGTATAGGGAGAGATGGGATTAATGAGAATTTAACAATACGGATGCCACTATACGTGTCTTTGCGAATTGTACATTGCATTTGGCTCGGTAATGGGGATCTATGGAAAGTTAACATTAAGTTTGAACTAGTATGGGGCTTATGGGAATTTGCCATTACACTTAGCACTGTTTGGTCCCCTATGGAAATTTAATAGGATGGAGAGACAGGCAAATACACTTAATGAGAGATAACATTACTCTTTGGAACTGGAACAAAAACAGTGGAATGTTAGAGACATGATTCTATGTTTAGAGTTTATGTTTAGAACATGGAAAGTACCGTAATAAATTCCGATTATCTTTTTAACAGACCGATAGAAAAGTTGACCTTATTCCAGGAACTCAGCTGCAGCACTCTATAAATTTTGTCAAAAATTGTGAATGTACCTTGTCTCATTTTGCCATATTCCTGAGAGAGAGAGAGAGAGAGATGGTGGATGGTGGGGGAGAGAGAGACAAAAATGCAGAAAAAAATCAGAAAAAACATATATATATATATATATATATATATATATACATATATATATATATATATATATATATATATATATATATATATACATACACACATACATATACATATATTGTTTTGTTTTTTCCCCCCAAAATCAACACATTATTATTCCACGCTCAACTTCTTCAACTTCTTCATTTACTCATCAAATAGAGAGGGGGAATTAGGGCAGTCCATCCTTTTCATGTGTGATGCCTAAGTTTAAATGCACAACGTAAATCACAATACAAACATTTAGCTGTGAACATATCTATAGGGTTCATGACGTTGGTTGGTGACATGTGGGTTCCAGTGTTCTATGATGGTAATGTCTGGACACAGACTTTAGACTACGATGTCGAGCTAAAAATAAAAAAGAGATAATGATCACGAAATCAACGTTCTATTTGTTTTCTTCGTTTCTAGGGAAATGGTATCCAAAACAACTCAATAATTGGCTTAGAGAGAATCCAAGACTTCTTTGATCAAGAAAATACGCACAATATTGTCCACCGACAATTGAAGATGGTCATTGTAATCTCAACTTATTCAAATGGGTCAAAACATAATTTCTTCTCAGATAAATGTTGACTTTTTCAAATGTACTCAGAGACTCCGCTACGTGATACCGTATTCATAAAGGTTACGCAGAGCAATAAGTACATATTGTTTTCGCCTTGTCTAAAATGAAATAGATGGAGTGTATTGTACACATTTTTTCAAACGTTTGATTCTCAGTTTTTACCATTGCAACATTTAAACTTAAAATTTAAAGACAGTTTGAAATAAAATCCTAAAGAATGTTGCCGTACTGTTGGATACAATCAATTTCACAAAAGAAAACTATTTTTAAAGTTAGAATTTGAACTGTGATCAGTTGATTCGGAAAAAATTATTTTTTTAACAATTAGATAGAGAGACAGTCTATTTTGTATTATTCAAGAAGAAGATGTAGGTACCTAGTTTGAAATAGCAAAATGAAACTAACTGATAAGTTTTACCTAATGACAGACAAACATTTACTTTTGCAAACAAGAACACATTTGTACAGTCTAATACCCATACACTTACAAACTAATATATGCATTTTGTTTAACTGTCGATTTTTTATGTCTATATTGTACTATTCTATAAGAAATACAGCTGCAGAGTTTGAAATAGCAAATTAATTTTAATGCTAATGATTATCTAATGACCGACAAATACTTACATTTACAGACAAGAACATTCTAACAATTTAATAGGGGACCCCGGGTCGTCGAGTGGTCTAAGGCTCTCGCCTTTACAGATCACTGACATCTCACCGCTGTTCGCGTGGGTTCGAGTCTCGGGCTCGGCCAACATGGGTATGGGAGAAAGCTTGCCAGTAGCTTCCCGTGGGTCGGTGGTTCTTCCAGGGGTTTTGTCGGGTTCTTCCTCCATCAAATATACTGGCCGCCATGTATAGCCTATCATGTGCTGAAAAATGGCGTTAAACCCAAAACAAACAACCAACCAAAAATTTAATACCACAGCATTCACAAACTAATATATGCATTTTGCTGAAATCTCGACTTGTTGTGTCTATTTTGCATTATTGAGTAAAAAAAATATAGGCTTAGAGATTGAAATAGCAAAAGAAATTCACTAATAAATTTGACCTAATGGTAGACAAACACTTACTTTTACGGAGAAGCACGCATTCTTACAATGGTATATCTATACACTTACAAAACTAAATATGTGCATTCTCAATTGTGTGTGTCTATTTTGTATTATTCGATAAGAAAATATAGGTGCTGAGTTTTGAAATAGCAAACGTAATTGACTGATTAATTGTACCTAATGAAAGACAAACACTTACTTTTACAAACATGCATTCTTAAAATTTTATACCCCTCACTTACAACTTATATACTCATTTAAACGACGTTTTTTGTCTATTTTGCATAATTCTATAATAAAAAAGAAATAATAGGCGCTGAGTTTAAGATAGCAAATTCAATACACTGAAACATTTTACCTAATGATAAACACTTACTTTCAGACAAACACAGTTTTTGTCTTTGCTTTCATTTTTCACCGCATCTGATGACCGATGTCCTAAAATGTAACACACAAAACATTCATCTCTACTCTTGTTTTGGCACCAGGTTGCACGGTTCTTGGTATGTGTGGTTACTGTCCATTGACGTTGTAGACATTCTGGTGCCCAATGCGCGTTCACTTGACATACATAACAGGTCCTTGGAGCAGTTTTGAGTCTCCACATATGTCGAGAGAGAGAGAGAGAGAGAGAGAGAGAGAGAGAGAGAGAGAGAGAGAGAGAGAGAGAGAGAGAGAGAGAGAGAGAGAGAGAACAATCGAATTAAAGTATAGTATACTACGGGAGAGTGTCACCATGAAACGACCACACAACTCTATAGAGAAGTCAAAGGTGAATCGACGGCGACGAAGAAGACAACGTTGTGTCGCTCGATACGACGAGAACAGTGTTGGCAGAAGTGCCCCTTAGCAATTTCCATGATGATTGGATTGATTCCTATACATCATCACAGCTGACAAAGGCAAGGTCATCCAAGATTGAAAATCTGATTCAATCTGCGAGCAAACTGACTACGAGAAAATGCCCAACCACAGCGTACACGTACACACCTCTAAATAGTTTGTAAGTGTAGGGGTATTAGACTGTACGAATATTTGTTTGTCTGTAAAAGCAAGTGCAGTGTGTCATTGTGTAAAACTTATAAGTGAGTCTCATTTGCTCTTTCAAACTCGGCACTTATATTTTAATATGGAAAATAGATATAATAAAACGAAATGCACAGATTTATAGATTTGATTACTTCTGTCCTCCCCTTTCTCTCTCTCTCTCTCTCTCTCTCTCTCTCTCTCTCTCTCTCTCTCTCTCGGTAACAATATCAATTGCCATCTTTTTCTTCTCCTGAATTGACTGATAATAGTTCAATTTCTGATATTTAAATAATGTTCTTACGTGAAATTGTTTTTATCTAATAATGCGGTGACATTCCTTTGGTTTTTATTTTAAACTGTCTTTGATCTTTAAGTTTAAATGTTGTGAACATGTAAATTGACGATCAACAATTTAAAAAAGTTTGCAAATGTTGCAACGGCAAAATCCATCAATTGTATTTTATACGAGCCAAAAAAAATCTGTACCTATCAATTTATAAAACATTCATCAATACAGCATGATGTAGCGGGGTCACTAAGTACATTGCAAACAAGTCGAGAAGTACGTATCTATTGCTATTAACAGGGTATGATGCAGCGGGGTCACTGAGTACATTGGTCAAAGTCTACAATGATCTATACCAATTGTTTTACAAAACATTTATCAATACGGTATGACGTAGCAGCGTCACTAAGTACATTGGTTCAAATTCAACAACGATCTGCATCTATCGATTTGTAACAGGCATAATATTTTCTAAACTAAATGTAGATAAACCATTACTGCTTTATGTGTTTATTGAATCCTGCATATACCCCACTGTTGTATATATCTTCACATAGAGAAAATATCAGAAGACAGAGGCATGTAGTAGCTAGCATTATAAAGTAACCCCGTTTCCATAAACAGGGTAACTATAATTGATAATTACATCATGCTCGAATAATTTGTCATGTTGCTTGAATAATGAATGGTCACAAGTCACTTAGTTCAGCAGATGACATATTATTTCTTAAAAGTAGGAAATAACAAAGCTTTCGTATATATAGATATGTCCACTAGTAAGGATTGAATATTTGATGTTCGTTTTAGTGTCTGCCTATCATGAAGTGCAGTTGTAATGATACTATAATGCCATATTTATGTTTTCTATTTCTAAACGGAATTTGCTATATTCTTTGTAATTTAAGTGTTTGTTACATGTCCATGTATGTTCCCCATCTTTCTTTATCTGTCTATCCTTGGTATGTTCTTTCTTCTTTTCAAATGACAGTAGAATAATTCGTCCTTACAGGATGGAAACATTGTGTTTTAACTAGTATTCAAATAATTAGTGTGCTGAATATTCTTTTATTCCATTTTCAGGGTTTAATGTAATTTAATGCACTGTCAATAAAACCAATACCGTGAAACCATGTGTGTTTCCTTTTTACCTGCGAAAATTCCTTCCCCGAACCCAAGCATGTGTGGAAGTGAATATCATATTCTGCTACAGATTTACAAAACATTTAACAATAGGATATGAGGTAGCAATGTCACTGAGTACATTGTAACAAAGTCGACAACGATATGCACCTATTTCTCCTCAAAACATTTATCAATACGGTATGACGTAGTGGGATCACTGACAATACGGTATACTTTAGGGGCGTCACTGAGTACATTGGTCCAATGTCGACGACGATATGTGCCTATTCCTCTACAAAATATTCATCAATACGGTATCATGCAGCGGGGTCACTGAGTACATTGCACCAATTCGACAATGATCTGTACCTATCGCTCTACAAAACATTTATAAATAAGGTATGATGTTGAGAGGTTAACGAGTACATTAAAACAAAGTAGACAATGCCCTGAGAAGAAATGCTGTTTTGGCACATTTCCATGGGATGATAATTCAAGGATCGGATTATATTGTGCTTGACTAATGTTGTGTGTATTTTCTTATAAATGGAATTTCACGGTACTTTCCATGATTTAAAAATACTCTAAACAAGGACCATACCTCGAAATTTCAACTCTTCTATAGTTATAAAAAGCACGTGATTATCATTAGGTGTATTTGCCTGTCTGTCTATTCTGTTAAAATTCCCAAAGAGGAACATACCGCCCCAAACGTAAAGCTACTTTCCCATAACACCTTACCGTTCCAAACGTAATGTTAAATTCCCATGTACCCCATAGTGGTATCCGTAATGTTAAATTCACATTAGCAAAACATCGCTTTCCCTGTATTACTGACGACACAGTAGTTTGTTCAATTAAAAACGAACATATATCTCATATACTTATCAAGATTAAAAGATCCAAGAATGTGATCCAACCCGTTCATCACTTCTCTTTATTTTTCCCTGAAAGGAGTTTCCAAATGTGAAGATTAGGCGCCTCTAATAGTCGTGATGAAACGTTATATCTTGTAAAATATTCACGGGAGCTGAGGAGTTATAAATAATGTCTGATAGTTCACATGCATATATTAAATATGACTTTTGACAAAAGCGTAAAATCGTCATATTTAGACAAGATTTCCGAAGATTAAAAAATAATTCAGGGTCCAAATTAAATTTTTTGATGTTCGAACCTTTTTTTACCTAACACGAGCAATGTCAGTTTTAACTGGACAACCCAATGTGTCGTCTGAATTCGTGATCCATTTTCTACATACCCTGCAAGGATCCTCTTACTGTTTTTCTGACATATAGCATTGAAGTAGCTATAAGAGAGAGATTTGTGGCCGTGAATAAATGAAGGGGAAAAGGTTTACACACCTGCTTTTGACATCCCGAGGTCCAGGCATTTTTTGAATCTACAGTAGGCACAGGAACTTCGTCGGTTGCTAACCACATCACACTTGCCATTTTTGCTGCACTTGTAGGTCGTATTCCTCTTTAGAGTACGCCGGAAAAATCCCTGTATACGAAATTTGAATCTTGTTACAATCCTTAATCAGCAATTCTACTAAGTGCTAATAATTATTATATCTTCTTTTCGATCCTTGTTTTCTATCATTATAAATGAATATCGTTGATTGTGGAAACAATACGTTTGAATTATATTAGTAAGAACTGTATATAGAGGTGAAGTCTTTCATTGGTTTAAATAGTCAACATTATTTCTTTACAAAATATCACATATTTTACGTACCTACGTACATTACAATTATCAAGTACATTGATAAAAGCTAATATGTAAATATGTGAAAGAATTTGGTATTAGGCATATCAACACATGAAAGGTTATATCGCGCCCAGGAAATTGAAGTAAAATTACTTGCCTAGAGACTCGCGTGGTCTGGTGCCGGCAGGCTTCGAAACCGCACTCTTCTGGTCGCGATAGTACGGGTGCCATGTACAAACCGATACCAGCTGCAAACTGCATAAATCCAGATCTGTCGTCGCATAATGCGCCGACAGATCTGGGTCTATGCAGTTTGTAAAGAATTATCAGTACAACAAACAACATTGACCCTGATCTGCCGGCGCATTATGCGACGGCAGATCAGGGTCTATGTGGTTTGCATTTGGACACTGCTTATACGCGTTTATATACGGTATATACATATATATATATATATATATATATATATATATATATATATATATATATATATATATATATATATATATACGTCGTCCCAATACCTCAGATCCAATTATAGTGTGGTGTACATAGGTAAGGCAGAAGCTCACCGTGATCCGTTCCCACACGGTTTTCGTTGCACACAAAAAATGTACATGCGTCGTTGACTTTTTGTGAGTGGATGCGGGTTCCTAGAACAAAAGGTCAAATCGTCTGTAAGTGTCCTTAGAGCTCTCCCAAGATATCAGATCCAATTTTCGCGAGTAGGACATGGAACCAGCGGTACGTCGTGGCGTCACGTTGTCGCATGTTTCTCGTGGCACATGCACAAATTGGTATGCGCCATGGGCTAGCCAGTACCCTGCATAGTCCCTGCCGGAACGGCTGACAAGAAAGTGAAACAGGGTCGTCCCATAGATATAATTGGTTATGGTGCTTGACCTTGCAATTATATAAATATTTAAACTAGAGATAATCGCTAACAATAAAGGGAAGTAATTTTAGTCAATGGTTAATGATAGGGAAACTAGATTTTGCCAAAATCGTGTTAGGGTACTTTTTTTAGGACTCGTTTTGTTCGGCAGTAAAAGGGAAACATTTTGCCTTTACCTTGTCGGTTGTGCGGAAATGGCACTCAGACTGAGGTACGATTCTGTGGTCCATGCGGTTGAAAACGCATGCATGATAGACTAGTTCACACAGCGGGCTAGAAGGTGGGTTGCAAAAGTATTGTATGAACCAAAGAGGGTACAACCTCCCATTTAGAAATATACTTACCAGTTGCATATATGTAAAATGACACAAACACAAGCAGCACGTATTGTATGCGACAAAACTGAGGCATCGACTGGATTTCGACCTACCAAGAGCTTCAGGAAAAGAGTTCGAACAAGTTATAGATAAGCAAACAATCGTTGATAATTCCGTACAAATAACCAACAACAAAGTCAATCGGTCTCAGAAAGAGGTTGCCAGACTACAACCAAATACTTTTTTGTTGCTAAAGATCCTATATAATGAAAAAATAAGTATGCTGAGGCTGGGCTCGATTGAGTAACAACAATAGCTAAAGAAGATGGCTAGCTCCGTCGTTGTGTTGTTTTTGGCACCGTCCCGCGAGATGCATGGAGAAGCGATGACGCAGCTATTGCGATAGATTGAACCGCCTGTACTTGTGATATACCAAATGATGACATTGCAGACCTTGTAACAAAGTTTGTTGACAAGGTAGCACAATTGTATCAAGCATCCGTATATAAGGAGCAAGGTATTGATTTTATCAGGTACAAGGGGGAAGGGCTGAAATGTAATTATGCAATATTTAACCGCGTTGAGAGGAAATTTAAATGTTTCCCCGAAAAAAGCTAGTTGTCCTACCTAAGAGAGCGAAATGCAGAGTCAGCGGAATACTAGGAAAGAACTAGAAACGTTAGGAGACAATTTGTGTCAAAAGCATCAAATTTTAAAAACATAACTAAAGAGCTAGGGGAGGAATGTAGTACAAGAAGAGTAATGGAGGCTGATCTACGTCATGCACGAATGGAAATTGAATAGCTTACAGAACAGATTAACTACCTTCGTGACAACGACCGAAAACCCCCTGAGGCAAGACGATAGGCTGCCGAAGCCCGTTCGCATACTGTAGCACTGACAATTAGTGCACTAGAGGCTTGCCAAGAGGCCTGACGCTATGAAAACTGTGCAGGGCTTATGACAAGGAACAGAACAGAGATAACAAAAGAAGGAAGAAAATGATCAAACATTTCTAATTTTTGCAAGCCTTTTAAAATTATGACTCATGTTTGTGATACCATTTAAAAATATGATAACCACTTGCATATATATGCGCTAGAAGTGAGCAATGCTGAGGGAAATGATGATCATCGTTTCTTTGGAGATTTTGACGACTTAGTTGAAGACGAGACAGCTCCAGAGGCTTCAAATGAGGAAAGCAACTACGAGGAAGAGAGTGAGGCCCCTATAGATAGAGTCAGGCATGATACGAGGCACTAAATACCTCTCCCATCGTAGATTAAAGTTATACGTGTACCAGACAAGGAGACGGTAACGTCCAACGTGTTTCGTGTTGATTTTCATTCGTGCTAAGCAAATTTCAGAATATATTACTAATGATATTGTTATACAAGAACCTTTTAAACGTCGAATGTCTCTACTTATGCGTCGACAAGTTGCGAAGACAGTCAGAGGAGACATACATGTCGAGGTTTGGGATCCTAAAAAAATGGAGCTACCCAGGACTTAAACAAAATATGCACATTTAGAATTATACTAACCAATTGCATATATGCGCCAATACAATATTTGCTCTGGGTTACATTGGGAAAGATGGAGTCACGTGTGACAGGAGTTGTATAGACGAATATTGCAGCATACACAAATTTCGTCTGCGACGAGGCGGTGGAACATTTACAAGTACTGTGCGCAGGGTTGGGTTAAAAAGCTAGCTACGCACTTTCACGGGACTGTGGCTCAGAGACTCTGCGTGAACGTTTGAGAAGAGAGAAAGTCTTTGAGATATATATCGAGTTTCTACGACTAACAGCTATTGAGGTGTTGTTTTCTTACAAAGGTTGTTGCACATTTAGAGTTATACTTATTATGTATGTATGTTTGAATAATGACATATTTGCAGACTGCTTTCTCACAGACAAATCGCAGAGTCTATAGAGATGGTGTTGCATGCTAGAACCGCGACAGCTCAAGAGCAACCCTGCAGACACTGTCTGACCTTGTTGAAAGTGCACATGAGATGCATAATCTAGGTTCGTCATAACACACAATAATGGAATTGTTATACGATATTTGTCTGCATTACAACATTAGCATGCAATACGACACGTGTAAAAGTTTCAGCGGCGACAAACGCGCCAACATAAAAAAAATTCCGTACAATTCCTTTTCTTTATCATGGGATGGACGTATGGTTTACATTTTGTAGATCCTGCGCTGCATCCACCCATCTCGCCAATACTGTGCAAAGGCACAAGTAGCTTTTCCTACTTAGCCAAAAAATGAAATATAAATTGGTCGTGTCATTTTGTTACATTGCCGATAGTTAGAACGACAGAAACACACTTTTTCAGGAAGAATGCAATGGAGTTATTCTTAATGCTCGTACCTGACAGCTATTAGTAGTTCCATCTCGTGCCTTTTCTTATTGCCCAGACAAAGCACGTGTAGAATAATACCTTGCTGATGATCAGTGTGATATTATCAAGGTAAACGATTTCACTGTGGTAACACTGTATTGCTGGAATCATCCACATAAAAGACCAATTTGGTATTTAGCATCGAGCAACGGTTCCGATGTATAGACATTTCACTAGATGGGACAAAATATGCAAAGATATTACATAAGCTTTTGCGTGCACTTATGGCAAGTTGGCAGGAGGATCACAAGAAAAGATTTGGTGTGCGGTTTTTGTGTAGCTACCTTTGCAAGGGCGATAGTTGGATTAACGTTTCAGACTTAGATCGGAACGACGACAGATGGACATTGTTGTTGACACTATGCTATCACACATTGTGCACTCAGAAGGTTATATCGACCTTTCTGATTCATTTGTATACGACTATGTGACAAAGCCAGAATACACTCTCCTATACCTCATGATGATATGGTGCAACGAATAACACTGTTACAAATGGTGGATTCCCATTTAAAGAAATACAACTTGCTCACATTACAAAACCACACTATGGATCTTAAAATGATGGCGCAAGACAAACTTGCTAGGTCTATCGCGGAACATCAATTCTTTGAAATAGAACCACAGTTGGATCATATTGTAAATGTGACTTGCTGAAGTAAAGAATGCTATCGCATTGCTAAACAAAAGAGAGGAGCACTTAAAGTCTGTAACCCAGCAGCAATGCTTAAAAGCCATTCAGTAACAACAGCATTACAAAAAGATTGCCCTGATTGCCAGGCAGCACAAAATGTATGCTGACCGGAACAATATAAATAACGCCTTGCTTTGGTGTCGTGCAATGTGGGTAACATCTGCCAAGTTTCGGTGTGAGTTTGTTGGCGGTGATGACCCTATTGAAACACAACGCATTAAGGACATACTTTCCTCTGACGATGGCAGCTAAAGAGGTTGCAGAATCGCCATGACAACGTAGTTTGCTTATGTGCAAAGCTACAGTAATTTGGAAGAACGTTTTTAATGATCTCCAAAAAGAAACATGCGGGAACTATATAGCATCTGAAAAATGAATGTATGTGATGTGCCACAAAACGACAGCGACAATGACTGTTGCATAGTAGATGTTACTGGTTAGTACTTAATAAATAGTACATGATAAAGTTACTGCGAAAACGTATGAGAGAATATATAGAGTCATTTTAAGGGACGTGTACAGTCATTGGGATTGATTTATGTAGTATTGTGCTTGCACGAAAGGATAGCCCCATAATATTGTGGGTTTCCCATTCAAACATATGGGAATAAATGAAAAGCGCAACCTCCCACCATCCAAATGTGAGCTATCGCAAAAAGAAATAAAGAAAACCCAAAGTCTTTGTACCAACATTTCTATGAATGAGGTAAAAAAAGAAGTTTGGGATTGGTACTCTCCGACTAGACAAAATATGTAATTTTCCAGAAAGAGTTTCTTGTCGTTCCAGCGGTTTCTGCGTTAGAACAGCCAGACAACGTTCCCGCTCGTCGCGACGATATGCAAAGTTATGAGGTTGCTCTGCAACAACCAGAGAACGTTTCCGATCATCAAGACACCATGCACAGTTATGACCTTTTTCTGCAACAACCAGACATTTCCTCTTCTACTCCACCAATCGTTGGTTTTACAACATGCTTAGCGACATAAAAAAAGAATGCAGAATCAAATAAAAATGATCAACAACGTGATAGACAAACTGGAATCACTAAGTGTTCTAAAAGACGACGGTGAAAGCCTGTTCACTTTAAAGGAGAGAACAAACGTGGAACACGCGGCAAGCACCACAAGCGGGAGTAACACATTCCACGCCACAACAATCTAGAGGAGCTTGCTAATCGACTGTGCACACTGATGGGGTCTCTTCGTGCAGGGAATTCAAACCCACAAATTATCAACAAGGCTAGCTTCACCTGCCAACAATTACTAAAGGATGATATTATAGAGCATCGTACGTTTAAAGAGCTAATTAAAGAACTTCATGATAGTTGAGACGATGTACTACATGGGCATTTAAAAAAAAAAAAAAAAAAAAAAAAAAAAAACTGACAAAGTGCTTAATGTTTTGTAGAGCGCACTTGTCGCTATGTAAACCGATACGGTTTATGCAAACACAAGGGATGGATATGTACGGTTTTTAGAATTAATCCTATAAGGCTTGTGCAAGCACAAGGGTTGGACCCATGCATGGTATTTATAATGGAATTTATATAGGTCTCTGCACGCATGTTGCTATGTACTCATACACAACCTAATGGATCCTTGGAATGGACGCATGCAGTTAAGGTGGGAAACCTATTAAAAACTTTGGGAAAATGGGCATTAAAACATAATAAAAGGAAAGCATAAAGCCACCCAATCGTGATGAGGAGGAGGTAAAAACGAAGTTTGACATTGGTTCCACATACTGTATGAACTATGGCGTTTGGAGCACGAGTAGGCACAGGCACTGGTGCCACATGATGAGTTTGGTTCTGTTTCAACACGTCGTTCCGACACTGCTGTGCAGCAGTCAGAAATATCTGCCGTTCAATTTGTGGTCGACTTTTACAATAGGCTTGATGACATAGAAAAAGCAATGCAAAAAGCAAACAGAAATGCTCGACAATGTGAAAAACCAAAACAGTTGGAACATATGATAGACAAACTGGAGGTCCTCTCTTATGAGAAGGATAATGGAATTAACCTTAGTGACGAACGATACGACATAGACGAAACCAAAGATATTTTGCATCTCAAAAGCGAGAGCGAGCAGGAACAAACCAAACTTAAAAAAATGAGAGACACGGATGAACAGGCATTACAATTGACATATCTATCACTAGCTGCTATATTTGTATGGGTAGTATCATAGTCAGAGCAGCCAAAGAATAATAAAAAGACTTATTTCATATGGAGTTACAGCCAGCGTTGTTTAAACTAAGTGCGGAAACAACAAACCCAAAACATGATGTATTTTGTGTGAAGTAAATTGGTTTCGAGTGAGACTTACCTTAATATGTTAAAATACAATTAGAATAAATATATTTTCACTTGTATACCACGTTGTATCCATGCGGAACCTAACAGCACAGGCACGTGTTCCGCATGTGAAACTTATATAAAAACAAATTGTGTGTATGTATGGTTCTGCATGTGGTAGTAAGTGGGAAGAGTTGGTATATTAACGTTTGTTAATTACTTATATTGTCTATATTGTAGTCACTATTTTCTTGACCTGACTGTGCAATTAATGGGTGTCCATAGCAGTTTTCGTGACCGTGGTTTCTGCTACAGCAGCTTCTGCATAGAATCTGACAATTGTTCGGGGTGTGCTCACAAGTTTTATCAATACTGTCAATGCTCCAGTTTTTGTCTAGCATTTTCTCGCAGGAGGCAAATTTGTAACCCTGTGCAACAAACTTTTGGTGGGCCCAGTCAACGGTGACGTATTTCATTTTTTCCGTCGTTGCGGTTTGCACTTGTGTTGCTGCATACTGTAGGCCGGCTGTATAGTCGACAAGTTTTTGCACTTGTATGCGCTTATCAATGACCCGACGAGGAAGGCGCATGGGGTCGTCATATGTAACTGAGATGACAAACAGGATACCAGACGACTGTTAGCATCATTAATGTAGAGCATGTCACCAACTGTCTGTCTCTTTACTGCTTGACCTGTTGGACACAACGGCCTACGAAGGAGCTTGGGGGCACACTTTCGAGACAGTGTTCTGTCTATACCATCGCGACCCCGGATAGTGAGGTGTATCTCTGTGACCTCCTGGACAGTATATTCGACATTAGAGTTAATATTTCTTTAACCTGCCACTCGGGCATAGAAACTGCCAACCACTCGATCACATGCATGCGATTCATTTTGCAATACCAATCCACGTTCGCTATTGTCGTTCCGACAACGGCAAGCACCCTGGCGTTCACTAGGTCCATGCTGTCGTTGGTAAACGCTGTATGAAGTGCATAAGCACTGGTGGTGTCTTTTTGTACCTCGTCCAATGGCATCTGTTGAAGGCCGTGTTTCACAGCCACCATAAAGGCTTGGTCATCATTACATGTCAGAAAGTCGTTGTAAAGCGTTGTAACTCGCAGATGATCTTTTTCGGCATAGCGCGTAGGTTACCGAAGAAGGAGGTGACGTGGAAAGATCTGAGCAAGGGCCTCAGCATAGTACTGGTTAACATAAAGTTTCAGCACTTGTTCAACGAGTTCGTTTTAGGCAAGGTCGCCGTTGGCAAGGATAATATGTGCGTGCTTGTACTTCTGGAAAAAGTCAGCCAACCACTCGAGCTGAGGTACGGTGTAGAAGTAGACCTCGCCAAAGAGAATAGCGACGTTTCCATTGACATCATAAGACGTAAAGGTAGTTCCATCGTCTACTCCCTTTAGGCGCTGGCTTAACAACATATGTAGCATAATTGCATAAAATCCTTGTTCATCTAGGGAGTGACAAAGAGCATTCCACTAGTAACGGTTTACCATTATGTTTGGACCAGCATAGAGTAAAGTTGGTTTTATTTGTTCCAGCAATGGATCCATTAGCTAGAAGTGGATCAGCCCTAGGAAGCGTGACAACATGTCATTTGGACACTGAAAGCTTGTATACGATAACCTATATTTCATCTTTTTCGTCCAGTATCTCTGACAAAAAGTCGCCTATTTTTTTTATTGGCCATTTTCTCTGTGCGTCTGCTTCTATCTGTCTTGCAGCGTCCTTGTTGTCCCACTCGTCGTCGCTCGTGATTTGCTTCCTGCTCTCGCAAGCAGACGTGCGTGGATATGAAGCTATAGCAAGGTCCTCTTGTTGTAGCAAACGTTCAGGTAAACGGGAGTTTGGGTCTATGCGGATATGTCTCACCTGATATCATCTGTATGGACCCCCTCCAACAAACTGAATTACTCTTGGAATCTTTGGCAAGCATCCTGTTCAGATAGAGGCCAATGCTTCGTTTTTGTCTTGGTAGAAATGTCTTCCCTAGACTGCCTTGTTTTAGCGTCTACCAGCAACTCCACAGACAAGGTTACTACGCATTGTTTTTCGTGATCGCTGGTATCAGGACAACCATATAGTTGAGCTAAAACCTTAGTTGCGTCGTGGGTACTATCTTGTTCTGCACAAATTCTGCAGTGACAGTACAATATACGTTTCTCCTGTGTATACAAGAGTACCATACCAGAGACAAGGTCATGTCTAGAGGGAAAGAGAACAGAGTCTGTGTTTGTAACCTCTACCACATAAAGCGGGCTGGCCAGAAAGAACAATCAATGGGCTTCTGTAGGCAGTCAAATTTGGATAGAACAAGTAGAGGTAGTAGAGTGGCCGTTATATAAGTGTATGCGCGTACAAAGTTAATGACAATGATCTTGGCGTTCTTTGTGAGTAGATCTTGTTAACAAGGACAAATGGTTGGTCACTCCCTTTTTTTGGCCAGTCGAGTGGAGACTCCTTTTTCTCCTGCTTATTGAGAAAGACAATCCGAACCTCATGCTCGAGAGAGTCACGATTCACTAGCCAATTTAACTCGTCCATTTCAACAAAGAGATCCGTAACAATCTTTTCATCTCTCGATATCCAGGACTGCAGGGCTTTACAAAAGTGCTTAAATACTTTCCGTGCGAGCATCACTCCACATTTTCGGATAGTATATTTCAAAATTCTCTCTTTGCTTTTTTTGTCCCTAAGATAAACCTAGCCTCTGTCGTATAGGCACCTGTTGATAAGGGAACAGAAGGCTCATCGCGCTTGCTCTCTATACGTTCCGCTTGTTTCTCTGCTTGCTTTTTCTGTAGTTCTGACTGCTCTTCAGCCGGTTTCCGCTGCAGCAGTGCGTGGAACCGGCGCTTGTCGCTGACGTTGACGCCGCGTATGAGTAGGTTGTTTGTCAAAGGCAGCCGTTACCGCCCCATAAGCTTTATAACATGGAAGTTCTCTCTTGAAGAAGTCGCCAAATTTCTGTCTCGCCTTCTTGCCATCCATCGTATTGAAATTATGTCTGGCTCAAATATTTTTTTAAACGGCAAGTCAGACAACCACGTACAATACATACATTTATATAGCTCGAATATTTCTCTAAATGGACAGGTCGAACAACCAAGTACAATATACATTGATTCTACCTAGCTCGAATATTTCTCTAAAATATAATAAAAGAGCATAAAAGCACGCGTCAGATTCTCTTTTTTCTCAGTCGTTCGACAGTGCTTGCGCAGGGTCCTTGCCAGCCCATGGCGCATACCAATTTTTGTATCTGCCACTGGAAACATGCGAGAACGTGCAGCGACGACGAACCGCTGACACCATGTCCTACTTGCGAAAATTGGATCTGAGGTCTTGGGAGAGCTCTAAAGACACTTACAGATGATTTTCATTTTTTTTTCTAGAAACCCGCAATCCCTTACAAAAACAAAAAAAAAAAACAAAACATCGGCGGATTTAAAATTTTGTTGTTCAAAATTCGTGAGGAACGGTTTACAGGGTACTCCCGCCAACCCTATACGCACCAAGTGAAAACAGGAAACAGGATATGTGATATTGGGGCAACGTATTATATATATATATATATATATATATATATATATATATATATATATATATATATATATATATATGTGTGTGTGTGTGTGTGTGTGTGTGTGTGTGGTGGTGGGGGGGGGGTGCAGTTAGATGAAGATACAAAAATTGGTAACGGCGCTGTAACTTATAGAGTTTCCCAACGTTTCATGCTTGGCAAAACACGTAGAATGAGGGGGGTGGGGCAGTTAGAAAGACAAAACAAACACTTGAAACAGACACACACACACACACACACACATATTTACACAGGTTTGCAAGAGAACTATCATTCATATTAAATGAAAAAAAAACAGAACGTTCTACTTCACAAAGAATGCATTACATTTCAACATCTATCTAGATGATGATAATCTAAAATAATATTCAACCTTTAAATAAAAACACGTAACGTGCTGAATAATAGAGCCACTGTCCAACGAGTGCGAAAGATAAGCGTATAATGGCGGAAATCAAAAACACTGTCCACTCCGAGAGTTTTATAGCGGGTATATGTTTCTGTGCAGAGAAAGCTAGCACAGCAAACTGTTCTAATAGGTATGCAAGGAAGAAAATATTTTGAAAAGAATGAAGCATTCAGTAAGAGGAGGAAGAGAAAAAGAAGCTGCCCATTGCTTGCATGTCAAGCCCTCCCCCTCCCCGCTCCGATAATGAGGACATTTTATATATCAAGAAAAAACATACATTATACAAGACTCCATCAAGTTTCCCAAAGGCCAACGATGGATGGTTACACATGTAAGGAAAGTCACTGATGCATGAAATATAGGTCAAAGTGACTTACTTATGGCAGAATGGTGTTGAACTCACACAAATGCATTTTCGCACTAAAGTTGCTCGAGACTGTGACAAATAGTAGACTTGATAGTCGACTTGAAACTGACATAAGTGAAAAAGCTTGAAATACGGTCATAGTGACCTACATTTTGTGGAAAGGTATTTTACACACCAAAACATACTGACATATCATAACATATCCATGACTCTGCGGTCAAACTGACTATGACATCTGTATCAAACTGACCTACATTTTGCAATTTGGTATATTACCTAAACATTTATATCCACAAACTAATTTGTATTACTCTTAAATAATAGTACAAAAGAAACTGAGGCAAACGAAGCAATAAACCAAAGCCAATGAAGCGCGTATTGTAAATTAGTATTGAAAACATAAAGATATATCCATATACAAGGTAGCATGCCTCGGTGAACAATTGTGATCGAAAAACTGATCACATTACTGAAATATACACAAGATAAAAAACTTGACCATCAAGGTCAGTCTCACACTTACTTAGCTATCACGGAAAAGAACGGAAAAATCCTCACCCCATTGGGTGACCGATAAACCAGGATAAGGCTAGATAAAGATAAATGCATACTGAAGCTCTATTCCTAAACCAATTATGGTGGGATAAAATGGTACTGACAAACAAAAGGAAACAAAAATAACCCTCACATTTGTAACATTTTGGTTAATCTAGGGTGTGGACGTACGGACACACGGACTCTCATTCAGAATCCAAAGTGATTGCTACGTGGAAATACCGCCAAGGCGGGCTTGGCAGCAACAGTAGTAGTAGTAGTAATACTATTACTAATAATAATGCAGGTATGTCTGATGAAAGGCATGAAATACTAAAAGGAACTGAGGCGATAAAGGAAAATATAAAGTGCCGATTACGAGTATGTAAGTGAGTATTGAAAAGCTGAAGTGGGCAGGTTACATTTTCTCATTTGGACCGAATTCCCCATGTGTTTCCACCTCTTGAATCCAATACTTTTCCGTCCGTGTGCGTTCCACGTAGATTAACCCCAAGGCTGACTTATTAGGTGGCATCTCAAGGGATTGCACAGAATGTCCAGTTGAGTTCTAATGATTAACTAGTTTTGTATTAATTTTATTGAGGATATGGGTTGTTCATCATTTTCCTACTGTCCACAGTTTAGCCAACATATTGGACGATACAGTTCTTGCATGTCAGGACAGACTATCAATATATCGTTCTCTGAGACTGAACGAGATTATTACAACACATCCGTCAAATTGTTTGTTATATAAGGAACTCCTTATAAATGTGTAGTCTGATACCGTGCATTCTTCATTATGTTCGTAATGGAGTGAAGAAGGCAGAGTGACAGACGACGGAAACATTCGTACATAACTGGGTCTGGCCAGTTGTCCGTATACAGACTAATGTTCGGAGGTAGATGATCAAATAGTAACGCGTTATCTTTAGTCAGTCAGCGAGCGTCTTGAATCCACCAGTCAAGACGCGGGGATGTGTGTGTCGTGACTCGTTTGGTGTGAAAAACAGCATTTATATGAACAAAAATGACAGAATACAGTTCAGTATAAGGTACAGTACTACACTATGACAGAGCTAAAGAGTCACAACATTTGTTGAGGTTGGCCTGTAGTCGCTCCTTATGCCAATAGTGGAACTACGTCCACCGCTACTACCACCACTCATCCGATGTCATCGTTAGTCCAAACGGATTTGTCGGAATTAGTTCTCTCAGATTCTTCTTCATCGCAGGAATTTCACAAGTCACAGGCAGCACCGTCATCAGAATACAATGATTTTAAATAGATTCAAGAAGAGTTACATAGATTTGTTACAAGAACAGAAGGAGGAAGAGGTGACTTTTGTACATCCATAACACGAAAAGAAGAGGAAACGAGAAATTAAAATGATTACTGCCACTGGTCAACAGTATGAAACAACTAATGGATTAGCCTCTGAAATCGAGAGTGAATTACATCAGTTCCTGGCTGAACTTCAAAGGGATGAGAACGTTATATGAATCATCTTTGGTAAAGTCCAAAAGCAGAAAGTCTGCAGCGCTAAAATCCAAACCATTGGCGGCAAACAAACCACAAGAACAACAATAATGACGACGGCTGTTTCACTCGGACGAGGGAAATGTTTAAGGCAATTACACTTCTTGATCACAAATCCATTAACTTGTATATTCTCGCTTGACTACTTTCAAAAGGCCATTTTCAGGGACACCCATATATTCCAAAACGAGTGTAGTAGTCATGGATTTCCCAAGAACAAAGTCTGTATGTACTTGTATTATTTTATGACAGAAACTCGTCCATTATCTTAATAAAAGTATATCTAAACATAGACATGATTTGAGAAGGTGAGAGAAATAATATAAAAATCAAGACCTTTTGATCATGGCTCGCTTTTGGTATATTCTGTTGAATAGAAATTTCAGTGAATCTAAAGAACGCCATTTCAAAAAGATATTTGTCTATTGCATCTGACAATTACTTGCCAGCGTCCTTGTTTGAAATTCTTAGAGCGAGTAGCTCCATCTTTTTACTCCATCTCTTTATTTTAATTATCCCCTTTCTCCTTCTTTTTTTCCACTTTCCTCTTGCGGGATGATTCAGTGTTCCACCTTTGGATACAAGTATGCTAGACAAGCTTGTTACGATCGACAGAGAATAAAACAAAAGAAGCGTTTGTGGATTACTGGAAGTCTGTACAAATTGCGGACACATCATTCGTTCCAATTCGAGAGCCTCACACGTTTATCTGGGACAGAAACGATCTCATATTTTCTCGTCATGTCTTTGAATTAGATCATGGATGTTGCATTCAGCGATACGTCAACGAACGTGGGACAACGTGTGGTAAGCATGTTAGTTTCTGTGTTTCTTGGATTTCATTCACACGCCGACCGACTTTGGCAAATTTATATGTGAAGAGACATGGTCGCCATGAAGAATACAATAACAACAACTTTGTCTGTCCGCGAGTTAGCAATTTGCTCAAAATTTTGCGATTGGTGATGTATGCGAATCTATCTCCGTGTGAGAAATATACGCCCCACCTTGTCAACATACCACACTTACTAATAATCTTGTGTAGCTAGTGAGAGGTACCAGCATACTCTACTCATGAATGATCTGCTGAATTGGAAAAGTCTTGGATTCCATGCCTGGACACAAGACGTAGTAAATAATTCAGACCTAAAAATGTACACCACAACCCCAACCAGTACCACCACCAACAATCGTGATGTGACAAAAGAAATAATGCTCTTTCCCTGACACAGTGTCCGTTTGTTGTATACTGACGCCCTAAATAAAACCTGTTTATACCATGCATAAAATATTTTGTTTACTCGCAGAATTCAGAAAGTCTCTAGCTATGCCTGCATCGTCCGTCTTTAAAGTGATTGACGAAATGTTGCGTCGTCAAAGCTGGAATGCGTTGTATCATCACCATCCATTTAACATGTTGATTACAGGACCTAGTAGTTCGGGTCAATCCGAATTTGTCAAGAGTTTTGATCGTAGAGAAACAACTCCTGTTCGATCGCTCCACAGCGCATTTTGTGTGGTATTACAACGAGTGAACATCTTCGTATACGTTTAAAGAAAGTCAAGGAGAACGAATTTCATTTGTGGAGTGTATTCCTCGTAAAGACGACTGAAAAATGTCTGACTTCGGTCAAACTCGTTTATATTCGACATGTTAAGTAAATATAAAGAATAAATAAACCTCTGGTTTTTATAAAAATGGTATCATCGCAACGCTATTATCATTTACATCACAAACAGTTTATTCCAACCAAGTAAAGCGCATCGCACCATCAGTCTCAATGCATACTATTTTGTGTTGTTCGAAAGTCAAACAGACAAATCTCAGGTACAAGTGTTGACCAAACAATTTGGATCCCCGTGGCTAAATTACACCTACGACGATGCTACACGTTTGCCACACATGTATTTACTGATCAATTTGAAACACAACACATACGATTATCCTAGATTTCGTAGCGACTTGTTTCACGACTAGGCTCACGATGGTGGTCCACACTTCATCAGCGTCGTTTACATCCGTCAAATGTATAAAAACCTCATTCACTCAGTCATTCACTTCCCATTGTTATTCATCATCATGATGACGTTACTCAGACCCAATCCAGCAAAAATGAACGTGAATAGACGTTTATTTTCGTTAACACATATTTTGCGCGGATAGATACAGTGAACATGGTTGGGGTAGGGGTTTTGTGGAATCATCACAATGCGGTCGAATCTGAAAACTTCAGAGCGTAACATTTTCAAACAAAATATTTTAATGGTTGTGAGTTTACCCATAAAAATGTGTGTTCTTAATTTTATTTATTTCTGCACTCAAACGTGAATTATGTGGCCTTGGCAAACTTGCAGTGTAGTTCAGTAACAAGCGATGCACCCAAGTTTCGATGGTCGCTTAATTTCGGTTTCCAATTAACACTCATCTATCCCCGATTTATCCGTTGTTTTCAAACATGATTATGATCCTGGTGGGAGTTAAAATCGCGAAGAAAACAATTTTATTGTTATATTTAATTAAGAGTTTTTCCCTACAATCTTGTACTGTGTGTCGCAGAGTGCAAAAGGTTCTGAATGGGTGACACTGACTATCGAATAGAAATGGGTCATATAAATTGAGTCACATACAATTTGGATGATTCAAGTGGAAAGCTATTTTTAATAAATGTAATACTTGACGCCTACTTTTTCTTGTTTTGATGTTCGTTTTTATTCATTTTTGATGGCACCTCCTCACTGATCACATAAATGTATACCCCAGTCTTGAAATTTTAAGATCTGTAGATTCTGAGAGAGAGAGAGAGAGAGAGAGAGAGAGAGAGAGAGAGAGAGAGAGAGAGAGAGAGAGAGAGAGATAGAGAGAACAAAAAAGAAGGAGGAGGAAAAGAAGAAGAAGAAGAAGAAGAAAATAGTCAAAAATATGGAAACGAAAATTTGAATAAAATACATATGGGCATCGGAAATCGGAAAAAAGTAGTTCCACAAGTTATATCGCCACTGTGTCGATAAAAGTGGTATCGCCACTGTGGCGATGTCAATTTTCTCCCACTGATACATTTCAATATATCATTATGAAATAGATAATAACAGCAAGTATCATCTATATCATAATATTGGTGTATTAACACCTCATGACATCACACATGACGTCATAATGTCATACAAAGGAGAGTTTTAACGACTGAGGTATCCGAATGTATTTAAAAGTCATTTCACTACACATACACTATTCTGTGGTTTGGTCAAGTAAAATCAGTAATTGTTGTCATGCACCAAGGCTCGCAAAAAATAGAAATTATTCAACTCGTTTCATACATATCATTTGAAATAAGCACTCTTGTAAAATGTTCTATAAATGTGCGCTCAGTGTTGAAAATTCATTGGTCGGAAATCTATGTTCTGGATGAAAGAGTTGAATCCTAAGCAAAAAACGTTTGCCCTGTAAATATAGACGGAGAACGGCTGTATTCGAATCTGCTCCAGATATTATGCGATATAATAACGACACGAAACAATAACTGGCAAAAGACTAAACCTCTAGATACTTTGGTGAAAGCTTAACTGTGTAGTATAATTCATATCTGATAATGTTTAAACTGTTGAATTGCATACACAATAAATAAATAGATCTGGGACAATTTGTTAACATCGCTCACTATTCCCTCGGGTGATATTAACAATCAGTAGAAAATAAATCATTCTGCTGATGAAGTCCTTAGTACAAGGACGAAAGCTTCAGGTTACCTTTCAATTTATTTTGTGTGTATGAAATTGAACAGTTTAAACATTATCAGATACTAAACCTCTAGGTTACACTTAAATGTTCGTGTGTTTCCATTATAATACAAACATATTAAAAATGGGAAGTCCTCTACAGTTATACTTTTAATAGTATATCGGTGTTATAATGATGTCTGAAACTGAAACGGTTTTGAAAATTCAAGTTCGAAAACAACTTTACAATTAGACCAGTTTGCAGCTGACGTTTCCAAGGTAACGGCAGAACTATTACTAGAGCTACTTCCATGAATAGCCACGGCAAATCCGTACGCATTGTCAACACATATCCCCTCCTACTCAACACCCACAACCTTGACCCAGGAATCGTAACCCAAATCCATTTCAGATATTATGAGTCCTAGTTGTATGCCTGCATGCTTAAAGTTTAGTGAAAACAAAATTCAGTGTATTTAATTTAAAAAAATATATATTTGACCTTTGATCCCTCACAGGGACTTCAGGGGAGAGGCCCAAGAACTATACCACTCTCGCAGATGATTACAAAATGGGCAACTAACTAGGAGAAAACAGAGTTACAAACGGACGGACAGATGGACGGACGGACAGACTGAGGTATCATAATATTCTCCGATAAAGCTTTTGGACAAAAAAAGGAAACCTCTTGATAGCAAAAGGGATCTCAATGCTGCTACCTGCTACTTAAGTTCATTAATCACAAGTTACACGAGTTTTTGAGTTACGTTCCAAAAACGATCAAATTTGACAACTTTTACATTTTTTATATCAACGTCAAAATATTAACAATGGGAAATTGTATTACATAGGGCATCTCTAGACTACATTTACTGCCTTGATACAAGCACCAAGTTTATAATCGTATTTCAAACAGGTTTTTAATTACGCACCAAAAACAATCAAATTTGGATAATGGGCAATGTTTCCACGGCAACGCAATTACTGTTAGCACTGAAAATTTCTTGAAACTAAGTGAAACATATAGGCAACTTGAACCACATGAATACCAAATTTTAAAAACATCTGAAATAATTTTGAAGTTACATCGAGAATGGCAGAGTTTGGCTAGTGTGCAACTCATTTCCTAGGTAAGCATAAACTATTGGCAGTAACCTCTATTGTACTACCTTGATAAGTTTATTAAGTTTTGAAAAGATAAAGTCAAACGAGTTTTAAGTTACGCTCCAGGAAACAAGCAAGCATTGCCAAATTTACAAGTTCCATGGCAATGTCAAAAATATTAAAATTCAAATCTTTATCAAACAAAATTCAGATCTAGTTTGACTTGTGTACCAAGTTTGATAAACATATATAACACGAACGAATGTATCAACGGAGTGATGGATGGTCGGAAATCTTTTCTATATCCCATGTCAGCTTTTTAGGGCAGGTGATTAATACTGAATTTTGTAAAACGCTGTCTCCTTTTACGCTATTCGACACCCGGTAGCTCACTCTGTAGAGAGTCGGTGATCTCGTAATCCAAGGGTCGATGATTCAATACCTGCCCAGGACAGCTTGGGTAGGCTGCTTTGGTGTGTTCTTGAGAAAGACTCTTAACACACATTTGCTAGGCATCATATAGCCAATATTGTGTTCAAAGTGCCGTTAAGAACGACCAATTATTCGACACACGAATAATATATGAGAGAAAAGGCCTGGTTCTGAAAAATAAGGTTATTTCTGTCGCTAACATGGATCACGTCGACCCTGGAACCTAACTCTCTAATGAAAATACCGCGAGGAGAGAGTTTCCCGAATTATTTCGAGCTGGAACAAAAAAAGATAGAAAGAGAGGGAGGCAGAACACCGAAATTTTGGTTTCGTTCTCTGTTTTGATATTTTAATCTCTACCTTGCAAGCTTCACATGTATTAAGACCATAATGTATGCCAGACGCCTTTTCGTGGCATATACGGCACGGCGGTAGGATTGGCGATCGTGGCGTCTCTAAACCGGAGCTTGACTCTCCTGGTAATCTGCTGTCGGAAGAAGAGATGCTGGATTCACTCGCCGCAGAGTCTTGATTTGAGGAAATGGAACAGCAGCTAAAAATAAAATACATGAAAATGAAGAAAATGTAGCCGAAGTTGAAATGGAAGTCGACACTTACAGAGTTCACTATGGAATGTTGAAAATGGAGGCCCAGGCCACACTTTCAACCAAACAGAGTGTAATCAACGATTACTTTGCTCACCGCTACTTATAGCAGTCCCCAGTAGCCATCGTATACATTAATTATTATACCGAAAATAAGTTAAAACTAAAGTTATCCTGAAAACATAATGCTGGCTACTTTTCTAACTAAAGTCTTTTTTGTGCAATTTGTTTCTTTACATTTTTAACTTTTAATCTTTCAAAATTAAAAATGTTCACATTTAATCGGCTACCTATCTACCTCTACCTACTTACATATCTATCTACCTAAATGGCACAAAACACTTGAAACAATGAAAAGGAATATTCTTTTGTATATAACAAAGTAGAGGCGCTATGATGAGTTGATAAAATGACATAGATTACTGTTGTGTTTGTATTAAATTGATTTTAAATTATTGTTCTTAAACTTTGCTTACGAAGTTATTATTTGTATCCACCCCTAGAAGCTATGTCTTACTGGGAGAATGTCACTGGCTTTGAGCAACCTAGAAGTGACAGCCAGTAGTTCATGCCTAGTTTATGCATCAATAATTACATTGATCATCCTCAACAAATGATGCAGTCAACTCATCTAAGTTTTATACTTCTTCATATGTACAAAACAGAGTTAATTTGTTAGGTGTAACCTATCACAATATACAATGAATAGTAATTAATAGTGTCATAACTCAGGGTTAACTATCAGGGAACCATAATGGGTAAGGGTGGATATTTATTACAGCATGTGAAGTCTCTATTTCTATGTTATCAGAGATGTTATTTGTTTCAAGATATTCATGTTGAATGCTTAGCTCCTTGGACCATTGGTAGCAAGAGATCATGTAGTAGTAGCGAGTTAGTTGCTCTCTGATCACAGTAGTTTACCGTTTGAATAGCTTCTCCCTATTTTTGATAATTTATCCCTTCGTAACAATCTTGTCAAACTTCCTGTAGTCGATGGAGTCAAATTATACTGAACTACAAGTTGAATAATCCCATATTTATTATGTCAGAAATTTCTGTCAACAAGTTTCCGCTATCGCCATATCGATCACTATATCACTCTTTCATTGTCAAAGTTCGACATGTTACAGTCAGTACCGTTTCATGTGCAAATTGCATGCCTGTATTACTTTATTCATTTTCAAATGTGTTTTTCTCCATTCTGTGGTTACTTCATAGAACCATCGTGATACATATATTAAATATGGTGTTTTAGGTTACTTGTGTTTCGCGGTAAACGAACTTTTATTGATTTTTTTCAAGCTCTTATGTACGCCATTTTTGTTTGTGATTTGTGACCAATTACATCGATGTTGACATATTACAGGTATATGCTTCATGTACATTTACATTCAAATAAAGTCATAGTGAAGTTATTGCCATTAATACTGTGAAACACGCAGACTCTGTATAAAAGCTGTTAGATTTATTGAGAAACACAATTATAGCACCACACTCTTTTGTGCCCATTTGCAATCCCCAAGCAAACGCATCTTGTTTAGTACCGTCATACCCTGTTGTTGGTATGCCATAATTAATCCATTGTAGAACTGTTGTTTTCCTGCTGAAAACTAAATATTCAAGTTGCTATACGGAGTCTGGGTCTCAGAGTGTTTGCACAGAGCATGAAATGGCATGTGCAAATGTTTTATATATTGAAATATGCTGCAACGTGTTCATGTACAGTCGCTAGCATAAGAATAGCAGCTGACAGAGGTTTGCCAGTTTGTCCCATTTGACTGGTTGGTAGATTCAGTCTGCCAAATCCAATTTGTCCAGTACTGTCACTTAGTTAAAACCGCGGGTTATATATAGGGGTGACTGACAGTACTAGATGATGAAAATTTCCTAGAATATTCAAGTAAATAAATAGGAATTCCTCCTTATCATCATCATCATTATCATCATCATCATCATCATCATCATCACTGACAGTACATATCAGATAACTACTGAGCGTGGTCAAGTTCAAAACATCAACCAAAATTTCTTCACAACTGTATTTCTGGCATATAATCATTATTAATTAATTTTTAAGTCCACCACCCTTTTAGGTGATGACAATTCCGAGAATATTCAAGTAAATAAATAGCAATTCATCCTTATCATCATCATCATCATCATCATCATCATCATCATCATCATCTTCATCTTCATAGAGATTATTAACTGGCAATGTAATAATAATACTTATAATTGTTTGTACATTTATACCTTATTTATGTGAAAAGCTATTAAAAGATACAATATTTGAATAATTTGTAAGTCAGTATTTTTAATTGTGTAGATGCGGACACTTTGGTAATTATATAGCTTCTATCTAGCAGGAAATACTTAAGTAAGCAAATTTGTCTTCCAAGTGTTCTTGCGGTTATCTCCCACCACAAAAATAAAAAGAAAAAATCTTCAACGTTTGTCTTTTAGGGTAACTGTATGATTTTCAACCATTATTTCACGTTTTCAAACACTGAAAAGACTATTTTGTTCTGAAGCATTTTATTGAAATGATTTCGTCAGAAGCCATTGACAATTATCTTCAATTTATTTCTTACTATACAAGAATGCAAGCAAAGAGTATTTCTTTCCTGGAGTCATATGTGGATGTTTGAATCAAATGAATATTTGTACTGATGACATCTTTCCATCTTCCTCCTTGTGTTACTATCATTAAAACATTTTTGTTGACTTCATTCTTGATTAGGACGTCTTCAACGAACTCTTATTTGCAGACAGAAAAGAGAGGTCGCTTACAACATGCAAAGTTTATCACTGAATAAACATATATATTCCTATTTCCAACTCTACTGGTCAGAAAGGACCTTCTGAGTAGGCAAGCATGTATATATTCTGGAAGAATATATGTAGGCATAAAAACAAATACTTGCCCAATGTTAGCAAAGCATAAAATGTAGGTCACAGTAACCTTCTTTGGTTTTAATGGTGTAGTAGTAACTCTGCTGATGGGCATTACTAGCTGTCGCTAACGTTGCTTTCGTTGCCTTTGTCAGCGTACAGACGGGCCTCCATACCGTCGGTCTCGCTCTGCTCTTCCAGGCGCTGTAGCGGTCCCACATTGTCTTGTTCTGAGCGTCTGTAAGTACCTTTTTCCAGAATGCTAGACATTCGGACAGAAGCCAGTCCTCCTCGGTACTTTGCTTCACCACCGAGTCATCAGCGACTATCATGCCCTTGACACGCTGCACCTCGGTGCTGTTGTCCTCGCCGCCAAATTCGTGGCGGAACTAGCTGGAGGTAACCCACATGGCCCGACACAAGAATATGGAATTTGTTTACCTTGCTTCAGTCTATCTGACTTGGCGTCGATCGCACCACGGATACGCACAATACTGCCGGCAGTGTCTGCGGTGCAAACAGCACGCTTGTAACTGCCGCCAGTGGCTTTTGTTACGAGAATGTCGAGTAGGGTTAGAATTGCCGCTAGCGTGACGCTTTTCTTGGCAAGCTCAACCGCTATAGCCATTTCAGCTTTCCGTTGTGGGGATTGATGTCGGCGAGTAGGTAGCTCGAGACTGACTTCGTTAATTCTCTCTGACGGGATGTCATGTTTTCGCAGTTAAGATGTGTCTAGATCAGATATCTTCAACACATTGCTGGCCGTTAAATTTGAGGTCCTCCGACCCACGGTAGTAAGAGACATACCTTGGTTTGCGCCAACTTTCAAATTTAGCATCCGTGCTGTTTCACTTTACTACTAGTCATAGGTACAAATAATTGATTTGCCTGACCATCGTGCGTTTTATTTTTATTTTAAAGAAATGTTTCTCGACTTATATGCCTAAAACAAAATAAAAGGTTATACTTGTTGCAAGTGGTTGATGGTTGGCGAGACTACTGCCAAAAATGGTGTTTGTGGGACCACTGTAAAATTCATCTACAGAGACAATGAAAGGTAGGCGTTTTGCTGAACCATGTTGATTGTGTGTAATGGGCACATAATCTGAATCCAGGTTTTGTCGCCCGTGTGATAGTGATAAGGTGCAGCAAAAGTTAGTGAATGCAAAAAAGAGGACCAAGAGGCAGTTTATTTAGAGATAAACTCACCCATACTATTCATATAATAGGAGACAGTTTGTAAAGGTATAATATTAATTGAGGAAGGTTAAACATTTCCCTTAGAGGTTCGGCTCACACATGGTATACCTATAGCATGGATAAAGCTGTACATAAACTTACATTACTACTACTACTACAGAGCGAAGCGATTACTCCAGAGAAGTGTGCAAGTTGGCTTGCTGATTTTCGTGTGCCAGCCACACAACTAGTTTCAGCCCAGCAAACTATTTCGGCACCAAGTTGTAGTGTCGAGCGGCCTATTCCTGCGCCACGACGGAAGGCTGAGTAATCTCTTTTGGCGGAACGGCTTGTTTCAGCTCTTTGACGCAATGTTGAACCTCCTGTTCCGAAACAGTTCGACCAGTTCCATCTTCTAGGCGCAGAGTTGAGACTTTGTCTGAACAAAAGACTGCTCCAAGGCAGAATTATGACTTTGTTGATGTGTTTGTTGATGTTCCACCTCTAGGCGCAACAAGTGTAAGGCCCACCCCGTCACCGAGGATCATGATCATGCTAGGACCGCCAACTTGACATCCAAAACGCCAAAATGAGCAAATCTACATCATAGAGGTTGAGGGTTTGTTTGTGGACAAAAAAGACGTAAAGATTAGGATTTGGGCCCAGACTGTCCTAAAAAGTGGTGTGATGCTTACCCGGACGGAACCCAGCGCTTTCGCAAAGTCCCGCGGAACTGGGTTCCAGGCGATGTCTCTGAACTCTTTGTGGCAATACACGTACTAGACTCCTTAGAAATCAGTGACTCTCTCGATCCTAAGGTTCTGATTGTCGTCCTCGAAAACCAGGAGGCGCCGCTTGATTGGCCGACAAAGGAGCTACGCGAGAGCGGTAAAGACCAACTCTTTGTCTTCTCCGGGTGGGTGGACAGCTCCAAAAAAGACTTGACCGTTGTCTATTCAGCACAGGTCTCGTCCAGTACAAGCAGGCTCTTGAAAAACAAATCTAGACCTGACATACGAGGGGTTGAGGAAACTTGCATGTCCTGGACGACCTCTTCCAGCTGACGGCGATCCTTGGAACATGTACTGGACTGACGCCGCAGTGGGGCTGCGCAACTGGCGTTTACCTGGTATTGCTATCGACAATCACGGTAACGTGGTCTGCAGGTTTAAACCTGAGTGACGCAATACCAATATCAACGCAGAGGGCAAAGCGCTGACCTGTGCGCTCATGCTGCATAACTCACATGTCTGGTTTGTCAACAAAGACGTCAAGGCCTTTAAGCAGCTTTACGCCAACAAACCTGTCCCAGTAGAGCCTCCACCACCAAAGACCTGCGACCAGTTCAGCAGCAAGTGACCGAGTCACAGTAGCACCAAAGAAGCGATTGGCCCAGCGGACTTTGCCAAAAAGCATCGTGAAAACTCTCCACCTTGTCGGAACGACGAAAGACCGCACACATAGTGTCTGTCTTACCGACGAGGAGCTCGAGGATATCATCCACGAGCTGTACTATGCTCACAACTTTGAGCCCGGCATTTTGGTGTGCCTCAACGGCTTTGTCGACGGCCTCTCCGTTCAGGTAGGCAAAGCGATAGCCGCAAGAGATGGACCAAAAAGCGCTACCAGCATGTCATGGGATGGGTCTAAACGCTCTTTAACAAAGTGATATCTAGGACTGCGCTCTTACACTACAGTCATGACGCGTTTACTCTCTTCGGCCACTTCAACCATGGCCCGCACTGTGGGCTGCTTGTTCCCTAGGAAAAGCTACCTGCTCAAGAGATTAAGGCACCAAGGTCAATGGCATGGACATCTCCCGCGCCTATACTACTACGATGGCCAAGCCACCGTATTTCCCTGTGCTATCCAAGTTTGACTGCCCGCAGAAGGCCAGCGGTCACCCAATCTGTCCCGCCCGCTTTTACCTAGTAGAGGTTGAAAACACCCACCCAATTTCCTTTCCCTCGAAGTGTGACTTTATATTGGGGCAAGGTCTTCGTGCACGCCGAGGAGCGGGGGATTCGCTTCACGGTCTTCTGAAAGTTTATCGCCTACAAGACCGTACGCAGCAGCGCCGCCTAGATCCTGGCTCATCTATACGACTAGGACAAAAAGTATGTAGCTAACCTTGTTTACGTACTTACTCGCAGGCGCTATAACAAGACCGCCTGGGGGCAATCTCTACCAAAACAAGAAAGAGGCCTTGGCATACATCAAATGCCACCCTCGCACAGAGATCAAACCAAGCCTCCATTTAGTCATTGATCAGGTAGAGCGAGACCTTTCAGACGTCTACCGGCCAGTTTCGCACCTTATCCTCGACGGCATGCGCATCCTGCTTTACAAGCTTTCCGGCGCGCAGGAGGGGGGGGGGCACCTCTGTATTGACGCCAACTTCCGTCTGTCTGAACATCTGCTAGGGCAGGAGGACACGGGCGTGGCTCTACATCCACGCACGTCTGCCCTCGAAAACCAGCAACAAATCAACATGGATGACGAATGAGACGACAAAGAGCCTGCAAAACTGATAGAGGCAGATGCACAGCGAAAGTGGACAGAAGAAGAAATAGACTACTACCTGTCAGAGCTGCTAGGTGAAAAAAAAGCTTTCCAGTGCACACGTGCGAGCCAACGCACAACCTCAAATGGCCAGTTTGTTTTTAGTCGTCAGAGTCGTTTCCGGAACAGGTAAAACAACATTGCCCTTCGATGGGCCCAGGCAGCACAAAACGGCTACTCGCAGTCGCGACCTGAAATGATCATTGTGACGAGCTAACAGGATAATGTTTTGACTCAGTTACACTGCACATAATACTTGGACGACGTCCAGAAGCACAAGGGCACGCATATCATCCTTGCCAACGGCAACCCGGTCCAAAGAGAACCTGTCGAGCAGGTGCTTGAAGTTAATATCGACCAGAGCTATGATGAGGTCCTAGCCAATGTCTTTCCACGCCACCTTCTCCTTTAGTACATTAAGCGCTACACCGTAGAAGACCGTCTGCGAATTGTGGAACTTTACGATGACCTAATGGCTTCGCAAGGTAATGAAGCCTTTGCAGTATGCACAAAGCATGGTCTTCAAAAACTGACGTGGAATGAGCTGCAGCATTTGGAACGAAGGAATGGCACTGCCTTTGCCCCTCACATATTGTTTATCAACGACAGCGTAGACTGCATGCACGCTTGGGTGCAATATATTCGAGATTAAACTTAAACGCCGAGTACACCGTGCACGTCACCGAGACCCACATCTCCATCCAGAGCCACGACGGCGTAAACAGTACGCTGACAATAAATAGTGCCTCCAAGTTCCTTCGTAGGCCGTGGTGTCGCACAGGCCACGCAATGCAGGAGCAAACCATCGGCAGCAAGCTTTATATCTATGATACTAACAGCCCACTTATAACAGTTCGATGGCTCCGCACCTCAATTATTACATGTGTATCCTAAAGGTCATCTTAGTCACCCACAACGACCCTATGCGCCACTCACGCTGAGTCATCGAGAAGCGCATCTGGGAGCAGAAAATCTCCGACGACGCAGCTGAGCGTCCGTATTACAGTGATATGTCCTGATAATGGGTGGAAATGATGGGAGAGCAGGCATACGTAAACATCAACGTCAACTGGACCCGCCAGAAGGTGGTTGCCCAGGGATACCATTGCAGCACCTGCCCAGAGCCACTAGACAAGGACTGGAGCATCCACTGCATTGATAACAATCGTGGGCACACCTAGTACAGTTGCCAGATTTCCTGCTGTCGCTGCCAGAACGCCAGTGCACACCGTCCCTCGGCAAACTACACAGTTAAAGTACCACAAGAGCGGCTGCTTGCACGAGTTGCAGAGGACAGCGGTTTTGAAAGAGACGACATTAACAAATAGCATGAAGAAGGTTCTCTTTGCTACAAAGAGCACAGCTTAGCAGCAGCGAACGAGGCGTCCAGTAAAGTCTGAAGAGTTCGCGCACACTGGGGGTCCTCCTAGTAAATACCAAGCCGATATAGTGTTCTTCGTCGAGCTAAGCCGTCTCGATCACAGATACGAGAGCATTTTCACAGCAATCCACTCCAACATCCGCAATGTCTACATCGAGCCTCTTAAAAGCAAGAGCGACACAGTTGCAGCAATGGTACATATACTAGTTCAAGCAGTACAACGAGACACAGTCCGCAAGCAATGGACAGACAGCGGAACTGAATTTACTTCCCGGCCTTTTGCGGTTGAAAGCCAACGGCGTTGCCCACCACTTGGCCGAGCCAAAAAACCACGCCCCACTCTTGCTGATTTACCGATTTCACCTGACTCTCCAAACTATGCTCAAGCGCTGGTTTTTGGACACCGGTAAAAACAACTGGGCGGAAACCCTCCCCCAAATCATTGAGGCGTATAACGGCTGTAGACAACAAGGCATTGGGTATCAACCGGTCAAAGTCGTACAATGCGTCTACACAGAACCCCCGTAGGCTGCCCGGATATCAAACAGGTGCTGGTGCACAAAAACAAATCGAGTAGGGTTTAAAAAAATAAGCGCTCTTCGGTGGTCGGCGGTATTCAACTCGATTGAAAGCCGTGTCGGAGTGGACATGTTCATCTTGAGAGGCGTGTTAGAGACCATGAAGAATTATGAGCTGCAAGCCGTGCCGCAGTCGATCCGCGCAAGCGCAGCAAGGCAACAAGGACAAGAACAAAGTGGGCGTCAGGTTGAGTGAATAATGGCCCGCGAAGGGTTGACGCTTCGCGAACCCTCTTCACGACATTTGCACAAAGGCACCCGTCAATAGCTCCACCAACGATTCTGCTCGCAAAAAAATACTTTTCAGTCCCTCGCTACTTGTATTCCACGTGCCACACGGCTCTGAGAAGGAACACTCTCTGTGGAATCCTTTGAGATGTTTTAAACCGACTGTTTGCACACTAATAGTGCCCGCTCACAACCAGGTTGTCTTTCATGCCGCCGTTTACGGGCCAGCAGCCGTAACGTTAGCCGACTTTCGGGCCCTGGATGTTGTTTAGGTCATTGATCAGGTCCACGTCAGCCGTGTTTCCATTGGCAAGTCGCACCTCGTGACCGCCTACAGTCTCAGTCTGTTGCCTACAGCGCAGACAATATGCGAATATTTTAAAGGACGTAGCGACCATTTAAAGGCATGGACATCATTGACATTTCAGACACAAAAAAAGACCAAAATAACCCCCAATAAACCAAGGCACCAATGGACCTAGCCGCCTGACCGCATCTGGGCTCTGCTTACTGGGTCCTCTGGCTGTAGAAATACGCAGCTGTTGCTTAGCCTCCAGACACAATGGACGAAATGGAACAGGCTCTATGTGGCTGCGCCCAGCTTACACGACCAGAAATGCAACGAAATCCTCCGATGAATAATAAAAGAGTGACGAAACACTTGTCGCCTTAAAGGACCCCTTGTCATTTATTTCCGACGTCCAAGGGACCCTATGCCCTGTTGAACTACTTAGCAACCAAGACAACGTCTTCGTCTATGACGGCGTGATGCTTGAGGGGCAAAAGAACCCTACACGTCTCTTTAGCAGCGGACAGCACAGGAACACAGACGTGTTGTACTTGACTCAGTGCTACACATATATACTAATAAAGGCAATTCGCGACGACGCAAATATGGTGGTCCTCTTCCACGGGACTGACGTCCATGACCCGCGGAACGAGTACATGACATGGTGTGCCGCCAACAGGGACAGGCACGAGTTTCCTCGCACCGTTTATACCCCAAAGCTTCGCTATCATAAACCAGACCAGCACAGGCCCAGTAACATTTCGGGCTGGCCTTGATACGGCGTGGATAATGTAAACGCGAAGTCTTGCAATGTATTGAGATATTATTAAAGACATTGCAAAAATATTTAAATACTATGCCGTTTGTCTAAATATCAAGCAGGCAAGACCAGATACGAATACGGGAGGATTACATTCCCCACCGCAACGGGCTACGCGATATACGAAACGCGTGTCAAGCTGACGTTACGTACGAATTCAAAAAGATCTTTTCTGTTCTCTAAAACCAGTCAAGGTCACCGCCGAGGCCACTTCCCAAGCCATGAAGGCCGCCAAGGAGACCTTCGATGAAGTCAGAGGTGTAAAGCAGACATTACAAGTCAGCAGGACTGAAACCACATCGGATGATGTCATGAACGATGCTGCATTTATAGCGCTAATTAAAGCGATTCTTGTCGAAGTTTAGGACCCATACTAGTGAACTGTCGGAACGACAATCGAAAAGACGAATGGACACCCGCAAAAACAAGACAAGTGCACAAATACTAAAACAGAGAAGTGAAGACGTATCGGCCAGCCTTCGAGCTATTCAAGAGCATACCGTCCCCCCCCCACTCCACCTCAACCCCTCCCGACCATACAGATGGTGTCAGTGACCTAAAACTAAAGCCGGTGTTTGATTTCATGTTTCCGACGCCAATCGAAGCACCACAGGAGGCGCGACCTCAAGATTGTGTTGGCGTCTCTCTGAGTCTACTACAGCTGGCACATCAGCACCCGGCCTTTCGGCCAGCAATACCTTTGTGTTTTCCTCTGATAATGGCACCACCTGGAAGACCGTAAACCTGCGAAAGGGTGCCTGCCAAATAGACACCATTAATCAGGAAATCCAGCGGCAGATTACAGCCATAAAGAGCCATGGTACCAAAATTAGCATTGTTGGCATTTCGCCAACGCTTTCCGCAGCGATAGAGGTCAGTTCCACTTCATATTGGGTCGACATCGCAAATACAAGCCTGCGCCAGCTGTTTGGATGGCCTGCCACCGTAGACCCAGCAAACGCCATCCCGGATCAGGGTTACAACGTCGCGCGCAATATAGTGCAGATCACAACACGATCTCTGTATATTTTACATGCGATGCCGTGAACGCTTTCTACGTGGACTCGAGCACCGGTGATAAGGCTAGTCCTGGCTACGGGCTCTATAGCTTACCTCAGACTAGAGTCAAGGCAGGCTCCTGGCATTGAAACCACCCCTGCCTGTCTACACGTCTTGCAAAGTCTCAATAAACTGAGCTTTACGCTGACAGACCAGGATGGCAACCTGCGCGACCTCCGCGACAAGACGCTCACCGTTAGCCTCTATGTCCGAGACCGTCCTTCGCGTTAAGTATATTAGAGGCTGAAAAGCTGCACTTATCGTTCAGCTTGCAGTCGTCGTCTGCAGCAGGAACCTCAGCTAGCAATGAGAGCCCCGCAACGCATTGTACAAGTGTGAATTGTTGGCTTTTGTTTACACTACGGTGTCGGACTGGGTGATTTAATCCAAGTCATAGTCCGGTAGTCAGGGCAGCACCCGCAACCGTCACAGCACTGGGCAGAGCCGCCGCCCCGGGTGCAGTCGATGCTATGAAGACGGTCGTCGTAAGTCAGGCAAAGGAAGCGCTGCCAGCCCTATCTGCCGCTGGCGGCAAAAAGGCTGTGCAAGAGTTACGTTATTGCCCCAGCACGTTGGCAATGCCTGTAGAAAAAGACTATGCCGTCCGAAACCCGCGATGCTCTCGCCGCGCTGGTTCAACGTGTCGATACATTCTTGACCATGGGCACAGGCCTTCTCCTCTCGTTGTATTAAAAGATGATCGTAAGGCAACATATCTTTTTCAATCGCATTTGTCCAAGACGTGCAAGACCCTTACCTCGGTATGGAGGTCAATATACTCTTGCAACCTTTATGGGCGTGTCCCATGTTTGCTAACGCCCACCCAGATCGAATACCTTAAAGCTGCCCGCGACTCAAAGCGTGCCTGTCGTCCTTGCTATTCCGGCTCTAATAGTCGCCAACAAGGCAGCTACGCTCAGCGCGGTCGGCACAGCTGGTAGTCTTGCCCTCAGGGGAATCGTCGTCGCCGCCACCAAGAGCGGTAGTGATCTAAAAAATGAACAAGGTCTCTGCCTACCCGAGAAGCAGTAAAGGCTGTATCCAACTTTGAATTGCTGCGTATGGTGCAGTCCTTAAAGAACTTCTCTGTGAGATGGTACACATACTAGGATGTAGCGGGGATGAAGCTGACATCGTCAACCTTGATTTTTCACAGAGCAACGGGACGCACTGGGTAGCGTTCAGGTCGACGCCATCCCATCTTCTCCACTCCTGAGTCAAAAAGAGACAAATTGACTGGTTAAGAGCCACTTGTCTATCGCAGTGTTAAGCGCAACCCAACCCCAGACACATTGTTGGATGTCGCGTTATCTATCGAACGATATTAATTGGAGACAGGGCCCTCTTTGTTGATGTAGTGTAAACTCAAACAATGTATGTGGACATGTTTGGACGCTCTAGTATTTCAAGCGCAGACATCTCCCGTGCTACTGCTGTTCGGCAGAAACAATAAACGCGCTCGACCTCAACAACTACGCGATCAAGGCCGACTTTGCGGCTTGTAGCAACCACACTATTAACGCAAAACCGAATGACCTGGTCGTGTTCTTTGATGCCGCCAGAAACCTTTAAAACTCGGGCCTGGACGTCTCTACGTTCCTCACCAAACCAGCCAATATAGCTGCCGGCAACATTGTGGTTTTTGCTGACGATGGTACATTGAACGATGGGGGTGTGCCTGTTAACCGGTCTGAAGTTGTTGATATTGCCCGGAGTTCTGTTCTTAACCTGGCTGATTTGTTGACAGCAATAACGCACTCAGGGTTCTCAAGACCGCATGACACGCATTCTAAGCATGAGCTTTAACAAGACGCAGCTACGTAAATAGCTACGTGGTCAAAATCAACGTTAAATTTATCCCAACACTGCTAAAAATTATATTGATAACGGCTTCGCGGTTCTAATTACGACGCCAAGTACCCAGCATTTCGTGTGTTTTACCCAGAAATTAATGAATGGGATACCCAAAATGAAAAGTAATATTTGGATGCAAGTGATTCTTCCAAACAAGGTAAAAATATGGATTTTTTACCTGAGGGGACTGCTCGACATTTCAAAACGCATCACACATTTTCGACCGGAAGGAAACCCGGTTGGTGGCAAAATACCGGATGATAAACTGTGGACAACTCTGTATGAGTCTAATGTTCCGATTTGCTTATTTATCCATACATGTGTTATTGACTCTGTCTAATGTGACCTACCGCATTTGCCGCTTATTTATTGTGAGCTTTTAAAAGCCTAATCCCGGCTTTTCACACTGGCAGCTTACACATTAGACGACATTGTCTATTCAGAAAGAATCAGTTTTGATTTACCCACGCTTGCGCTGATGGGAAGCACCAGTGCTAATTGGAGACAACATGCCATTTTAGCTTAATGTAAACACAGATCATGCCTGCAGACAACTATGAACGCTCTGCTATTTCAAGCGCCAGCACCCTACAGGGTGATTTCTCCCAGTACGCAACCAAGGCCGACCTCTCGGCCTTCTCCAACCGTGCTATTAACGCAGACCCAAATGACCTGATCGTTTTCTCAGATGCCACGGGAGATCTTAAAAGTTCGGGTGTGGACGTCTGTGTGCTTCTCACCAAACCAGTTGGCGTCGTGACCAGCCACTTTGCAGTCTTCGACGCCGCTGGTTCACTAAGCGATGGCGGCGTGTCCGTAGTATATATCAAAGAGTATATCAACACTGGCGACACCTTGAGGGTCTTAAAGACCGGCGATACAATGAGCGGCGAGCTGGTCATGAACAACAATTTAATCAAAAAGGTACGTGACCCCGTCGACACTCAGGATGCTGCCACACTAAAGTTTGTCACTAACCGGGTATCAGACCCACAAGAACATGTTGCAGCCAGTTCGGACGTACTATCATCCTCTTTCATTTCCGCACCTGCTTCTCGGCTTAAAAACGGGGGTTTCCCGTATCTGACACCTTTTGATTAGTCGGTAACCACACGCTATGTCTACCAGGGCGGGGTACATAAGTGGGTACCATATATTGCGGCCGTGTACTTAACGACCGACAATATCACGTCGGCTTGCGGAAGTACAGCTATACATACGTCTGGTTACTATTGCTGGCATTCGACGCGAAACTTTCAGAAAGTTGGTGGTTATACCCTTAGCAACACAATGGTATTATAACCGTCCTGGGCGCCAGTCTTTACTACATTAACCTGCATGGGAATTGTTGTGACGGAATATGAGCAACGCTTTCGATCCGTGTAAAAGGAGTCGCACGGGCAAATAATTAAAGTAGTAATCAGTCTGTTCCGACAAACGTCTCTCACGAAAGCTTTACTACTACCTTTGCGTTTATTGTTTGCCATTGGAGATATAATCCGGTGTGAGGTCTCAAAATCAACAAACAAGAGTCGGCATTCTCAGTCACTATTACCATTTTCGGCTTTCGCAATTAGAACTCGCGCTACACTTAGCTTAAAGGCGACCCCCCCCCAAAAAAAAAAAATAACAAAAAAAAAAAAAAAAAAAAACACAAAAAATACCAACAACAAAAACCAGCAAAAAACAAAGCCATCGGGGAGAGACAAAGAACACCGCCTGCCAATCTTGCGATCAAAGAGGAAGACGGGGTATCGGTGCAGCTCGCACAGAAGATGCAGGACATCGACAAGGAATACAAACCACTCGTACAAGAGTATCTGCGCCAACTTGGGGTTCACATGTACCGGTTAAGATTGTGGTGGAACGAGAATACAAAGCAATTGGATATCGAGCACTGGTACTACCCAGACCACCCTAAGAGAACTCGCGAGTAGCTAGGGTTAATTGCGCTTTCGCTGTCGAAGCAATAGCCAAAAGTACTGCCCTCGGGGAGTCTCGGGCGCGATTGCTACTACAATGACAACGTGTATTTGGCAAAACGTTCTCGTTAAAAAACCTTTCCGTCGGGGTATGTAGGACTCTATATCATCACCAACAGAAAAATAGGTATTTATATTTGAAAAAGACACGCTATGTCGCAATAATCGGCAATAAAAAGTTTTAAAAAATAAAAACGAAAATGAAAGTCCTTAAACTGCAAACAGAAGGCATGGAATCTACAACTCTTAGCAAGCGTGTTGTCCGGCGTGTTGAAGACCGAGTCATTTTCAGGTCTAACATTATTGAGGAAAACTGGCGTTTTCTTTTACATCACCGCCGTCTTGCCTGTGCACCACTGCGACATGTTAGAGGTGCGTGTCCGCAGAGGAGGATGGAGCTAATATCCCTACTCCTCCAGACCAATTAAACTTTCATATCACGCTGCTTATTGAGGTATTATAATGTCGCTATATCCAAAAATTCACGACCCACCAGATTTTCGTCTGAAAATAATCAACAAGGCTGAAACCTCCTTACGGGCAGAGGCTGAAAGCGGCGCGCTCTATAAAATATTAAAGGGTGGAGTAAACGTAGTGGAAGGTGTTGACATCTCAATGACGGCTGTGTCTATGTGCACCGGTGTGACGGGAATTGGAATATTGCCAATAATCATGGCCGCCCCCATTGCGATTGCTCTTGAGATCACAGCTTTAAGTTGTGGCCTGTTTCTGTAGATGGAACTTTTATCAGCCTGTGACAATCTATGACAGCAAAAAAGGCATGATGAAATCTGCGTCTTGGCCCAATCAAAGCTCAACACAATCTCAGACCATATATCTAAGGCGCTAGGTGACAACTCCACCTCCAAGTAAGAGTTCAAGTTTATACTAGTTGAAGTCGACGAATCCAAAATCATAAAAAATGAAATAGGGCATAATCTTCGTTTGTAATGAACAAAGTAGCAAATAAACGAGCTAATAGCCATTGAAGAGTCAAAGCTCGCGAGATCATAGGTAAATCTCTCTGGGAATTCATAATAAGCTGTGCGTTGTCCGTCGGAACGACGGGAACCTCTGGAGCTACTGACCATGCTGACTTAAGGCCAAATCAAAGCGGGTATTTCATATTGATTAAGTATCCCATATACTAGTGGTGAAACATTTTTTAAAAATAGTAACTAGTGTTTCCACATTCCAGACCGTTCTTAAATGAGGTAAACTCCCCATTTTGCGCGGGCCCTGAGGAAACTCCTGACCACCCCCCTCCCCCCCCCCCCCCGTTTGTCACTCGTGGGGTGAACGGGCCCTGCGAGCCAACGGCTCATGCCAGTTTTCGTAGTGCTGAATAATGCGGGAACGAGGCGCTGTTGGCTCACTTTGACCCTATGTTCACCTCGTACCACTCTCGCGAAAATATGAGCTGGTGGCCTGGGGACGACCCCTATGTCCCTACATAGCTTCTTGGCTGTTTCGTGCTTCACGCAAATCACGTTTACTGACTGCATATCTCCATAGATAGGTGCCTTACTATGACTCATATTTTAGTCACTGCAATTAATAACGCTTGTATTATTTACGCGTTTCTGTATATTACCAATGAGTTTATTGGGATGGGTTTTTAGGCCTTTGCTCATTTAGCCCTCTGCAAATCTGAGAAATGCAATCTTACAATCACCATTGGCTAGAATATTTTGATCGAAGACAGGTTCTATTCGAGAAGTGTATGAAAGGACCAATCAAATGAACATCATGCTTGCAATCAATGAAGGGGGATAGACTAAGATTGATACTATGGCCTTCTGTACTATTGCTACCTACCGAGGACAGTATAGATAGCTGGAGTACCAGGCTACGATTAAACTGGATAACACATGTACAGAGAATGGGAAGATCTGATACCCAAAGACTGGAATGAGGAAGAGAGCGACAGAGGGGAAAGAGTGGACGACCATACAAGACGTGTTTTGAATATTAGAATCAGAACAAAGTGATATGGTCCTGAGCTGGGGTGCCATGGAGCAAAAAAGGAAAGGACAGTATATCTCGCGTTTTATTAAAACAGTCTTTTGTTCTGTGGAGTACGAGCAGACTGGACAACACATAAAATAAATCATAACGCTATATAAAAAAATCCATACTCGCAAACATAAAGCCAGAGTGAAAGTTTAAAAGAGATGAAATTCCTTAATATCCGATACAAATGACATAACTGAATAAGATAAGAACTAACCTGTTTTTATCCGGTAATTCCTGTGGGATATTTACTTTGTTGTGTGATTTAGAAAGCAGCGCTTTGTTTTTCTTACATCCTTGAGATGACTGTAAAGTTAAATTTAAGGAATTATCCTGCATTTTAGCATCCCGATCAATAATACTATCGATTCCCATATCTCCATTTGCTTTGGCTCCCTGCATATTACTCTGAGCATTTTTGTCATATGCACAAGAACTGTTTAGGAGTGCAAGAGGTTTGTCTTTCAGTGTCGAATCGAACACACCATCTATTATAACGTTGTTCCGAGTTAATGTCGTCATAGTAGTCGTGTCTTGACAATGAGAAAGCCAACTATCATTTTGGTACATGATAATCCAGCTCAACTTCCTAAATTTGAAAAGCAATCTGGCAGCCTTTTAGTGTACAAGAATCTCGAGGATCGATGGAAGTCTGTCGAAATGATGCCTGGAGGTCATACAGACCTGGAAGAGAGTAGAAATACATTATGTTGTGTTACGAACATATTCGTCATCACATTTTATTTGTTTTTCTTGGCTTTTAACACATTATTAGCTATATCATGCCGATGAAATGTAATCTTCAGAAAGGCATAAAGGAGTCTTGACATTAATCATTATAAAAACCAAAGGAAATAATGTAGTAAAAAAAAACTAATTTATATTTTTATGTGGATAGAAAAAAACTAAAGCCACTGGAAGATTATTTCTAAATCCAAACTATATGGAAGATTTTGTTTCAGTATTTTACGACAAAGTTTTAAGACCTCAACGTATTTCATATATATATATATATATATATATGGCACGAACATTCGCAACACATTGCCGTGACCAGTTGCTCTGATATTGACTGGATAGTATAAGACTCATCTGTATGAGAAATCCATATCGATAAAGATTTTTGTTCTCATTTATTTATTATTTATTAAATTATACAAAACTGCGTTGTTCTGTGTTGTGTAGGATGGTCATATGACACCTGCATGATTTTATATTATTAAACGACAAGAGATTCTTGCGAGTGTTTGTTATACCTGTGTCATCCTCTCTCTCTCTCTCTCTCTCTCTCTCTCTCTCTCTCTCTCTCTCTCTCTCTCTCTCATGACACGGATATGATCAAACAGATTAAAGAGATATAATTATTAATAAGGAGGAATCGATCATTGCTGGAAGTAGTGGCACCCATGACTTAGCTCTAGCGCATTATGCGCCAATCCATAAAAAGGATGGAACAAGGTCGAGGAAAAGAATTCGGGATTTACGGGAGCTCACTCGCTAGGCGAACTGACTTTAACGCTCAGCTATATGCACAAACCCACTACATAATTTTTAGAAATGCTTCTTTTTCTTGAAATGGAAGGTGGTGGTGGTGGTGGTGGTGGGGGGGGACAGGGCACATAATCGCGTGGTTTAGGAAGGTGGTGCACCAGAGCTATAACATAGGTGCCATTACTCGCAGCAAAGGTCCGATTACTGCTTGGAATGAACTAGATCGGTGTCATTCCGTTTAATTTCTTAATTCATTTTTTACATTACCACGTAAACATACATTCACTGTTGCATCTATGAATAAGTAATTTCCTCTCTATTTCATATATAATGCTTCATATACAATTTTACAACATATTTGCCGTTTACATTAAAATCCTCAAAGTAACCTGTGAATGCTTTTGTTCTTGATCTCATTGTGGGTAAATCAACTGGGAGTCAAAATTGGGAAACAAGGGAGCTCAAATAATTTAAGAACGACAAGTTTACATGACCTTTAAATACATAATAGCTTCACTCCTAGTCAATTGCTACATATACAATAGTAGAAAGACACAAACAAACTGAATACTTAGTTGAAATTAGCTCCTGTAACATCAAAAATAAATCCAGCAGGCAAATAAGAATACAGCACACAAACTACAAGAACTTACCGTAAAAATACAATGAAGTTAAGAAACTTTGAACTGACTGAATGAGATAGAGATATGAAGTCTACCTTTCAAAATACAATGAAGTTAAAAAACTTTGAACTGACTGAATGAGATAGAGATATGAAGTCTACCTTTCAAAATACAATGAAGTTAAGAAACTTTGAACTGACTGAATGAGATAGAGAGATGAAGTCTACCTTTAAAAATACAATTACCGATACTTGACGGGAAACGCACTGCTTAACAGTTAATGACACAGAGAAACACAATGCATATTTACAATGGCAGAAAGGGAGGCGAATTTTAACAGACAGGATGCATCAGTAACAGAAGCAAACGAGAACGTCCAGTAATGACTAAGATACTGTCCGTTACAGTAGGTCACACTTCACTGTGTCCAGCAATTACTAAGATATTGTATGTTACAGTCGGTCACTCTTCACAGTGTCTAGCAATGACTAAGATACTGTATGTTACAGTAGGTCACTCATCACAGTGTCTAGCAATGATTAAGATATTGTATGTTACAGTAGGTCACTCTTCACAGTGTCTAGCAATGACTAAGATACTGTATGTTACAGTAGGTCACTCCTCACAGTGTCTAGCAATGACTAAGATATTGTATGTTACAGTAGGTCATTCTTCGCAGTGTCTAACAATGACAAAGATACTGTATGTTACAGTAGGTCACACTTCACAGTGTCTAGCAATGACTAAGATACTGTACGTTACAGTAGGTCACTCTTCATAGTGTCTAGCAATGACTAAGATACTGTATCTTACAGTAGGTCACTCTTCACAATGTCCAGCAATGACTAAGATACTGTATATTACAGTAGGTCATTTTTCATAGGTGTATTATTTCTTGTACATGTGGATAGGAAGGATATTTGCCAGCACACAAGAACAGATATGTGTACACTTGTTTTTGTTTCGCCTCAGGTTTAATGGGTGACCAAGCTGATTATCTATGAATGAAATATACTTGTATTAGTAGCCGTATTGGCTGTTACTCCAAGGTTACTCAATGCTTTTACTCCCATTGAGAAAATATCGTTTTTAGAGGCGGTAAAGAATGATTGCTATAGAAGTTGACTTTGCCAGAAATGCTTTTAAAAAATTGGGAAAACAATTACTCTAACGTTCGTATCAACATGTTATGGCAAGTACACTTTAAATTTTGGAAAATAATTATCTATATTGTTGTTTATGGCTTGTATTCCTAATCACACCTGACGAATGACCTATGCACGTGTGTCTTCAGCCGTTAATAGTAATCGCCTTCGAAACACACATGCAACACATGAGCTACCCATGCATGGTCCCGAATCGACGGTATTGGTATTGTCAAAATCAAACAAATCCATGTTTGTTGCAGATGAAGGTCCATCGGAACACCTCTTGACGTTTTTTGCAAAGTTCCATCTCGGAAATACTTTGATGGAGTGACGCCATTTGGTAAACAAACTCAGTATATCCATTGGCGGCTAAAGTAGAATTTATGAGTTCCTTTTCCAATTATTGGCAGAAAGGCACTAACGTGTTCCGATTTAGACGAAGATATGATAGTTGGAATAGTTTACATTTCATCTTCTGACATGCGTTTCCGGACTGATGATGAAGCAAAACAATTTAAGGTCGAAATAGTTGATATTTGTATAGCATACACATATGTATATTTGTCTGGTAACTTGAATGTACTTACAGCGTGTTTTGGCCACTGTATCATTCCTAATGATCATTTAGAACAATACCTTGAATTTGATAGAACAATTCTTAATTGTTATAATAAGCATATTTTTTTTTTTTGCAAAAGAATGATTTGTTTTTAAAGCGTTTATCTAGAAATAATAATAATGAATACAAATGGGCAAGCGCCTATAGATTTTTGAAACAGTAATAATCTTGTTTATACTGAATGGTAGCTGTTATGATGACGAGCATGACGGAATGCTTACTTTTACAAAACTTTTAACTGATTCATTATTCAGTTTCTTTCTCTAAGGGTATAAAATGTGTCAAGAATTTGTTTAGTAACTGACCATGATCCAATTTTTACAGACGGACACTATGACAACTACATCAGGACAAAAACAAAATATTACTACAACTGAAAAACTACCCAAAATCAACGTGGCAAGATAAATGGAGGGAGTCATTTGCAAATAATAACAACGTTTAACATGTAAATAGAATATAATTTTGCATACAGAATGCTAAAGATGAGCGATCAGTTGACACAGGAGCCCTAAACCATATAGCAAATTTAATTTCTTCTCTATTCCAAAACGTAATACTACTACTACTACTACTAATAATAATAATAATAGTTATTATTATTATTATTATTTATTATTATTATTATTATTATTATTCTCGATAGACTGTTGAGCCAAAGTGTGGAGATAATGTAGCATATCGAAGCTTTCATGCTAATAAGACTATCTGTAACGAATCAGCAAAGACAAAAATAAATCATGGTTTGGTCATAAATGTAGAAATGCGCGTCTTAAATATCTGCAATATCGTAAATTTCACGATATCTGACAGAAGTAGAACAAAATTAGAAATTAATAGCAAGCATTATACATGAAAAAAATTCTGTATACGAAAGCACAAGTTTAAGGCTAATCATAAACTGAGAAATTTGCATGGTAAGTTTCTGAAAGGCTTTGGAAAAAAATAATAAAGTAGACACAGAAGAAAAAAAATGGACATAGCGCCACAATATGAATTTTTTTTAGAAATAAATGTAGATATTAACAATGATCAACATGAATCTAATTCATTTAAGAAACAATGAATAAGGGAAAACTTGGACACTCATAGTTTTGTTTTTTTATATCTCGTGTATTCGATACGACAACATAAAAATCTAAATTAAAAAAAACAAAACAAATACTAGGCCAGCACGACTTGAAAATCACTGAGTCACTCATATCTTTATGTATCACCATCTAGTGCAGGGATACAACAACAGTGATAGCAATATTTCATGAGATTAACTTAAAAGAAACAATGTTTGTATCGATAGATAATGTCCATCTGTTCACAATTTGGACCTGATAAAAATTGTTCTCAAAACTAAAAGCTAGTTATGCTGAGGAATAAGATTCGAGAATAAAAGCATGAATTTGTTGATTTCAAACATTAAAAAGGATATACTCCAATGATGTAGAAGCTACAGATTTATGAAAAATTACATTTAATGATTATAGCAGCGTCAGACTTAATGGAAAGATGGTTAAAACTGTGTAGTATGTGGAAGGAATACATTAAGTATTTGCTGCGGAGAAATACGTATAATTTGTATTCAGCTAAATTTACTGTACATCTTGAAGGTTTTCCAAAATTTAAAAGGTGAATATATAACCATTAAGCGGTGGAGAGATAGAATTTATGGAGAGCGAAGTTCGATTTGAACGAAACAGTGTATGAAGTATCTGGTTGAAAATCAATCATAGGAATAGTAAACTTTGATATAAATCTGAAATCATCCATACGTTGGATAGAATTGGACAAAAAATGCAGATTGATATAAAGAAATGTTGATGTTTAGATAGATGTCCACTTGGTTTGTGAGCAACACCTAAACACATATCATCAAGCATAGAGTATTATCTGGATGTTTGCTTTCGTTTTAAGTGACTGACAAAGAACAGTATTTAAGACATCTTTACTACAATCATGAATGTCCAGTTGCTCACATAAACATCAATCAATTGTGGAAACAAATTAAACAAGACAACAAGAAACTACGATACAGTGAATTGAAGCAATGGTTCACCGACGATTCTACCTACACATTACACAAGCAATCGAGAAAAAGATTTTCGTACAAAAGAGTTGATATAAATCACGTGGATGGCGAGTGGCCACAAAACATAGCAGATATGCAGGCATACAAAAAACAACAATGGATGCAAATACATTTTGGAAGTGATAGATGTTTTTCAAAATACTCCTGGGCTGAGAAAGTGAAAACAAAAACTGGAGATGACACAAAATGTTTTCACAGAAATCTTCAAAGAGAGGAAACCTGAAAAGATATAGTTTGATGAGGGAAGCATTGAATACTTTTCAACTTATTCGGACAACCTTAAAGATTAGAATGTGAAAGTATCTTACTCACAATGAAATCAAAAAGACGGCTGACTTATAACAAAACTTACAGAGGGATACAATAACACCCATCGCATATCAACAGATGTGCCTCCAGTTGAAGCAACCAATGCAGAAAATAGATCACAAGTATGGACCAGTCAAATCAGTTAACAGATAACTAATACATTTGGAACGCCTAAAATTTGAAATCGATGAAGCAGTCAGAATTTTGAAACGCAAAGCAATTTTTGAAACGGGGCTACTTTCCTAGCTTTTACATCCATCGCTTTATTTAAGCTATTACATTACAACTTCTTGTAACTACTTGCAAATAACATTGTAAATCAACTTGTAACTAACCTGTTGGTCACATTTAAAATATGATGATATAACTCTATACATTTCATTGCAAATTAAATAGAATAGAGAGAAGATAAAAAAGAAGAGGAATCTAAAGCTAGCAAAGAACACAAAAATGTTGCTTCAGAAAACTCAAAATATCCACATACAATTGAACCTGGCAGGCAACGTGGAAAACGTTCGCAAAAATTCAAGAAGCGAAAGCTGAGCGTTTAAAGAAAGAACAAGAAAACTAAGAAACAACACATGATAAAATAAATGATGCAATAGGAAACAGAACAATTAGAATATATTATCTGATAGGTGGTGGCATAGCTGTTATAAGTATCCTGTTCATTAGGACAAAAAGAAAAGTTGTTTCTGTTTTCAAAGCTGATGAGATAACAAAGCTCGTACAACGCTAGTCGTTAGAAACCACGAAATTAAACACAGCTAATAAACAAAATGACAAGATCTTGTCTACATATAATGTGATCCCTGAAATGCTTTAGCTCTGTTTTTATTTTAGCTAATAATTGTATAGCTTTTATCTATATAGAAATGTTAACTGAAAGGAAAAATATTAGCAATACAATTTCTCAAGCAACGTTAAAATCTGCTCCTACGGTAGCCTAGAGCATGATTTTGGAAAAATAATAGAGAGATTTACAAATGGTCCACTCTAATCCATAGGTATTGAAGAATTTGGAAAGCTAATTATTCCAGTTTTCTTATCACAATAACTACCTAACAGTATATGAACTTTCATCTGACAAAACGGTTACTCATTAAATAGCGTAGTATCTCTGAAGGAGAATAATTGCATCTTCGGTGCAACTTTTACTGTGCTCTTCCGGACACAGTAAATAAGTATTTATAGACCAAAGAATAATCACGATTCTGTTTAGAAGGCAAGCCAAAGAAATACTACATAACATCTGTAAATCAGAATGGTGGAGCCAGTGCAAAAGCATAATTGCGAACAACCTCTGAAGGAGGATCAGAAAAAAAAGATTATACAGAATCAATAAAACCCATTACCACTCTGAAGTCTAAGCTGTCTCTCATATATATGTATGTATATCAGAGGCTTAAGATAAATGAGAGGATAACAGGAATTGATTCTTCGCCTGAGGTAACACCATACGATACATGGACACGGCGTGTCAGACGAAGTACACCTTTTGTGCCACAACGTTATATCCCACACTACCAACTGAAAATGCTACTAATTTTAGACTGCAAAAGAATTAATCAAATTAGGAATGATTTAATCAACCGAAGCGAAGGATATAAAGGTGTCATAATGACATTCAAGTTCAAGTTACAAAATGGACAGAGTTAGAACGGAAATAATTTCAAGTGCAATGGGAATAACATCTGCTGGATTAGGTGCAGCGGAAAGAATATATGTGAGCAGTCATTCCCTAACTTTTTGTGGGTTTTTGTTCAGGAGTGATAGGGTTTATTGCTAATTGTGTCGAGGAAATATTTAAAAGAGGATGAAATAATAACATTAGCTCTTAGTAAACTAAACAGCACTGTCGACATTGAAATCAACCATGAGGACTTTATTTCAATCATTAACGAGTTCAACAGATAAAAGAGACGTAAAAGGAAAGCTGAGGGAAAAACAAAACAATATAAAGATTCAAAATATAGAAAATACATTTTAACATGGTTTTCGAAGAGGACAAGAAATCGAAAGAAAAAGCAATTTGTGATAGTTTGGAACAAAGTGCAATTTTTAGAAAAATGAACTGTGAAGATACAAATTGAACCGAGAAACTTTAACATTTGGAATTTTGAATTGCTGCTGTATAAATGGATACGTTTATAAGCATACACTTTTTCAGTTCTTTCGGGACTAATAAATAGCGAAGTTTTGCCTACAAATAAATGGAAAGTTATATTACAATTATAATTGATCTTTTGAAGAAAGACCCCTCTTCCCCTCCCCTAAAACGACGATGGTCAACCTGAAATTCTCCATTTCATTGCAAAGAATAGATTTTGTTTTGGGAAAATACAATATTTCCGATGAACTCATATATAATATCTTTAGCTACATAAACGACAAGAATAAAACAAAGACTGTTTTAATTTCTCATAGTCATTACAACTTTGCAGCGTACTTGAATAAAGTCAAAGAGGGAATGACTGTAAACTTTGACAACGAATATAGTATTGACAATGAATATTTGAGACACAACTCAAAAGTTTAAATTACTCCAAGCAACAGTAAGACAGTGTCTATTGCCTACTACAATGCTAAATTGGTAGGTTGAAATTCCTAGACAGCTATGCAGGAATCTACTGAATCTGATACAGTTCGTGAAGTATGAAACCTACAAAATAAAACATTTATCTCGACCAACTTAATAACACAAAAAACAATTTTAATGCTGACTATTATTTAAGGCTGACTATACTACTTTGTTAGAGTCTTTGCACGATAAAATGTTTTTCGCGGTAACATTATCTTTTATACTCTAAATTGCCATTCACAAGCAATTACGGATTGGTATAATTGACAGAATACATGGCCATTCACAAGCAAATATGGAGTGGTACAATTGCCAGAATATATATTCTGTCAATTGTACAACTCCGTAATTGCTTGTGAACAGCCATTAACAGTGTGAAAGGCAATGTTACCGCAAAAAAAAATTTAAAAAAAAAAAAAAAAAAATTAGAACTATATATCAGCCTCAAAGATGAAGATAGGAAAATTAATCAACTTTCACAGTATGCCTATAATGCAAGTTTTGGCACTAAGAAAATTGCAAAAGATGGCAGAAATATATCTGAGAGGTCCTGGTGACGTAGGTATTCGCTTCAGCACTGAGACAAAAATAGCGGAGAAAGACATCACACTTGACCAAATAATTAACTCTGACTAAAACCTCAACAATGTCCATATCACACATGTAGGTAATCCTGCTAAATTAACTGACGCCGTTACTAGTCGATGTGTATATAGACATGTTTATATCTAAATACGTCAGACTCTGGAAGATAACAATTTCAACAATATGAAAACATGGAGAGAAAAAGTTGATAATACATTAACAACTATTGAACCGAGTGATAATGAAGAGCTATAAAATCGCAAACTCACAAAAACAGATTGTCGTGACTTTGTTTTAACACACTGTCCAACATTGCAAACGGAAAGAGAAAGAGCCGGTGAGACACCTATCATTCAACAATAAACGCAACCAATGCGCCAGAGGATAAACAGTGAGATAGATGCTTTACAATGCGATAGGGAGAAAATTAAAGCCTTTGGAAGATTTTAGCACTTGATAGTCTACACTGCGACAGATAAGGACGGAATTCCTTGTTCAACTAAAACCATTTGTTCGTGAAATTATACAGATACCGGATAATAATACCTGCTACTGAGACAGACAAAAAGATAATTGCAAACACTCAGACTCTATCGGAGCTGCAGAAGAAGGATGACTAAACCAAAAGAACCAAAAAGAAATTAAGACAACAAAAGTAACAAAAAAAGAACAAAACAATGTTACAAAATGAAATTACGATAAAATCTATGAAAACAACTTTCACTTGATATATTATATGTTTGAATGATACGATCACAACAATAAACGATATTAGATTCGCTGAAAATTGCAACAAATGGCATGCAGAGTTTGAATAATCAAAAACATATGAAAGAATTTTTGGGTGTTGAACTTGTTCATAATTTTGGTGGGGTACAAAGTAGAGTTCACGATATAGACAAAAGGATAAAATTGATGAAAACAAATTTAAACGATTTTGTACTAAAGTTTACAACAGAGATAGATGCATTCAAAACTTAAGTATATTAAAGACTAATTGACTATATGGCTGATACAGCTAAAGCCTAAAAAAAACAATTCAAAAATTAAATCATATTAACAAAAATCAATAAAACAATGAAATAGATGTAAATAATAGTGCATTGCTTTATATAATTTGAGCACTAAAAAGGGAATTGATAAATACAAAAAAGTTGATGGTTGAAAACAATAGACTAATATCTGGATGTAGATTTCTTTACAATTGTCGCACTGTACAAATTCATGGCTATCTCTCTCCATATGGTACTAAAATAAGTGTGAATGCAAAATATGATATTTCAGTTGCTAAAGATAAACTATCTAGAGTTAAACAATTAAAGGATTGTTAGACATTTCTATGTCTGAAACTACACCCCCAGCAATAGTTAACAGTTTTGATTTAATTATGCTCCATCACATTTTCTTGAATACAAGTTACACACAATAAATGCTTTACTGCTTTTACTGTAATATATCATCGAAATTTGAAAATAAAGCTTATACACAATTTGTATTAACTTAAATATTGACGATCTAAGATGTTTTTTCTAGAGAATACGCAGAGTTTAATATTTGTTTAGACGTAAACAACCAAAGTGTTGCTTACTCATTAGAATTCAATACGAATATTATTATTTGTTAGTGTTAAAGAAACACGTACATATTATGTAAAAGAGAAAAATTATCTAATAATTGGATTGAAAATCAAAGAAAGAGCTGATCCACCAAGAGGAAAACTAAAAACTTGCAGCAACATAAAAAATGTATACTCTTAGACTACATTATAATATATGATTTAAAGAAGCAAACCTTTGTTATGTTGTTTCTAGATCAGTAAATGACTGCAGCAGGAGAAGCAATAACTAACTGTTTAACATTTGAAGGCAGCAATCGACTGTTCCATCTGTTTGAGCTGGATGTCTCTGAACATGAAAAAATTAGTCATGATAAGAACTCAAAAGAAGTACAGAGGAATGATATAGAGGTCTGTAACACAGAGCTAAGACACGTGACTATTTGAATGACAACTTGAGAGGACAAGATTTGGTGACTGGCTACAGCTTGGATGATGCTTTTGGTCTGAATGCATCTACTTGTTTAGAAAATATTATTAATACAAATACTTGAAAAATTAGGAAACCCTACACTTAATAAATTATACCATCTTTCTGACTCATAGGTTATATAAGAGTACATACCCATTGAACTTGTGATGGCTGTTTGTGTCTTTATTACATATTCATTGCACTTGTGATGGCTGTTTGTGTCTTTATTACATATTCATTACACTTGTGATGGCTGTTTGTGTCTTTATTACGTATTCGTTGCACTTGTGATGGATGTTTGTGTTTTTATTACATATTCATTGCACTTGTGATGCATGTTTGTGTCTTTATTACATATTCATTGCACTTGTGATGGTAGTTTGTGTCTTTATTACATATTCATTGCACTTGTGATGCTGTTTGTGTCTTTATTGCTTGCAAGATTTTGCATTACAAACAGTTTTCAACGTTTGTGTAGTTAATAAATAAACAAAGTCGTGTGACTTCAGTACATCCTCATATTATTTTTCATTCGACATATCATGAAATATCAGCGTACAGTAAATATATAACTCCTCACAAGAGTAAATGATACCATAAGGAGTAAAATACTTCAATCCAACACATTCTTGTATCACATACACCCCGAACAACATTAAACCAGATCAAACTTTGCAAGTTTTTATACCAAAGCTAAAGTCAAATATTTAATTGTGCCCGGTAGTTTCTTTCTCGTGACTGACGTAAAGGTAAAATGAGATGCTTGTAACACTGTGGTAAATATATGGGTGGAATGCTTGTGAAAAAATCATCATATCCTATGCAAGCGATCATCTTTTCAAGTGGAATGACTACAACATCTTTATGGCATACAAAGACTTTGGGTTCCCTGATTTAGTTAGAACAAATAGGTTTGAGAAAAATATCATGAGAAAGTTACGATCATGAGCAGGTTTTTCACAAAACACTGGCAATGGAACTGTTAAGTCTGTAGTCTATGGAAAATAGTTTAGAATACCATTATACTTTTAGGTTCTAACATATCACTGTCCATTGCATCCCTACGCTCTTCCTCAGTATTTCAGATGTATCCTAATACTTACTAAAGCCTATGAAGTGCTATAATGGAAACCAAGACTGCTAACTGAACAACATATGCCTCCAGTACGATAAGATTACTTCTGAATCATTTGCACAATCAGTTAATGATAATTACATACACTGAATTGTTTTCTTTATGACAACATCACAAAGGAGATTATCGACATACCAGCCCATATGACCTGAACTAACCTCACGCTCCATTCTCCATTAAAGAGTTTAAAGGTTGCGTTGAAACTGCGCAAAATGAGCGGAGAACGTGATATATAAAAGTTTTATAACTAGTCAATATAAAACATTTAAATGACTATAGTGGGTCGGAGATATGGTTCATTCCCAGTGTTTTAATTTGTACAACAGTTTACAGAAGCCACAAAGTATTTCTTTGATGAAAATCAAAAGCACAGATAAATAAGTGACGCAAGTGTTCAAAATGTTTTACGCTGATAACCACTGCAACTGGCTTGCTTTGAGAAGTAGACATGATAATAGATTAAATGATAGTAATCTCAAAATAGCAATTGTTAAGAAAAGTAGCCACTTTCAATCTAACAGAAAAGAAAATGTAGATGCTCACAAAAATATATTTATATCGTTTCAGACGGTGAGGTAAACCTTTAAAGCAATACGCTAAAATTAATTATGCTTTAGGTATTTAATGTATCTTAATAACCTCTTAAATCGATAACTTGTGGAGTGTCTATTTGTGAAAAGACAAAGTTTTGCACTACATCTAATAGAAACTGAATATATAGACTTTTTCGATTACTTTTTATTATCTGTTGAACTTTTTAATGAACAAAACTCACAAAAGAAATTGTTTACTTAATGATGAGAAGGTGATACTGATAGATCCTGACGATAAATTGGATAAGTTGTTCGATTTTCTGTTTGATGCACACCAAATTGCAAATAAACTGCTTGTTTTTGATGGCTGTGGCAATCGTGACTGTGTAAAAGAAGAAAGGAACTAACCTAACCAAACTAGCTTGTATTGGTAGATGTTTTGAAACGTCAGTATGGGTGATCGTGCGAAAGTAGAAATCTGTCATCAGAGATTTCAGAGAGAATACTAGTATGTTTGTATTTTTTGGTAGTGTTGTGCAACGTGGGCAAAAATGGAATGAAAACTGTTTTTATTGAAAATAATGTCATGTACAGAGGCAATGAAAGGCGAATTTGTGGATACTTTAAAACAAACAAAGGAAACAAAATTTTAATGGAACTTGAATACCCTTTCGATTACATGTTACTAACGTGACCGTAACGTTATGTGTTTTCGTTGTCAACAAATACACGCATGTCATCATATACAGAGATTACCATTTTCTCATTTTGATACTATATATGTCGTGATTGTATGATATATGAATAGTTGACATGAAAATAAAACCAGAAAGACTTAAAACACGCAGTAAACAAAAGTAAACGGAGCAGCCGAATCTATGAGTTTCCTGAAAGTAGATTTCAGTTTAATCATATCCATTTTAAATTGTATGACATTATTAAATAAACGCATGGATTTCCAGTTTTGCTTTGAAATCTATATATTTAGCGACATTACTAAATAATTATAATAATACTAAAATAAAAATAACAACAATAATAACAGTAATAATAATACTAATGATAACAATAATATGATGGTTAATATCATCATCATCATCATCGTTAATCATCATAATCATCATCATCATGTACGTATTTTATGCCTTACACCATGCACGTTTTGGTCTTACTGTGCTCTTCATATTATCGGTTGTTGTCAAAGGAAGCGTGCTTTTGAGTAAACTTACAAGTTGTTGAATTGTTATTTGTGATTTTTCTTTCCTTCTTTTTTTTTTTTTTTTTTTTTTTTTTTCTCGCCGATTGTTTCAATTTTGACATTGCCTCAATATAATTCTCAAACTGGGTTGCTTCTGAGTAAGCTGACCTAAACCTAGAATACTTATCAGAGAGATTTCTTCTTATCCTTGAATTAACATGTATTATGTGTGTGTGTGCGTGTATGCGTGTGTGTGTGTGTGTGTTGGAAGAAAATATGCATCCCTTTGCACTGATGTTGTTAGATCACGGGGAGGGGAGGTTCTAATCACAATAAATTAGTCCTTCCCATAAAAAACCCCAAAACGTCATTGTCGAATCAATATGACGAAAGCTGTTTGTGGATTGGTTTGGCTTAGAGCTTTTTGCGTCACGCTTTGGTATCCCACCTGGGCTGATTAGATTGTAGGATTCGAACCCGCACCCTTTCGGTTGCCAGTTCGGCATGCTAACCATCGGGCCATCACTGCTCTTGCTGTTAGTGGAAATCTACAACAAGATTAATTTGAAAGAAACATTAACAAGTGTTAATTAAAGGATGGGGAAATAGTAGCATACAGACAGAAACAGTCATATATAAGGATATTTTGCAAAGCATGGATATGAACACTGATTCCTGCATACAGTTGTTTTAATAACATAAAACAAAGTAAATGAAGGTCTGGAAATTCTCAGGTGACTTAATTGCCAAAAGTCGGTGTCTGAAACAGTATTTGCATCAGAAATTATGTGTGCAAATATGACAGCATTCAAGATTGGCACTGGATATTATATTAAGAGAGAGCAGGTATAAAGTACACTCTTTTAAAATCTACCAATGAAGGTCATGCCAAGCTCCCTCCCTCCTCTGAGGTCATACGCTCTCGGTTTCCGAATGGTTACGGAAAATGTGCATCAAGAGCTGGTCTGTTATACTTGTTCCATTTTGGGGAAAATTAACAGGGTGTCGATGATCGAGATATTTGTACTTAATATTATAGATTTATATATTTGAAATGAACCATCAGTATAAAATGTAAAAACTTCGATAGAAACCCTTTAAAGTTTAAAATCAGCCGTACAGGATTATGCTCAACGACACGGAATCATTTCAAGTCAACCGTACAGGATTATGGTGAGCGATACAGAACGATTTCAAATTATCTGTACAGGATTAGTTTGAACGATACGGAGTCATTTCAAATCAACGGTATAGGATTACGTTAAACGATACGGAATGATTTCAAATCAACTTTACAGGATTATGCTAAACAACACAGAATCATTTCAAATCATGCTGAACGACACGGAATCAGATACATGGATGATTCACATAAAGAATATTCCTCGTCGTTAGGCTGAAATGATAATATTTAAATTGTTCTTTCTTCATTACGATTTCCAGCAATCTGATTGACCAGTTGACCAGGCCTGTTGGAACTTTTTTTATACCTGTGTGAACCGAAAAAAAAGTGTATGTGTGAGAGAGTGTGTGTGTGAGAGAGAGAGAGAGAGAGAGAGAGAGAGAGAGAGAGAGAGAGAGAGAGAGAGAGAGAGAGAGAGAGAGAGAGAGTGTGTGTGTGTGTGTGTGTGTGAGAGAGAGAGAGAGAGAGAGAGAGAGAGAGAGAGAGAGAGAGAGAGTGTGTGTGTGTGTGTGTGTGTGAGAGAGAGAGAGAGAGAGAGAGAGTCGCAGGCCCTGGCATTCTAAATGTTCGTATGAGTTACATTCTGACATGTACATTTTAACATTGTTACATCTAGTAAGGCCAAGATATTATTTATGGTGGGACTAAATAGTTTATGTCGCCTCGCGATTAGATAAGCTTTGAATCTAGGCCTATAGTCGTACTTAATTGTTTTGAAAAAAAAAAATGCCGCCTAAACGAAAAAACTAAAAGAAGTTAACATTCTCCTTAGTTGTAATTTAAATAAATAACTTCTTGTAGATTCTGATAGTTTGGACATTCCCATACTGACCCATGAAAACAGTGGAGTTGTCCTTTACTGTCGTCAACAAGTAATAGGGAAAAATTCAGGATTTAAAGAGATGGTAAGCGTGTGTTTAGAAGGAATTTAATATGGATAGATCCTGATACAGCAGAGAAGTAAAATAAAAACTGGGTGAATCGAACTGCTCAGTTCTAGACCAGATATTTCCAAAAATTAAGTGCAGTCATCCTATTTTTAAGTGTGCAGACTCTCTCTCTCTCTCTCTCTCTCTCTCTCATGCACTCACACGAGGTTACACACACATACACACGCACATTTCCATGGATACAGTCGATCAAAGATACCTAGGTTTAAATTGTATGTGGCCATTTCATTTGGCATTTGTGGAGGAGACACATACTTGATATTTGTTTTTAAAATCATAAACAACAACCGCTTTTGTTTTTTGTTTAAGGAAAGATTATTCATTCATAGTAATTAGTAATCACAAGCAGCCACCCCCACCCCACCCCCGCTTTGGCGTCAAAAAGAGATTTACCAATTTTCCATCAGCTTTTGTGAACCCGAACTGATTTAATTTTGAGTGTTTTTAACACTTTGTGCACTGATGAGGTCTATAAACAATGGCGACCCCTCCCCCCCCCCCCCGAAAACAGTATCCTGTTACGTAGACATGTTTGTCATTACTAGTAAACTATAGACTACATGGCAACAGATAAGGAATAAAACCTATTTTCTTTAATAGCGAATGTTGTACATCAACTAGGTCAAGCAGTCGCTACTAAAACATTTCGACAAAATAATGGTAAAGGTAATTTAACATATCGAAATTAATGTTGCAGTTTGATCATTTGCGTATTTGTCCACCTTGAATTTCACTTTGGGTACTTGGACTATATAGTTTAATAGAGGCTTTTCATTTAATGATATAATAATAGAGGGTAAGTTTTTGTGCCTTGTTGTCAGGCAACTGGTTGCCGTGTTCTGATTGGCTGTGTGCAAATTACTAATATTGATTGCCATTTTGCATGTATTCATACACGGTTAAACAAGGTTAGAATGGTCTATTTAACAGAGAGATTTCCTTATTTTGCCTTTATTAGATGTAAAATTTAATTATAAGGATTGACCACTTTGTTTGCTTTTTACGTTCTCTAAAGTACGAACCGAAAAAATGCCGTGCAAACTTAAGTATGATCCGCTGAGCTTCGCGGATCATAAAGTTGTAAGTTCATACTTGAATAAAAGTACACATTTAAATACTCAGTCCTCATAGGCTGCCAAGTTCTGTAGAACGTCTTCACAGTTTGAAATTAAGCATTAGGAACACCCTTGTTTGTCACGAATTAAAACACTGGCATAATTAAATACAGCTCTCTTCTAAGAATCAACTTATCCAAAATTTTAAATATAACTACAATTTTGATATGTTCTTATAAATATGATCACTTTCGCATTACACGCCCATATTAAAATTCAGTATTACACGCCCATATTGAAATTCAGTATTACACGCCCATATTAAAATTCAGTATTACATGCCCATATTAAAATTCAGTATTACATGCCCATATTAAAATTCAGTATTACACGCCATATTAAAATTCAGTATTACATGCCCAAATTAAAATTCAGTATTACATGCCCATATTAAAATTTAGTATTACATGCCCATATTAAAATTCCGTTGTTGTTATCACGAATAGCCCATATGAACAGGGCCCTGTGAGGATATCTATTATTCTGAAAGGAGATGTACCTTATATAATGGTGATCAAATTTAGATTGAAGTCCATTAAGTATGTGAGTGATCTCACTTTACAATAGGACAAAAATATTATCTTCTTTATTTTATAATACAAAAAGAACATAGAACTTGGATACATTGTTTAGCTTTGGAAACTTCGCAGTATTGAAGAAACAATCCACTTTCGTTGTATCCATTTTTTTTCATTAAAGTCAGTAATTTATTTATTTGGCATATAAATTAATCTGATTATTTACTGTACACGATTCTCTGTTTGATTTCTTGTTATTTTCTAGTAAATGAGGATAACTAAGTTGAAAGTGTGAAAGTACACTTTACCTTTTACCGATAAATGTAATGTTGCAACCATTTAATGTAACGTATATATTTCTTTTCTTCTGATACTTATTTAGTATTTTCTCCTGCCCACCCTATACGCTTTCTGAAGATTTGTTCTACTATATTATACCAGCATTTATTTATGTTTCCTGCTTTTATAGACTTTTGATTTCTTGCAAGCTAATTTTAGGACTAAGAGTATATGAGAACTGTTATTAATAAATAATGACTATTATTATACCTCATAAAAGTAACAGTGTCAATAATTATTGGCACACAGAATGCCACGAGTTAGTGAACAAAATATCGTGTCTCCCTCAGGAGATCGTGTGTCCTTCACGCGATCGTATTTCCCTGTCTTGTGTGCAGAGCCGTCTCAAATTTGCGCTGGATGAAACGGCGCCCCATGCAAGTGTCGCATTTTGCGCCCCCACCCCCACCCCAATGAAAACACCGCAAACTGTTTATATTTGAATGTATTATTAGTCATGAGAATAATAATGAAAAAGCTGTACGTTTATTTAAGTAAACTACAGAATAAAAGAACACGCTCCACGAAATGAAGTCTCCCCCACCCCCACCCCCTCCGAGCGGTCGCCCTTATCGACTGCCCCTTGCGACGGCCCTGCTTGCTTGCCCCATGTTTTGGAATCCCTCATAAACATTCCATTCGAGGTACTTCTCATTAATGTGTTCCGAGTATGTACTGACGAGCATACGACAACGATGGTTATGATCTGCCGCTTTTGCGTCCAAATGATGTTGAAATAAATGTAATCTTGGCAAAGAAATATTAGTTGAACATAAAGAAATCTACGGCGGTTGCAGTTAAGTAATTTAGAGATTATTTAATGGGAAGTGGACGAAAAACTTTGGAATTCGATGAGTATGCAACCCTCTGAATAGGATGCTGCCCTGAGATAATTTTATGCAGGAGCTTGGAATAACATTGTTCTTGAAAAATATGATTCGGTATAATACACAATTTATTTCCCTTGTTAGGGGGAGATATGAAGATTTTGTTCATCTGCAACAGGTCATGTTCCACTCAGGCTTCGCCCTCATAAAACATCCTGTGTGAACAAATCTTCACATCTCCCCCTAACAAAGGCACTAAATGTATATTACTGTCGTTGTAGATCTTAGGATACACTGCTAGTATAGTATAGATGACACAACCGACCATAAACGTCTTGGCTATGTGCGGCTCTTAGAAATTGTTGTAACAATATTATTCACATATGCTACTTGCATGTAGACTTAGAGAATTGATATTAAATAAAAAATAATTTGTTGTTATTGTTGTTGTTGTTTTGTTTTTTCCTTTCTTGTATAGTCTGTTTCTAATAATATTTACTGGTTTTGAATCTCATTTTATCCTCGTCGAGTTCAAAGTAAATGTTAGCGCCCGAAATCTCTGTTTTCAATTTGGATGAACATGCCAGCGTGTTTCAGTTGACCTGAGGCTGCTATTGCAGCCGATGAAATGCGCGTGCTGGCGTGTTCATCCAACTTTAACCCTGAGGTCGAGGTTGATAACTTACCTACACATCTGACTTCACAATAATTGAAATGACATACAGAATTTTTCTTCAAGTTTTTATGTAACCAATTGAAACAAGGATTTAAGAAGTGCACTTAATTATAGATATGCTACTCACCTAGTCTTAATGATTAAAGAAAATAAAGAAGAAGAAAAAAGCAGATTTATTTACCCTACCCTCCCCCCAAATTAGAAATTAAATGGTCAGTTCCTTATGCAACTTTAATTTGTCAACCGGCCAGTCTTGCATTGCTTGGAACGGATTCAGGCGGTTTGAACAAATAGAATTTGATAAAACTTGAAACTCAATGTGTTCGTTGTAATCCAACAGACGATAATTATACATATGTACATCTAGAGTAACTGGATAGTATGTTGGAAAGTTACGATCAACTATGTTAATAGAGTTTCTTTTACTGTACCGTATTTATCTCTGTATAATGTGCGCCTTGCAGAAACGTGCATTCTTACTGTAGTGATTAGACAACAATGTTCACAGCTGACTGCGTATTATTCGGGAGCAAAAACGGTATGTGAAGTAGTAGGGCGTTTAGGGTGCCCTAATGTAACCCGGATCCTGCCAACTTTCTAAAGACTGCAAGGCAGCATTCATGCATGCCACTGCCTAATTGTTACACCAGGTAGTGACAACTTCCGTGTTACAAAAATGTACCCAATTCCACCTACATTTTCTCCCCCTATGCTCAACTGTAAAAATTCTGATTTTAAGGTTTATTGGGACCTTTCTTGTCAGTTAGTTGTATTTAAGGAAATAAACTTTGTATCTTAGCGTTAGTGCAGATGTTTGTGTTATATGTAATTCAAATTCCAGTCCCCACGAGAGAGAGAGAGAGAGAGAGAGAGAGAGCAGTGGCATAGCAACCCCCATCTGCGCGCGCGCGAGTGTATGTGTGTGTGTGTGTTTGTGTGTGTGGGGGTGGGGTGGGTGGGGGTGGCAAAAAGGCATAATGGGGGCCCAAAATTGCATTGAAACAATTTTGTTAATTTCGAGGGGCCCCAGAATTTAGTTTTGCAGGGTGGCCCATAATTTCTTGCTACGCCACTGGGACAGACACACAGATGGAAACATATCCGAATAGAACTTGCAAGATCATTCACAAATATTTGTAACTGTACCTACCTATGGCCATGGTTATGTAATTGTCAGTGTTCGGAAGCTTCTTCACCTTACGAAGTAATGTTGCCACTTCACAGAAAAATGCCTTATGTTCTCGATCACAGGTAAAAGACAGGTAAACGCAGGGATATCAAGTTACCTTCAATGTATACATAAAAATCCTTGCGAATCGCTTTGTACCACTCTACAGACTTTACTTTGTCTTGTCTGTTTACTATACACAGCCGACATATTTGTGTTACGCTGACCTGGTTTACGACTAATAATCTATGCAGCAAGATATGACCATGCTAAATATAGTCAAGGTTTTCCAATCAATAGCTAAACATGGCTTAGAAGCTTGCAACAGTAATATCCTTGACGATGGACTGCAAACCTACAGTTTACGCAGCTCAAATTCGAACTTAATAATTATTTGACATGTTCAATATATTGGTCGAAGGTGTGTGTTAATTTCAAGCAAACATTCGAGGGCATCTATTATTAAAGTCCACTGTATTTGACACACGGCAGAGGTCAAGCAAATAAGTTCATATACCGTATATTCTCTAGCGAAACATACTCCTGTCTACACCATGTGGACAAAGGCCAATTTAAAGCAGAACACAAAAACTTTTATTCTCTAATTCACAACCACTTGCCTGTATTCTGTGTGATCGTACGTAACGTGCATTCTTAGTATAGAGTTTACTTACAAAGCTACAATATACGCATTCGTGACTGTTATTTAGTAATACCGAAAATGGATACAGACCTTGTTCAAGCTGACAATAAATTACAAGAAAGATCTATCTCCCTGATCAATGAGCTCTTACTAGAGGACTTAAACTGCTGTAACAAAATTTACTGAGATGCTGTTTGTGCCAACGCGTGTCAACGTTTACCCAAACACGACAAAGATCTCTTGACAGAGGAGCCTATTATATCAACAACATGCTATACAAATAGTATTATAGAAATTGTTTTTTTACGCACATTAGTAAATTATTTAATTAACAATATTAATTACAATATAAATAAGCTTTATTTATCGATGCCAATTCAATATCCACTCAATACACAAATTGACAAATGCACAGTTAGCAGAGAAGAGAACACAACATAGTGAGTGGAATCTTTTGCCTAATGGTAAATAATGACTGAGACGTGCCCTGTACATGATTCGCAGTTTACGTTTAACGATGATAACACTGAAAAAAGCTGCAACAGCTTTGAAAGTTAGATAATTAAAACAGAACAGTAACCAAACAATGATGTTTTACGTATTTGATATGGGTAAATACATAAATTTGTATTGGGCCAAATTTACTTTATAATTTCAAGATCTTGTAAACTTTGCAATGTAAATTTAAATGTTTCGACAAAATCAAAGATAGTAGGTATGGAGGATAAAGTCAAATTTAAAGCAACACATGGTTAGTCAGAATATGAAAATAGCTGTAAGAGAGTCATCCATAGGTATGGTAAATTAACTTAACTCTGAAATCATTCATACCTTTGAAAGGATTGAAGAAACGTTGAAAATTCTCGAAAATATAAGTACCTGTTTTAGACGGTCGTCCTGATGGCTTGTTAATAACACCTAAAGACAATATAGCAAGCAAAAACTATTCTCTATCTGTTTATATTTCGTTTTATTGATTGAGAAAGAACATTATATAAGACAGTTTGACAACGATAATGAAAGTCCAGTTGCTAAAACAGATATCAATCAATCGTGGAAATAACTTAAACGGCGCAAGAAGAAAATAAAAGAAAAAATGAAGTACACTGAGTTGAAATAACAGTCTGCCTATACATTGGACAAGCCAGCGAGAAAACGATTTCACACAGAAGGGTTTATGTTAGAGATTTTTGGGAAAGTGAAATAAATGGATACTTCTCAACTTACGCAGAAAAAAGTCATTTGTAGTGAAATGTTTAGTTATTTGATTATTTAACAACTGATACATTTGGAATGGCTTAACTTTAAATCGGCAAATCGTCAGAATTTCTAAATATAAAACCAATTTAATGTTGATGCAATAAACTTATCTCGAATTTCAGACAAAGATCGTATAGCAACTGCACCATCTAATATGCATTTGTTTTTTCTGCGCAAGATATATTTACAGTTTTAATACATTCATGAAAGCATTCTTACAAAGAACTATCACAAAATAAACTATAACCAATTGATATGAGAAGACTTCTGCACCACAAAAATAGGCCAAAAATATGGCACATCTTTCACAGTTTGTAGATACGAAGATTTTGAAGATACCCTTCTTAGAACTCTCATTTGATATTTAGTTGTAATTGAAACTAAACTACTTCAATAAACAAGCAATAATATTGGAGGTAATGTCTGCCAGAGGTACAATTTGTTGTTAAACGTAACAAATGCAGCGGGAGAAAAATTAAAAAGGAAATTGAAAGACTAAATAAAAAATAACAGACGTGTAAATAGTATGTAAAATGAAGGAGATTCCAAAGGTATTTAAGTGGTGGAAATAAAAAGTTGAGAGAGAGAGAGAGAGAGAGAGAGAGAGAGAGAGAGAGAGAGAGAGAGAGAGAGAGAGAGAAAGAGAGAGAGAGAGAGAGAGAGATGGGGGAGGGGGAGGGAGGGAAAATTTCAAGTGAATGCAGAAATATAGTAAATAGAAGCACAATGTATTTGCACAAGAAAACATTATTAATGGACTTCATATGAAAAATTAACCAACAAGTACAGCACCTTACCCTTGTCCTGTAACTCAGTTTAACACTCCAGCTGACATGGGCACTGCATATCTATTTATTAAGATAGCAATATACTCCATTTAAATTCCATTTGTCACATACAATTCAGTCAAATTTTTTTTTCTTCTTTTCTACTAAAAATTGCACTTTATTAGTTGACAGGAATTTTTTTGCTAACAGATACAGAGCACAGTGTGTCATGATATTTTGGCAGAATCAATTTAACTGGGAAGTATGGAAGATGACAGCTGGTTGTGCTTTTAATTATGGTCTTTAACAGATCAAAATGAACCAGAGTTAGTAGAATCTCTGAACAGATTTCACGTTTACTTTACTGTTTCCTGAATGTTAATATTTCTTTATCTGGTGAGCAAACTTTTAATGCAAACGTTAACAGCAGAGACTTGAAAGCAATTTAACATAACCTGCAACAATTTTAACATTCCTCCATATCATGATTGGATATATTTTAAGGCCAAAGATGACACACTTTGACTTATCGGACTGAGATTTCACCTGCTATAAGCGATGATGAAAAATTACATTACACAGGGGAGAAGAAACTTAGTGGTTTTCTTTGGTATTTTGAGATAACAAAATCTTACATATATTACAACGAAAGAAAAACAATAGCATAGAAAGTAGATTGGATATATTTGTTTCTACAGACATGTTGAGATCACAGAGACAAAACAGAACATCTATTATATAGTTTATTTCCACATATACTACTGAAAAATTATTTGAGAAACTCTTACTCGATAAACACGGTAACTATTAAGACGAAAACATTATCTGAAGATTTCGACAATACCTATGAAATCCAAGAGTGGAGTTGGACTATGATGTTCGTGGTGTCAGTATATTTATATTATCGAGTGACATGGGAATGAGATGGGGGTGACTCGTTTTACAGTTGATTTAACATTACTCCAAAAGCTGATAAACAATTTGTATAAATGACGCATGGCAATCACATAGTGCGGACAAAATTCAATTTATAAATGTAAAATAAACAAAACAAAATAAAACAAAAGCAAAACAAACAATATTGATCATGAAATAAAAAAAAAACACTAAAGGTTACATGAGCGACTTTATTTTACTTTTTGAAATAATTTACGTATTTTTAATCCTGATTGTTTTGTTTAGACCTTTGATCATAAATTCGAAAAACATACCCACGAACACTAGAATAAGCAAAATAACACAATCAGTCAAGATGGAAAGAACCTCTTCAACTGCGTTCAAAAGGCAGCTTATTATAATGCCAACAAAATTCGGGCAATGCTGCTGTTGCCCCAGTTGTTTGGTTGCATGTTTCTTTGCTGAAATCTTTCTGAATTTCTTCTATCTCTTTGCCACACATTTGAAAATAATATTTAACGGAAGATATTTTTAAATGTATAACTTCTACATCATTTTCATAACTACTTGATTACCTTTCATCTTGAGTAGTAAATAATTATTTACAATTAGCAATAAACCCTCTCACACCTGAACGAAACCCCACTAAAAAGTAAGGGAATGACTGCTCACGTATATATTTGCGCGCACCTAATGCAGCGGATGTTATTCCCATTGCACTTGAAATTATTTCCATTCTAACTCTATCCATTTTGTAAGTTGAACTCGAATGTCATTATGACACATCTATAGCGTTCGATTCCTTTGACAAAATCATTCCTAATCCAGTTAGTTCTTTTGCAGTCTAAAATTAATAGCATTGTCAGTTGGTAGGATGGGATATAACGTTGTGGCACGAAAGGTGCGCCTCGCCTGACACCCCGTGTCCGTGTATCATGGTGTTATCTCAGGCGAAGAAGCAATTCCTGTTTTTCTCTCATTTATTTAAAACGTCTGATATATATATATATATATATATATATATATATATATATATATATATATATATATATATATAAGACAGCTTAGACTTCAGAGTGGTAATGGGTTTTATTGAGTCTGTATAAGCTCGTATTTTTCTCACCCTCCTTCAGAGATTGTTTGCAATTCTGCTTTGCAATGGCTTCTCCATTCTGATTTACAGATGTTATGTAGTATTTCTTTGGCTTGCCTTCTAAACAGAATCGTGATTATCCTTTGGTTCATAAATACTCATTTACTGTGTCCCAAAGAGCGAGTAACAATTTTGTCAGATAAAAGATCATATACTGTTAGGTAGTCACTGTGATTAGATAAACTGGAATAATTAGCTTTTCAAAATTCTTCAATACCTATGGATTAGAGTGGGCCATTTGTAAATCTCTCTATTATTTTTCCAAAATCATGCTCTAGGCTACCGTAGGAGCAGATTTTAACGTAGCTTGATACATTTTATTGCTAATATTTTCCAATTCAGTCGACATTGTCTGTAGGTAAAAGCTATACTATTATTAACTAGAAAAAGAGCTAAAGCATTTCAGGGATCAGATTATATGTATACAAGGTCTTGTCATGTTGTTTATTAGCTGTGTTGAATTTCGTGGTCTCTAACGACTTGCGTTGTACGAGCTTTGTTATCTCATCAGCTTACTTTTGTCCCAATGAACAGGATAATTATAACAGCTATGCCATCACCTATCAGATAATATATTCTATTTGATCTTTTTGCTAGTGCATCATTTATTTTATATTGTGATGTTTTAGAGTTTTCTTGTTCTTTCTTTAAACGTTCATCTTTTGCTTCTTGAATTCTTGCGAACGTTTTTCACGTTGCCTGCCAGGTTTAACTGTATGTGGATATTTGGGTTTTTTGAAGCAACATTTTTGGGTTCTTTGCTAGCTTTAGATTCCTCTTCCTTTTCATTTTCTCTCTATTCTATTTAATTTGCAAGGAAATTTAGAAAGTTAAATCATCGTATTTTAAATGTGACTAAAATGTTAGTTACAAGTTGATTTACAATGTTATTTGCAAGTAGCTACAATAATTTGTAATGCTATTGCTTAAATAGAGAGATGGATGTGAAAGTTTTGCGTTTCAAAATTCTGACTGATTCATCGATTTCAAATTTTAGGCGTTCCAAATGTATTAGTTGTCAGTTAACTGATTTGACTGATCGATACTTGTGATCTGTTTTCTGCTTTGCTTGCTTCAACTGGAGCCATATATGTTGATATGCGATTGGTGTTATTGTATCCCTCTGTAAGTTTTGTTAAAAGTCAGCCGTCTTTTTGTTTTCATTGTGAGTAAGATACTTCCACATGCTAATCTTTAAGGTTGTCCGAATTAGTTGAAACGTATTCACTGTTTTCCTCATCAAACTATATATTTTCAGGTTTCCTCTCTTTGAACATTTCTGTGAAAACATTTTGTATGTCATCTCCAGTTTTTTCACTTTCTCAGCCCAGGAGTATTTTGAGAAAACATCTATCACTACCAAAATGTATTTGCATCCATTGCTGTTTTTTGTATGCTTGCATATCTACTGTGTTTGCCGACCACTGTTCATACACGTGATTTATATAAACTCTTTTGCAGGAAAATCTTTTTCTCGATTGCTTGTGTAATGTGTAGGTAGAATCGTCGCTTAACCATTGCTTCAATTCACTGTATCGTAGTTTCTTATTGTCTTGTTTAATTTGTTTCCACAATTGATTGATGTTTGTGTAAGCAACTGGACATTCATGATTGTAGTAAAGATGTCTTAAATATTGTTCTTTGTCAATCACTTAAAACGAAAGCAAAACATCCAGATAATATTTTATGCTTGATGATATGTGTTTAGGTGTTGCTCACAAACCAATTGGACAGCTATCTAAACATCAACGTTTATTTCTATCAATTTGCATGTTTTTTGTACAAATTATTTCCAACGTATGGATGATTTCAGATATCAAAGTTTGCTATTCATGTGACTGATTGTTAAGTAGATACTTCATATACTGTGTCGTTCAAATAGAACTTCGCTCTCCATAAATTCTATCTCTCCACTGCATAATGGTTATATATTGACCTTTTAAATGTTAGGAAACCTTCAAGTTGTGAAGTAAATTTAGTTGAATACAAATTGTATGTATTTATCCGCAGCAAATACTTAATGTATTCCTTCCACATACTACACCGTTTTAACCATCTTGCCATTAAGTCTGACGCTGCTATAATCGTTAAATGTAATTTCGTAAATCTGTAGCTTCTACATCATTGGAGTATATCCTTTTTGATATTTGAAATCAACAAATTCATGCTTTTATTCTCGAATCTTATTCCTCAACATAACTAGATTTTAGGTTTGAGAACAATTTTTATCAGGTCCAAATAGTGAACAGATAGACATTATCTATCGATACAGACATTGTTTCTTTCAAGTTAGTCTCATGAAATATTGCTATCACTGTTGCTGTATCCCTACACTAGATGGTGATGCATAAAAAATGAGTGACTCAATGATTTTTAATTTCGATTTTCTGAGTATCACCAAGTCGTGGTGGCCTAGTATTTTTTTTAATTTAGATTTTTTATGCTGTCGTATCGAATACACGAGATATAAAAACACAAAAATATGAGTGTCCAAGTTTTCCCTTATTCATTGCTTCTTAAATCAATTAGATTCATTTTGATCATTTTTAATATCTATATTTAGTTCTTGTAGCGCTATGTCCATTTTGTTTTTAATTCTCTGCATTCTTTATTATTTTTTTCCCAAAGCCTTTGAGAAACGTACTATGCACAATTCTCAATTGATCATGAGCCTTAAATTTGTTTTCGTATGAAGAAATTTATGACTCTTGTATAATGCTTGCTATTCATTCTTAAATTTGTTCTACTTCTGTCAGATATTGGGAAGTTTACGATATTGCAGACATTTAAGACGCGCATTTCTACATTTATGACCAAACCATGATTTATTATTTGTCTTTGCTGACTCGTTACAAATAGTCTTATTTATCATGAAAGCTTCGATATGCTAAATTTCGCTTTAAATGTTTTATTAATGTCCTTACAGCTGTTTATAATCGTAGCTTGTGATACACCACAATAAGCTGCCGCTTCAGTTACAGTTTTAAAATGATTTGACCAAAGGCTGTTGACACCATAACCGACAACTGCATGTGATGGTTGTTTGTTAAATGACATTATTTTTATAAATAGTGTTGTTTAATTGTTTGTTAAATTTGCTAGTAGTAATTACTAATACGCGATGTTGGATCGCCATCTGTTTTTCACTTTAAATTTTATTGAAAATCTCGTGAATCGTAGCGTTGGCGAGCCGTAATAAAATTAAAAGTGAAAAACAGATGGTGAGCCAGCATCCGTATTAGTAATTATTACTTCGGTTCTTGGTACTCTAAGGATGATCCGAGCAGCTGTGTTTTTAACTTTTCGAAGTTTCTGTAGTAGATACTGAGACGCACCAGATAGAAGTGAATTACAATAGTCCAGTTTTGAAAGTACTAAGGAACATACAAGTGTTTAAGTGGTATCAACTGAAAGAAAATTGACAATGTCGCTGATGTGTCTCATCTCCAGATATGCGGCCTTGCATATGTTCATGACATGTTGGTGTAATGAGAGAGTACTGTTGAGAGTAACACCTAGATTTCCTACTGACTCTGTGAATTTAATGTTGGTGTTGCTGATACGTAACCATTGCTTGCTAGGAAATTTTTTTTTGAAAAAATATTGTTATCTATAAAAATGAGAGTCTTTCATGCTCCAAAAATCGAACCAAACTGACACATTGAAGCGCGTTAAGACCCTCGTCCTCCGCGGGCGATAAATGGCAGCTTTCAAATGTACTCTGTAAATAAAACAGCAATATTTTTAATTTACTATCGTTGTCATAATGGCGAAAGTACTTGCTTAGGGCGATGACCCTTGAAAAGTTATGAAACTTGTGACCCAATCCAATTGTTCTTCTATATCTGAAGGGGGGGGGGGGGATAAAGAAAAACAAGAAGATTGAAATGAGAATTTATTAGTAATGCACAACAGGACTGAGTTATCTTTTTTGTAAACCTGAATATTCAAAAATGCCTTTATTTATTTATTTATTTACATTTTTATTTCAGCGTTCATGCACGAGTCGTGGCTGATAAGCAACTCAAGATGTTATAACAAAGAACTGGGGGTAATCTCCGGACCACTAACTTTCCACTTGGACGCAGTTAAGACATTATTTGCAGAGGAGTTGCAACAGCAAACGTTGAGGTTACTGGAGAGAATCAAGGACCTAAATTTGACCAAAGAGGAGATGGCAGTATTTAGAGCAATATGCATTGCATCTGGAGGTAAATATACATGTATGTACCCACCTACATAATTATGATACCCTCTGAGTACAAAATTAATTTTTTACTCGACAATCTAAGAAAAGAGTTCGTTTAAAATTGCAAATAGATATCGTCATCATGCAATTCTTTCAATTAATCACAAGTTAGTAACTTTTAAGTGGACAACTTTCGATTTGAAACCATGATGCTATGCATATTATTTGCAAAGTTTACGAACATACATTATGTTTTCACTATGCTTGCTTACATTCTTATATCTTCAAAACTCGTCAGTCTTTTCAATCTGGAAGAGTATGTGCATCTCAGAATATTATAACAACAGAGCAATGCATTAGTGTAATAAAGTTCCTTTAAACTTCAGTTATATAATTTAAAACAGTAGATTGATCTCGCAAAAGCTCTACAGGCATGACTTTAGAATTCATTTGTTTTGTCGTTCCCATTCTAAACATACTGATATATAAAGTGAAATTAACTGAGTAAACTGGGACCCCGAGTGTCCGAGTAGTCTGAGGCACTCGTCTGTACAGATCACTCACACATCTCACCTCTATCAGCGTGAGTTCGAGTCTCAGCTCAACCAACGTGGGTATGTGAGAAAGCTTGCCAGTACCTTCCCGTGGGTCGGCTGTTCTTCCCGGGTTCTTCCTCCACCAAATATTCTGGCCGCCATGTATAGTTTATCATGTGCTGAAAAATGGAGTTATACCCCACAAAACCAATCAAACCAAATAACTGAGTAAACAAAGAAGAAGCGGAAGTTAGCAAGAGATATTCCAATATTAATATCGTTGTTTTCTAGTGACACGAAAAACAAACTTAAATTGTTTGTTCTATTGGCAGTTGATTAAATATGTGTGCCTATTTTCAATTACAATAATCTAATATAGGTAATGTATCAGTTAGAACTAATTGCAATGAATAATTTCTGTTGTGCTCGTATGAAGTCATATGGAGAAGATAAACTGGAAATATTTAGAATGCTTTAGACATTTGAGTTATAAACGTGGTCTACAGTTCGATAAACGTTTGCCCAAGGTAGTAGATGTCATAATCTCAATGCGTGATTGTTGTGAACTCTTAAGTTCAAACTAAAGTGAAAGAGCCAAAGATTGGCCAGAGGTACTACGGCAGAGGCCAATAACAAAAGAGGTTTTCTTCAGCTAGTATAAGTGTACGCATGTACGGTATGTATGTATGTATGTATGTATGTATGTATGTATGTATGTATGTATGTATGTATGTATGTATGTCCAATAACAAAAGAGGTTTTCTTCAGCTAGTATAAGTGTATGCATGTACGGTATGTATGTATGTATGTATGTATGTATGTATGTATGTATGTATGTATGTATGTATGTATGTATGTATGTATGTATGTACATAGATAGGTAGGTAGGTATACAATTACTGTACCACTCTTATGCATAGTATGATACTATTTCAATAAAAGCCGTGAGAGAGATTTCAAATGCATGAGATGGATCACAAAATATAACTGAAGTCAAGTGATCTACACGTTGAATCATGTTCTATACTTTCCTAATATTTATGTGTAATAAGAGAAATTTCCGTTTAATTTGACCACCAGCTTGGTTGTCCAATTGGAAAATAGATTCTACCATGAAAGGGGATTATATATACGGAAACAGAACGTCAGGAATTTGTTTACATAGGGAGGTGTACGGTACAAGTTGTTTTTGCGCTCAGTAAGTGCTAAGGTCATGTGATAAAAATAAATCTAAAATTTGTATTTATTCTGGCTAGAATTCGTGAAAGTCGTCGAAATTATTTAATTTCTACTAAAATCTTGGAGAAAGTGGAAATTAAAGACCATATGTTCCTTCCTGTATTACAACTTTGGAGTAATTCTATCGTCAATTAGGTGTTACTAATATTATTACATTACCGTTAATTATGTGGTAATAATAGTATTACATTATCGTCAATTAGGTGGTAATCGTAGTGTTATACTGACACCTAAACCTTGGCGTCTCTAGCAATCAAATCTTCCAGCTTTGATTATATATATATATTAATAATTGCTCAATGTACATAGTTTAAAAATTGCATAATACACGACTTTAAATTGATTAAATGAATAAATGATCCGAAACATTTAAAGTGTATTTCATATCTCTTGCTTCCTTGTAAGTATGTATGTATGTGCGTAATTTTGCGTATGTCTATCTATCTATCTGGGTGAAATCGGAGCAACGCAGCATTCCTAGAAACACGAAAACTAAATTCATTCCTTTGATAATATATCATATAAAACTAGACCAGACTTTGTCCTACCAATATAACCTCTCATCGTTATGTCTGGAGGAAAACAATAATATCAAAATAATTATATGGCATTGTGGGAGAAGTCAGTGAGACATACCGAATAAGAAGAATAGCCGGAACCCTGCTGGATTGAATAGATATGTACTCTAAAATAGAAATTTAAGTTTTACAATAACTGCTTATTTTGAAGTAAAAAGGGCATTTAGTAAAAAATAAGTCCTTCGAGCGAGGTACCACCTACTGTAATTTAAGTAAAGAAAATATTGTTTACTGCAAAAAAGTACAAAACTGAGTTAACTATGGTTTTATAATTTTCATAATTTTCATAATTATAATTCATAATTCATAATTCATAATTTTGTCATGGTGTAAGTGTAGTCAGATACGGAAAGGTCAGAGAGAGGTGGGGGCTATAGATGGGAACAAAATACCCGTATGTGATGTTTTCGTACGCACTTTATAGCATTAGCTAGCAAGCTGCAACTCGAAAATTTCAGATGATGATAGCGAAAACTACGGTAATAGCAACACAGCCACCACAACACTATCACAACAACTGATGATGATGATGATGACGATGACGACGACGACAACAACGATGATGATAATTATTATTATTACTAGCAAAGAAACGATAAAAGCAACGACATCATATTTCATGGGATATGAATCCTTTTGTTCTACCGTTTTTGTTAATATTTTTAATGGCAACGAACATTAGAGTCAAGATATTATTTCACTCCTGACTCGACACTTCTTCTTTTCTACTTAATACTTATTAAGGAATTGGTCAGAATATGCCCGTGCATATTCTTTCATTGCCGTATATATTTATTTGTTGTTTAGCACCAGCATGCATATCACAAAACAATGTCAGAAAGAGCTCTTAAAAGGAAAAATTAGCAGATTCCTTGTTTATGCGTCCAAGTTAACCTATTTTGCCCGTATGTATGTATGTATGTATGTATGTATGTATGTATGTATGTATGTATTTATCCATCCATCCATCTAGCTAGCTAGCTAGCTAGCTATCTTTTGTTATTGACCCATACTCGTTCTATGGCATATCTTACAATTGGTATATAACAAAAACAAAATTTAAAAAAATATTGGCCTGCTAAGTGTGACAGTTGGGAAACAATTCATTTTAATAGGGGTGTCGCATTGTGATTGAAGACATTATTATTAACCAGTTTATTTCACACATTAGAAGGTACCATTTAAAAAAAAAATCCTTTAGCGCTGCAGCATTTTGTGGACACTAAAAAGATTCCTCGTAGACAATTATAAAGAATTTCTATTATTATGTATGTAACGAAAACGTACTGTCCAAAGAGGATGAGAGATAGAAGTTCAGCTTCTGTATCATTTGAAAACATGTTAATTAGATCAGATCTTTAGCTGCGTTTCAGAATGTTGCATTAGTGCTTACTTCAAACGAAAGTTATGAAGAGTCGAATGATTTCTATTTTCTTCGAGCCTCGGGGAGCAAATATTGAAAACTTTCGACAAATTTCTGAAATTTTATTTTAAATGAGCACAAAGCACAAAATATACACTTTGATGCCTCATTTGTGACGTCACGATTAGTTTCTACAAATGTTAAATATTGAAAAAATATTATAATGGCTATATAAATAACATAGTATTATTATATACTTAAGTGTGAAATATAGAAAATTATTGGTGAAATAAAATTCATATTTTTTGCTTCTGATATTTTCACTTGTGAAAAATATATTCTTATATTTTCTCGTGTGAAAATACCAGATTTCCTATCATGCCATAAGATTCGATTCAGGAGCAAGTGTGGTATATAATAAAAAGAAAATTTTCTTTTCCTGCGTAAATACCTGATATCTTTTATTTTGTTGTACAAAAAAACCAAATATAGTTTAACTCTTGACTTCGCTATTCGTTAAAATAACAGGTTTTTTGTTGTTGTTGTTGTTGTCTTTTTTTTTGTTTTTTTTTTTTTTTTTTTTTTTACCACACGATGAAATGTATCCGGTATTAAGGTAGGATAGGAAAATATCCTCTATGCAATGTAATGAACAGAGACATTAAAGTTGTATTCTCTAATACGTTTATGACTTACCTTTGTGTCCGTGTATTTTGTTAACATTTAAAATTAGCTTTGATTATTTAACTTTTTCCAAATAACATATATTACAAAAGTCAAAACAAATGCATGCGGTTGTTTTATTTGCAGATTTCAAGCAACACATGAACATGTCCGGCTTGGTCTAAGAAAACAGGTTCCAACTTATTTGCCTAAAAGTGTCGATATATGTATATATATATTTAATTCTGGCTTAATTCTGTATCATGGGGCAAGTTTAGAATTATTCCGATGAGTTCTTGGAGACTAAAGTAATCTGCAATATTGGAAAGTTAGTTAGATTATGTTCTGTTCTCTGCGATTTTGAACTCAAGTCCGCGAAGACTGTAGTGTAAGCGTTCTAAGTGTTTTTAGGTTTTCCTTCTTATATACTTTTTAAAAGAATTTAGAGATTTGTTATTTTTCGTTTCTCTCACCTTGTAGAAGGACGTGTTTATTATTATTTTGTTGTTATTTTTTTTTTATTTATTGGGGGGTTGGGGTTGGGTGGGGGTATCTTCCTCGTAATTTTAGCAAATTTGTGTGCCTGTACTGTTTTTGCTAACTTATTGTGCATTATATAGCCAGAATTGTGTCGATGTGCTATTAAATCCTATACTTACATACATGAATATAAAGAGGGGCTAAAATATAACAAAAGCTGCTTTATTCAATAATAACGATATAGTATGCAAAAGGTACGAAGGAAGGATACACGTCTCTATTATCCATCCGGATTTCTCTTGCGCCTCTAACACTCTGCAATCTTACACTACACAGTCCTTCACCCGAGCTTTTTTCCTCAACGCTCATCCAATTTTTACACGCACTTTGCGATACACCTCAAAATCGGATAATGGCAATGACACAATGATGTAAATTTGGTAGTAAAATACCACCTGGAGAAAATCGTACGCTTGTATAACTGCATTGCACTTAATTCATGTTGCATTTTTTGCGATCCTTTCTCTACGATGACTTTTGTGAAAAATGTGAAGATTTTAACTTGTACTTTGGATGGAAATGTCAGGAATTCTTTACTTACAAAAATGGGACACAGGAGTGACGATGTTGCATGGTAGCACGCGTAAGACGTCACAATATACCGATAACGTCACAATAAACCACATCTGTACCGCTTTACATAGTCTGGTTGTGTATACCTCATTTTTAATTGGATTTGAATATTGGATAATAGACACAAAGTAGGATTTAGTCAACGTGCTCGTGTATAAATGCGCATAGACGATGTACTTAGGTTTAGATGACACTGGGTCATAACAACCATCCGGCAGCGACATATTCTGAAAGAGTATGATCTGTGAGGATTGTGGCACGTTGTAATCGTCTAGACAATACCCCGACAATCGCTCTCAATCAATGAAACGATTCCAATCATTCAGGCGCTCATGATCTCTCTACACACACATACATTCATACATATTTACATACATGTATACCCCATGACATGCCATCTTCTATCGTCAGCTATCCGTGTATTAATCTACCTTTGGATTTATAATGCGCTAAAGCATGGGAATTTTTTATTAGTGTGGTTGGTTGATTAGGGAAAGGGGGGTTCTGGTATAAACGTTCGCCGAATCCCGAGGGTCGTTGAAAGCTCGAGTCCGAATGGCGATGGTTTCAACACACCCGAGAGATTTGGCGAACGTTTACACTAGAAGAAAACGAACCCATATATGACCGCCATTCTTACATAAAAATAAATCAAAACCAATATTTTTTTTAAGGAAAACTGACTGTTTCCCTCGTGCTCGTCCTCACGTTTGTTTTACTTAATTTTTTTTTTTCGGGGCGGTGCGCGCTCCAATCAGCTGATTAATGTACATTGTACATGAGAGTCTCACATTCTTGTCAACTGCGAAGATTTCTGAACAAATTACACTCCAGAAGAAAAAGTTTAACAACACATATATGATGATACAAGAACACGGTTACATTCATATCCCTCGTCCAACAGTGCTGCACACACACTCATATTTGTATGTTAGAATATGGGGATCACACATACTTTTTTATTTTTTATCTGATATCAACGTTAGCCAAATCGCGAGGGGATCGCTGAAGTCGGAGCCCGAAGAGATAACCGATACCAGAATAAACATTTATGGTGGCAACTTTGAAATTTTCAGATGCAATTTAACGTTTCCCTATTGAAGGTGCAAAGCCGGCTAAAATTCACTTTATGTAATCCTTTCCATTTTCAAAATTACAAATGAACTGTCAGATTTCACTCAAGTTTTCGAACTGTGCTAAGAGCGCGTGAGTATGATTTTATATATTGATCTAACATACGAGAGTTTTAGACAATCAAAACACAAGGTATTATTCGCTGCCGATAAATTTTACGTGCTAGTCACTGATATAGCAGGAAGCACGACCAAAGAGCGAAAAAACGTGACTATTCACTCGGATCACTAATGATGCGTCTCTCTCTCTCTCTCTCTCTCTCTCTCTCTCTCTCTCTCTCTCTCTCTCAGTTTTTTAAATTTTAAATGATTGATGTAACGATAGTTTCATACGAAGAGTATTTTGTACACTGTTCATTATCCATTATATCTCCTTTTCCTTGCCTTTTATGGACATATGGGTAGGACACTCATGTACAAAATGCCTTTTATGGACATATGGGTAGAACACTCATGTACAAAATGCCTTTTATGGACATATGGGTAGGACACTCATGTACAAAATGTCTTTTATGAACATATGGGTAGCACACTCATGTACAAAATGCCTTTTATGAACATATGGGTAGGGCACTCATGTACAAAATGCCTTTTGTGGACATATTGGTAGGACACTCGTGTACAAAATGCCTTTTGTGGACATATTGGTGGGACACTCATGTACAAAATGCCTTTTATGGACATATGGGTAGACACCCATGCACAAAATGCCTTTTATGGACATATGGGATTGGACATTCGTGTACAAAATGCCTTTTATGGACATATGGGTAGGACACTCATGCACAAAATGCCTTTTATGGACATATGGGTAGGACACTCATGTACAAAATGCCTTTTATGGACATATGAGTAGGACACTCGTTTACAAAATGCCTTTTATGGACATATGGGTAGGACACTCATGTACAAAATGGTAAATGGAATAATTATGAGTATTTAAAAAAGATAAATCAATATAACGAATAACATATTACCTAGTCTTATGTAAACCTTTCCATCTTTGCCGTTAAGTTGTTGATCAAAATCGGATCGTCTGCAAATATAGACAATACAGATTTCATAGAAAATTCAGATCTTAAATATGACTTTTGATGATAGCTTGTGAGAAAGTTTTAGCGAAAAACGATAACGTGTGAATAATTAAGAAGCGTGTGATATCAATGGTTTAGGATGTATTGTACTGGCATGAAATCGAAAAGCCAAAGTAGATAACTTTGGGGATCGACCATATTTAATTTTTGGGAAAGGGGGCTTTTTGAACAGGGATAAATAAAATATTTCTTTGACTTCAAGATAAATTTTTTTCAACTTATCTAATAGATATTTGTATTTGTTGCTTTAAATCAGAGGAAAATATTTTGTTCAAGGTATTTGAGAACCGGAATTATTCTCAAAAGCATTCGAGCCGTCCCCCCCCCCCCCCGAAACAATTAAGTGGTCGGTACCTTACTTCCATATTTTTATTTTTTTAAAATGCTACAATCAGAACGCTTGTACTGGAGAATCAGACCTTATGTCAGGTTATTTTTTTTCAAATAAGACAAAATCCATGCGGTAAATAATTCATAGATGTAAACTTTATCACGTTTAAAAACAATGAAAACAATAATTTTCCTGTGCGGTATTAATCTTTAATGACACAAAAATTAAAAAAATAAAAGAAATTAGATTTCAAAAATGTTTTATACTTTTTAAGTGTTTAATTTAAGTCACAACATAAACAACGTTTCAGCAAGCACTTTCATAGCCTCTTAAGTTAATCTTCTTAGGTTAATCTAAGAAATTATAAAAGCGCGTACTCTAACGTAGCTATGTTGCGACTTCGATATCTAGTGATATTTATAATGTTCTCTATCTACATCAAATACTAACATATATAATTTTTAATTCGTCCTCTACTGAGATTTAAACCCGGATCCGCCAGTTAGGGCACCCATGGCCTTTGTCTGCACGCACCATACCCCATACCCTCTCGACTAAGCGCAACCCCGCCCCCAAATAAAAAAAAATAATAATAAAAGAACAAAAAACAAAAACAAAACAAAAATGGAACATAAACGTGGATATAGGCATTCGTGCGTAGAAGACACACTCGTATGGAGAACCAGTAATTAACTCTCATCCACGTACACAGTCACTCATGTTTCCTCTGACAGAAATCAAGGCATATAGCAATTAATATGTATACGTTATTAACCGAGAATTGAAAAATATTGTACCCGAGGTAATGTGGCGAAAAATGCCCGATCTTGCGAGGGCATTACACGCCAAATGAACGAGGGCCCAATAATTGTCAACACTGAACCAATAACCTTCTTGTTATATACTTACAAACGTGCATATTAATCATTGTGTTATGTTAAAGAAATAATACAATTAAAACACGCAAAAAAATATTTCAACGTTGTATTGAACATTCTAAACGTCGTTGAAACCTGAACACCGCGCATTATTATACGCTACTTCACTGCTATGGACGCGCGCGCGTACATGGAGTGATTCTCATTCAACACTGAAAGAAACAAAGTTTGTTGAAGAGAATGGAGTGTCATGTACCCAAATGAAAACAAGTAATTATTAATATAAGGAAAAAATGACGCAATACATCAATGAAAATTGAAGATACCATTATGAAAAGATGAGCCAGAAAAATTCAGTCTAATGTTACAGAATCGTTGGGATTGTCTATATGCTGCTGTCATGGTGGGGGATAAATTTTAAAGTGATGTGTGGACCATGATTGTTGCCAGGGTATTGAGGTCCATCGGTCTTGGATAATACCTCAGAAAAAGAAAGGATATAGATTCATTTTGGAGTCACTTGTGTTTCCTTAAATTCTGAGTGAAGGATAGAACAATGCCATTCAGAGTGGATACAAGTGCACTGTTTACGTGAAAGGAAAGTTGTTGGCTGATACATCGTAACATTGTATCAAAGGTCAGTTTGACACACACACTCTCTCTCACACTCTCTCTCTCTCTCTCTCTCTCTCTCTCTCTCTCTCTCTCTCTCTCTCTCTCTCTCGTACTAACAGCAGCAACTAGCGATCACTAGCGGTCTATTTTCAAATATTTTACAAATCATATGTATTTTCTATTTTTTCTTTGAATGTATTCAGATTTTCTTTATTTAATTTGTATGATAAATAGTTTTATTTGGATGAGTGCTAGATCTACTGATATTCCAGCATTGGTGTTAGGTAGAAAGAGTTACAGTCTTTTTCGGCATCTGGTGACCATCAAATTTATGACGTGGTCAGCGTTCCACGTTTCCGAGGCCATTTTTATTTAGCCCCAGAAGTAGTTCATCGAATGCGGGGACGTGTTTACCATATAAGGAAGCAGTGAATAATTGTATTTAACTACGGTCAATACCGCTGGGTGTTGACCCGTAGCAACAACGTTATGCTAATGGCACTATTTATGAAATATGTAATAATTATGAATATACACCAGGCAGAGTGGAAAGTGCTATACGTGGATTATACAGGAGGATGTGCGATCATATGAAGTGAATTATACGTATATATGTATATGGAGAAAGAATATTATTATCCTGTATAGCTTTAAATTCGTAGATCTTTTAATTCGTCATATACTGAGATTGGCACCCGGGTCTCCGGGGTACGGCATACATCGCCTTGCCTGCACACATTATTTCAGAACCAAGATATGAGATGGGTGCCGTAACAGCGGACCCGGGTTCGAATCTCCACAGAGTACGAATTAAACATTCTCGAACCTGTATGATAAATATTATTTGTGTGTGTGTGTGTGTGTGTGTATATATATATATATATATATATGTATATATATATATATGTATATATATATATATATATATATACATATATATATATATATATATATATATATATATATATATATATATATATATATATATATAATTGTTTTAAAATGACATTTAATCGTCTGTAATAAGTGATAATTTAGATTTAGCACAACTGATGGGAACATAGTTACATCAATAATTAGGAAAACATGTTTGGATCGCTATTTTATTTTAGAACCATGACATGCTGGAAAACTGTCAACACCGATACTATCTATAATTGATTCAGTACCATCTGGTTTGTCCTGATTTAGAACAATACGAAATTTCGTTCAACAATATACATCCACGCATTAGTTTGGTTTGGCATTAATCTTCTATTGTATTTAGCTATTTCTATCTTCAGTGTATCCACTATAGCACTCAATCAAGATCCTTTACACCTAATTCAAGCCTTAAACCAGTTTGAAATGCCTCTATGTTTTTATCTGTTTATGTTTTGAATTAATTCACATGTAAACCTTTGTTTCAAGTCATTGAGTCCATTTTTCATTTGTTTTACCATTTTGTCTATTGCATCAATATTTTCCTACAAGACGCCAATGTTATTACCCAGTACATGATTGTATCTGTTTTAAATTTAAAACTCTTGTATTATTTGGATCTTATGGAGCAAATCAGTTAAAACTAAATCGTAAGTTTTTGTCGTCAAGTTTATATTCTTATTTCTGCTAAATCATTCCTCTTCTGCAACTCTGACAGAGTATTGATGTTCGCAGTTATCTTACTGTTCAAGTCAGCAATTATTGTCTTGAAATCATTCATTTGCTTTTTAATCCCTGAATCCTTTTGTTTGATTTCGCTAAGAATTTTCGTAATTATTCCAGCTGAGATCGTAAAGTGTTATAGTCCTTAATCTAATGTTTATCTTCACGTGTGGCTTTCTAAAGCATCTTACAGCTCAGTACATGGAAGAAAGAATTTGATGGTATTTAACCACTGTTCGTTTGGTTGTAAACATTGTTGAATATTTGGTATTTAACCTCTGTTCTATTGATTGTTGAATGTTTGGTATTTAACCTCTGTTCTATTGGTTTTAAAAATTGTTGAATGTTTGGTGTTTAACCTCTGTTCTATTGGTTTTAAACTTTATTGAATGTTTGGTGTCTAACCTCTGTTCTATTGGTTTTAAACATTGTTGAATGTTTGGTGTTTAACCTCTGTTCTATTGGTTTTAAATATTGTTGAATGTTTGGTATTTCATCTGCTCTTTCTCTTACTATTTGTCAGGCTTGTAAAGCATTAGACAAGCTGTTGAATTGTTGCTTAAGCATATCATGAACTTTTATAAAAAATCTATTTTTATGTTCTCATCCATATCTAGGAGAACAGGTTTTTGTAGTTCTGATAATTTTCTACCTTTTTCATTACCACACTGTGTAACAGCTACTAATATATTGCATACTCTTTCTATATATTTATTAAGATCTTGCAAATTATTATCCCCAAAAAGTTTACATTTGTTAACATATACTAGTCTTTGTGCATACAGATTACGTCAGTTAAATTTACCGGAATCAACTAAATTTGTGGTACGGTTATTCTTGAAGTTTAATTCACCATTAAATGTGTCACTGTTAATTGTATTACCTATTGCGTTAGTTACTGTTTCCGTTTTCTCTTATTCAATTTTTGAAGGCAAACCGAAGTCAATAGGACCTCTTAAATCTATCGATTCCACCATGCCGCGCATGAGCTGCGCAATTTACTTTAATTGGGAAACATATGTTACATGGATAACGCAAAAATCTATTATTTTTCCAATTTCATCTTCTATGCAGCTGTTCAATCTGTTTATGGTACCTTTTTCGAACTGATTGTAATGACCATTAACACTGTATAAAACAAAGTCTTCACATGTAATAAATCTGACACATATCATTGCACACACACATGTACATCTCTGTCAGTCTGTCTCTGTCTGTCTGTCTGTCTGTCTGTCTGTCTCTCTCTCTCTCTCTCTCTCTCTCTCTCTCTATATATATATATATATATATATATATATATATATATATATACGTAACAGTATACATGTATGGTCTTAATACGAAATCAATAAATCCATTTTAAATAAGAAGACATAGTGGAAGGTCTGGTCTTCATAATAAAGATAACAATACTCTGAGAGTCTTAATCCAAAATTATTTTCTGGAGGAGACCACTGGTAAATTTGCAAGCTTTTTTCATTTAAATAACTATAAAAATACTTTTTAAGGATGCCATCTTTGAAAAATATATTGTAAACAAATAGTGAGACTTTTCACCATTTACAGTTACAGTTGACTATATTACAGACACAATATTAGCTTAATAATATATCAAATGTATGTTCAGTGCAATAGATATTCAATGTGAGTCTCGTATATTTGCAAACTAAACAGCTAAAATCGTATGTAAGGAGATCTAGAATTTTCACTAAATTACCCCACCTAATAAATATCTAAAGAATTCGTCAAAACAAATCGCTGCATGGTACGTGAAATATATAATTTTAGGGAAACACATCTGTTGAAAAATAATTATAGAAAGAATCACAAAGTTAATTGTGTAAAAAAAATTTAATACATATATAAGAATCACAAATTTAATTGTGTAAAAAATTTTTAATACATATATGAGAAAATGTGATTTTACATTTTCGACAACAATATGACCGATTATCCCTAATGTTTGCTTACCGATGGATTAACTCTTTCTTTCGCCCAGATAACTTAGCTCCCGGCCTTTTTAATTCCTCTCTGAGTGACGGTAACGTTCATGATCCATAAGATTGAAACATTTTTTAAAGCAAGACGAAGATGCTGTCGATTCTTTATTTTTTGTAAAGCATGAAATAATGTTTGACCGCTTTGTTCGATACTGCCACCTATCGAATTAAACGGATGCTACTGACTACGATCCCTGATTACATAGTGTACATAACGAGGTACAAGGCAAAATTGTTAAAATTCAATAACAATAACAAGCTGCAACATCACATTCTGCTAGTGAGTTTTTAAAACAAAAATTGTTTGAACCTTACCTTGATTAAATCAATTACACCAAAAAATAAACTATTTAGGGGACAACTATTCAACCTTGTTAAAGTCTTTATCTGTTAACTAATCTTTCAGGAACACTTTGTTTCACACAGTGTTAATAGTCATTACAATCAGTTCAAAAGAGGTACCATAAACAGAATGAACACCTGCATAAAAGATGAAATTGGAAATGTAATAGATTTTTGCGGTATGCATGCGACATGTGTTTCCCATTAAAGTAAATTCCGCACCTCATGCACGGCATGATGGAAAAGATAGCTTTAAGAGGTCCTATTGACTTCGGTTTGCCTTCAAAAATTGAATCAGAGAAAATGGAAACAATAATTTAAGCAATAGGTGATACAATCAAGAGTGACACATTTAATGGTGACTTAATCCTCAAGAATAACCGTACGACAAATTTAGTTGATTCCGTTAAATTTAAATGATGTAATATATATGCACATCGATTAAGTATATGTTAAACAAATGTAAACGTTTGAGGGATAATAATTTGCAAGATGTTAAGAAATAGATAGAAAGAGTATGCAATATACTAGTAGCTGTTGAACAGCGTGGTAATGAATAAGGTAGAAAAATATCAGAACTACAAAAACGTGTTCTCCTAGTTATGGAGGAGAACATAAACATAGATTTTATTAAATGCTCACAACTTTTTAAGCAATAATTCAACAGGTTGTCGAATGCTTTACAAGCCTGGCAAAAAGTAAGAAAAACCAATAGAACCTAGGTTAAAAACCAAACATTTAACAATGTTTACAACCAATAGAATAGAGATTAAACAGTCACATATATGCTTCAGAAAGCCACACGTGAAGATAAACACTAGATTAAAGACTATAACACTTTACGATCTCAACTAGAATAACTACCAAAATTATCAGCAAAAAAAAAAGGATTCAGGGATTAAAAACCAAATGAATGATTTCAAGACAATAATTGCTGATTTAAACAGTAAGATAACTGTGAAAAGCAATACTCTGTCAGAGTTGCAGAAGAGGAATGATTTAACAGAAATAAGAAAATAAACTTGACGACAAAAGGAACAAGATACATGAATACAAATGCGTGATAAAAGCTCTGACAAAAATCTACGATTTAGCTATTACTAATTTGCACGATAAGATCCAAATGATACAATATGTTACGTTTCAAGAGTTTTAAATTAAAATAGATTTAAAAAAAGTTGTAAATCATGAACTGGGTAATAGCATTGGCGTCTTGCACGAAAGTATTGATGCAATATACAAAATGATAACACAAATAAGAAAAGAATTCAATGACTTGAAACAAAGGTTTATATGTGAATTAATTCAAACATAAACAGATAAAAACCTAAAGACATTTAAAACTGGTTTAAAGCTTGAATTAGGTGTAAAGAATCTTGACTGAGTGCTATAGTGGATACACTGAAGATAGAAATAGCTAAATACAAAAGAAGATTAATGACAAACCAAACTAATGCGTGGATGCATATTGTTGAACGGATTTTCGTATTGTTCTTAGTCAGGACAAACCAGATGGTACTGAATCAAATATAGATAGTATTGGTGTTGACACATTTCCAGCATGTCTTGGTTCTAAAATAGTGCCCCAAACATGTTTTCCTAGTTATGGATGTAACTATGTTCCCTTCACTTGTGCTAAATCTACATTAACACTTATTACAACTGATTAAATGTCATTTTAAAACAATTACACACACACACACACACACACACACACACACACACATATATATATATATATATATATTATATATATATATATATATATATATGAATAAATAATATTATCATACGTACTCTACGGAGATTCGAACCCAGGTTCGTGGTTGCGGCACCCATCGCATTTCTTGGTTCTAAAACAATGTGTGGAGGCAAGGAGATGTATGCCGTACCCTGGAGACCCGGCTTCCAATCTCAGTAGCAGACGAATTAAAAGTGCTAATACCTGTATGCTAATATTCTTTCTCCATATACATATATACGTATAATTTCACTTCATATCATCACACATCCTAATGTAGGATCAAGGTATAACACTTTCCACTGTGCCTGGTGTATATTTATAATTATTATTTACTTCATAAATAGTCCCATTAGTATAACGTTGTTGCTGCGGGTCAATACCCAACGGTATTTACCGTAGTTAAGTAAAAGTATTCACTGCTTCCTTATATGGTAAACACGTGCCCGCATTCGATGAACTACTTATGGGGCTAAATAAAAATGGCGTCTGAAACGTGGAACGCTGACCACGTCATAAATTTGATGGTCAACAAATGCCGAAAAAGGCTGTAACCCTTTCTACCTGATACCAGTGCTGAAAAATCAGTAGATCTAGCACTCATCCAAATAAAACTATCTATCATACAAATTAAATATAGAAAATCTGAATACATCCAAAGATTTAAATTACACAAAAAAAAAAAGAAATAGAAAGTAAATATGGTTTGTAAAAATATTCAAAATGGACGGCTAGTGATCGCTAGTTGCTGCTGTTAGTAGTAGTAGTAGTAGGAGAGAGAGAGAGAGAGAGAGAGAGAGAGAGAGAGAGAGAGAGAGAGAGAGAGAGAGAGAGAGAGATAGTGTCAAACTAATCTTTGATACAATGTTACAATGGATCAGTCAACAACTTCCCTTTCACGTGAACAGTGCACTTTTATCCACTCTGAATGGCATTGTTTTTTCCCTCACTCAGAATTTAATCAAACACAAGCGACTCCAAAATGAATCTATATCCCTTTTTGAGATATTATCCAAGACCGATGGACCTGAATACCCTGGCAAGACAACATTTTCAAATTTATCCGCCACCATGACAGCAGCATATAGACAATCCCAACAATTCCGTAACATTAGACTGAATTTTTCTGGCTCATCTTTTCATAATGGTATCTTCAATTTTCATTGATGTATTGCGTCATTTTTTCCTAATATTAATAGTTCATTGGTTTCCTCTGGTTTCCTCTGGGTACATGACACTCCATCCTCTTCAACAAACTTAGTTTCGTTCAGTGTTGAATGAGAATCACCCCATGTACGCGCTTGCGTCCATAGCAGTTAAGTAGCGTATATTACTGCGCGGTGTTCAGGTTTCAACGACGTGTAAAATGTTCAATACAACGTTTAAATATTTTTGTGTGTGTTTCAATTGTGTTATTCCTTTAACATAACATAATGACTAATATGCTTGGTTGTAAATATATAATAAAAAGGTTATTGACTGAGTATTGAAAAATATTGGGCTCTCGTTCATGTGGTGTAGAATGCCCTCGCAAGCTCGGGCATTTTTCGCTACATGACCTCGGGTACAATATTTTTCAATACGCAGTTAATAACCTATACATATTAACTGCTATATGTCTTGATTTCTGTCAGAGGAATCCTGAGTGACTGTGTACTTGGATGAGAGTTAATTACTGGTTCGGCATGCTAGTGTGTCTTCTACGCAGGAATGCTTTTATGTTCCATATTTTATTCTATTTTTTAATTTTTTTTTTTTTTTTTTTTGGGGGGGGAGCGTAGTCGAGAGGGTATGGGGTATGGTATGTGCAGACAAAGGCCATGGGTGCCCTAACTGGCGGATCCGGGGGTTTGAATCTCAGTAGAAGACAAATTAAAAATTATATATGATAATATTTGATGTAGATAGAGAACATAATAAATATCACTAGAAAGCGAAGTCACAACATAGCTACTTTAGAGTACGCGCTTTTATAACTTCTTAGATTAACCTAAGAATATTAACTTAAGAGGCTATGAAAGTGCTTGCTGAAACGTTGTTTATGTTGTGACTTAAATTAAATACCTAAAAAGTATAAAACATTGTTGAAATCTAATTTCTTTTATTTCTTTCACTTTTGTGTCATTAAAGATTAATACCGCACAGGAAAATTATTGTTTTCATTGTTTTTAAACGTGATAAAGTTTCCATCTATACATTTTTGTCCGTATGGATTATGTCTTATTTGAAAGCACAAATAACCTAACATAATGTCTGCTTCTACAAAATAAGCGTTCTAATTGTAGCATTTTTTTTAAAAAATATGGACGTAAGGGACAGACCACTAATTTTTTTTTGGGTGGGGGAGGCGGTTCGAATATTTTTGAGGAAAACAAATTCCGGTTTTCGAGAAGTCCCCCTTCCCGAAAATTAAATGATCGATCCCCAAAGTTATCTACTTTGGCTTTTCGATTTCATGCCAGTGCAATACATCCTAAACCACTGATATCACACGCTTCTTAATTATTCACACGTTATCGTTTTTCGCTAAAACTTTCTCACAAGCTATCATCAAAGATCATATTTAAGATCTGAATTTTCTATGAAATCTGTATTGTCTACATTTGCAGACGATCCGATTTTGATCAACAACTTAACGGCAAAGATGGAAAGGTTTACATAAGACTAGGTAATATCTTATTCGTTATATTGATTTATCTTTTTTATATACTCATAATTATTCCATTTACCATTTTGTACATGAGTGTCCTACCCATATGTCCATAAAAGGCATTTTGTACATGAGTGTCCTACCCATATGTCCATAAAAGACATTTTGTACATGAGTGTCCTACCCATATGACCATAAAGGCATTTTGTACATGAGTGTCCTACCTATATGTCCATCAAAGCCATGGTGTGCATGAGTGTCCTACCCATATGTCCATAAAAGGCATTTTGTGCATGAGTGTCCTACCCATATGTTCATAAAAGGCATTTTGTACACGAGTGTCCTACCCATATGTCCTTAAAAGGCATTTTGTACACGAGTGTCCTACCCATATGTCCATAAAAGGCATTTTGTGCATGAGTGTCCTACCCATATGTCCATAAAAGGCATTTTGAACACGAGTGTCCTACCCATATGTCCATAAAAGGCATTTTGTGCATGGGTGTCCTACCCATATATCCATAAAAGGCATTTTGTACATGAATGTCCTACCCATATGTCCATAAAAGGCAACGAAAAGGAGATATAATGGACAATGAACAGTGTACAAAATACTCTTCGTATGAAACTATCGTTACATCAATCATTTATAATTAAGAAACTGACCTTCAACAAAATATGTATCAATTTACAGAGAGAGAGAGAGAGAGAGAGAGAGAGAGAGATACGCATCATTAGCGATCTGAGTGAATATTCACGTTTTTTTGCTCATCAGTCGTGCTTCCTGCTCTATCAGTTACTAGCACGTGAAATTTATCGGCAGCGACTAATACCTTGTGCTTTGATTGTCTAAAACTTTTGTGTGTTAGGTCAGTATATAAAATCATACTCACGTGCACTTAAATCAGTTCAAAATGTTGAGTGAAACCTGACACTTCATCGAGTAATTTTGAAAATGGAAAGGATTACATAAAGCCAACGTACCGGTTTTGCACCTTCACTAGGGAAACGTTAAATTGCATCTGAAAATTTCAAAGTTTTTGTTTCTTCTCATTTTTGTGTAAGAATTGCCATCATTATGTATCGTTTATCCCTTCGGGCTCAGACTTCAGCGAACCCCTCGCGATTTGGCTAACGTTGATATCAGATTTTGTTTAAAAAGCATGAATGATTCCCATATTCTAATATACAAATGTGAGTGTGTGTGCAGCACTGTTGGACGAGGGGTATAAATGTAGTCGTGTCCTTGTATCATTGTATCAACATCGATATGTTGCTAAACTATTTCTTTTGGGGTGTAATTTGTTCAGAAATCTTCGCAGTTGACACGAATGTGAGACTCTCATATACGATGTACATTAATCAGCTGACTGGAGCGCGCACCGCCCCCCAAACATTATTAGTAAAGCAAACATTGAGGACATGCGCTTACACTAGAGAAACAGTTTTCCTTTAAACAAATTGGTTTTCATTTATTTTTATGTAAGAATGGCGGTCATACATATATATATTTCTTCTAGTGTAAAGTTCGCCGAATCCCTCGGGTGTGTTGAAACCATCGCCATTCGGACTCGAGCTTTCAATGACCCCTCGGGAATCGGCAAACGTTTATACCAGATCCCCATCACCACCACCACCAACAACAACCAACCAACCAATCACACTAATACAAAATCCCATGCTTTAGCGCATTATAAATCCAAAGGCAGATTAATAAACGGATAGCTAATGATAGAGGATGGCATGTCATGGGGTATACATGTATGTAACTATGTATGCATGTATGTGTTTTGTGAGATCATGAGCGCCTGGATCATTGGAAGAGTTTAATTGATTGGAGAGTGATTGTCTGGGTATTGTCTAGACGATTACAGCGTGCTACGATCCTCACAGCTCATACCCTTTCACAATATATCGCTGCCGGATGGCTGTTATGACCCCAGGGTAATCTAAACCTTAGTACATCGTTTATGCGCATTTATTCATGAGCACGTTGACTAAATATTACTTTGTGTCTATTATCCTACATTCAAATCCAATAAAAAAACAAGATATAAACAACCAGACTATGTAAAGCGGTACAGATGTAGTTTATTGTGACGTTATCAGTATATTGCGACGTCTTCCGCCAGCTACCATGTAACGTCGTCACTCCTGTGTCCCATTTCTGTAAGTAAAGAATTTCTGACATTTCCATCCAAAGTACTAGGTAAAATCTTCACATTTTGCACAAAAGTCATCGTAGAGAAAAGGATCGCAGAAAATGCAATATGAATTAAGTGCAATGCAGTTATACAAGCGTACGCTTTTCTCCAGGTGGTATTTTACTACCAAATTTACATCAATGTGTCAGTGCCATTATCCTTCCAAAAGGAGGTAACCGATTGTGAGTTGTATGGCAAAGTGCGTGTAAAATTGGAAGAGTTGGAAGAGCATTGAGGAAAAAAGCTTAGGTGAAAGACTGTGTAGTACAAGATATGCAGAGTGATAGAGGCGCAAGAGAAATCCGGATGGATAATAAAGAGGTGCATCCTTCCTTCGTACCTTTTGCATAATAGATCGCTGGTCTTGTTATATTTTAGCCCCTCTTCATATTCATGTATGTAAGTATAGGATTTAATAGCACATCGACACAATTCTGGCTACATAATGCCCAGTAAAAGTTAGCAACAATAGTACAGATACACAAATTTGCTTAAATCACGAGGAAGATACTCCCACCCCGTAAAAAAAATAACCAAATATAAAAATGAACACGTCTTCCTACAAGGTAAGAGAAACAAGAAATGAAAAATCGATAAATTCTTAAAAAAGTAAATAACAAGGAAACCCTAAAAAAAGTGTTAGAACCCTTACAATACAGTCTGCGCGGACTAAGGGTTCAAAATCGCAGAGAATATAACATAATCTAACTATCTTTCCAATATTGCACATTACTTTAGTCTCCAAGAACTCATCCGAATATTTAAAAACTTCAACACTAAATAGAATTAAGCCAGAATTAAAAATAACGGAGATTTGTTTTTACGCATATATCCACACTATTAGGCAAATAAGTTGGAACGTGTTTTCTTAGACCAAGCAGGATATGTTCATGTGCTGCTTGATATCTGCAAATAAAACATAAACCTCATGCATTTGTTTTGCCCTTTGTAATACATGTTATTTAGAAAAGGTTAAATAACACTGGTCTACAATTTTGTAGAAGTCGTCTGCTTCAGAGATCAAATGCGCTGTTTATTAGGGATTTTGATGTGCTGAATTCAAATATGACAATTAAAACAACTGACTGAATACTGCTTCCAAGATATTTAAGTTTTTACATTTTACGTCTATGTATATTGTGTACATAGTAGACTTGTAATCATAAATTGTAAACCTAGGTTTTTTCATGTGTCTATAGTTGCTTTACATGATAACATTTCACCTGTACTTTTTATATAACAATTTAAAAAACAAGAAAAGGGTTATATAAATAAAAAATATATTGAAACAAAAGTCAAACAACTATTATGTATATATAAGTACATAGTTTAGTCCTTATTCAGTGTCTACTCGGCGCTTCTTGGCTTGTCTCTTGTATTCATTAAATGGAGCATCTCTTGTTACTGTCCAGCAATAGTCGGCAAGGATTGATGGGCTCCATTTGCCCTGATAGCGTTTCTCCATTGTTGCAATGTCCTGGTGAAATCGTTAACCATGTTCTTCGCTCACTGCTCCGCAGTTCGGTGGAAAAAATCTAGATGAGAGTGCAAAAAATATATCTTTAGTGACATGTTGCAACCAAGGCTTTTGTATGCCTTGAGGAGGTCTTCCACCAATTCCCTGTAGTTGTCTGCCTTGTTGTTTCCGAGAACATTTGTTGCCACTAACTGGAAGGCTTTCCGTGCTGTCTTTTCCTTGCCACGCAATGCACGGTGAAATGCATCATCTCGAAGAAGTTCACGAATCTGAGGACCAACAAAGACGCCTTCCTTTATCTTAGCTTCACTTAACCTTGGAAATGTTCCACGGAGGTACATGAAAGCTGCTTGTGTTTTGTCCATGACCTTGACAAAGTTCTTCATCAGACCCAGCTTGATGTGCAAGGGTGGTAACACAATCTTCCTTGATTCAACAAGTGGTGGATGCTGAACACTTTTCATCCCAGGCTCCAATGACTGTCTGAGTGGCTAATCTCTAGTGGGAATCTCTCGCACGACTATCCCATTCGCAGAGAAAACAACAGTACTTTGTGTATCCAGTCTGCAGACCAAGCAATAGAGCAAGAACCTTGAAATCGCCACAAAGCTGCCACTGATATTGGTCATAGGTTATGCACCTCAAAAGTTGTTTCATGTTTTCATAGGTTTCCTTCATACGGACTATATGACCAACTGGAATTGATGGCAAAACACAGCCATTATGCAGCAAAACAGCTTTAAGACTCGTCTTCGATGAATCAATGAACAGTCTCCACTCATCTGGATCATTAACGATGTTGAGGGCTGCCATCACACCATCGATGTTGTTGCAGGCTACAAGATCACCTTCCATGAAGAAGAATGGGACAAGATTCTTTTGATGGTCACGGAACATGGAAACCCTAACATCACCTGCCAGGAGATTCCATTGCTGTAGTCTGGAGCCCAACAGCTCTGCCTTACTCTTGGGTAGTTCCAAATCCCTGACAAGGTCATTCAGTTCACCTTGTGTTATGAGGTGTGGTTCAGAGGAGGAGGATGGGAGAAAATATGGGTCATGTGACATTGATGGTTCAGGAGTAGAAGTTTCATCCTCTTCCTCTTCCTCGTCTGACTCAAGTGAGAATGATTCTGGTGCATCAGGAACAGGCAGTCCTTCTCCGTGGGGTACTGGGCGTATAGCTGCTGGAATGTTTGGATAATGCACAGTCCACTTTTTCTTCTTTGACACACCTTTTCCAACTGGAGGCACCATGCAGAAGTAACAATTGCCGATATGATCTGTTTGCTCTCTCCAAATCATTGGCACTGCAAAATGAATAGATTTCCTTTTCCTGTTCCACCACTGGCGAAGATTTGTTGCACAAGTGTTGCAGCATATGTGTGGGGCCCACCTCTTGTCCTGATCTCCAATTTTGCAACCAAAATAAAGGTGATAGGCTTTCTTAACCATAGTGGTTATACTACGGTTTTGTGATGCAAAAGTCACTTCACCACAAACATAGCAGAAGTTATCTGCATTGTTCACACAAGTACGAGGCATCTCTGCTCACTTTGGCTAAACAGAAATGTGTCCCTTTGCAAAATCAAACACTGACAAATAAGAGAGCATTGTATTTTCATTATATACCACACTTGCTCCTGAATCGAAGCTTAGAATATTAAACTCACTCCTCAGTACACCACCCCACCAACCTTTTCGTAAATTCACCTCACTTTCATTGGCTGATCATATAAATATCAGCGACTTAAGAGGGCGGTAGGATTGGGATGACCTAATCTGCTGCACTAAATTAACTTTTTGACATTTTGTAAATTATTTTACCCTACCTGATCACAATGCAAGTCCGTTTCAGCAATGCATCAACGGCTGCTTTATCTTTGTTGTCGAGGTAGTAAGGGTAAATAACGTCATTGAGATTCGACCAGCGTCGAGTCAAATTTGTTTGGCAAAGTATATTTTCCATGTGTGAAAGTTAATGCAGTCTCCATTTACCTGTTCTAACTCACAAAGTGCTCGTTTTTGTTGCTGCAGGTATAACGTCTGTAGGCACACACAATCAAGTGTCGCATGGCATGATAGGAAATCTTGTATTTTCACACGTGAAAATATAAGGATATATTTTTCACATGTGAAAATATCGGAAGGAACAAATATATGAATATTATTTCGCCAATAATTTTCTATATTTCACACTTAAGTATATAACAATACTATGTTATTTATATAGGCCATATAATATTTTTTCAATATTTAACATTTGTAGAAACAGTTCGTGACGTCACAAACGAGGCATCAAAGTGTATATTTTGTGCTCATTTAAAATAAAATTTAAGAAATTTGTCTAAAGTTTTCAATTTTTGTTCCCCGAGTCACGAATACGATAGAAATCATTCGACTCTTCATAACTTTCATTTAAAGTAAGCACTAATGCAACATTTTGAAACACAGCTAAAGATCTGATCTAATTAACATGTTTTCAAATGATACAGAAGCTGGACTTTTATCTCTCATCCTCTTTCGACAGTACGATTTCGTTACATACATAATAATAGAAGTTCCTTATAATTGTCTACGAAGAATCTTAGTGTCAACAATATACTTCAGCGCTAAAAAAAAAAAAAAAAACCCTGGTGCCTTGTGTGCCTTCTAATGTTTGAAATAAACTGGTTGTCTTCCATCAGAATGCGGCACTACTGTTGAAATGAAGTGTTCAGCCATATGCCAAAGAACGAGCATGGGTCAATATACAAAAGATAGATAGATAGATATATAGACAGATGGATCGATGGATGGATAGATACATACATGTATGCATACATACATACATACATACATACATACATACATACATACATACATACATATGGGAAAATAGGCTAACTTGGACGCATAAGCAAGGAATGTCCTACATTTTCTTTTCAAGAGCAATTTCTGACATTATTTTGCGATATTATTTTGTGATATGCATGCTGGTGCTAAACAACAAATAAATATATACGACAATGAAAGTATATACAGTGACATATTCTGACCAATTCCTTATAAAGTAATAAGTAGAAAAGAAGACGTGTCGAGCCAGGAGTGAAATAATATCTTGACTCGAAGGTTCGTTGCCATTAAAAATATTAACTAAAATGGTAGAACAGAAGGATCCATATCCCATGAAATATGATGTCGTTGTTTTTATCGTTTCTTTGCTAATAATAATAATAATAATTATTATTATCATCATCATTGTCGTCGTCGTCATCATCATCATCAGCTGTTGTGATAGTGTTGTGGTGGCTGTGTTGCTATTACCGTAGTTGTCGCTATCATAATCTGAAATTTTATCGTTGCAGCTTGCTAGCTAATGCTATAAAGTGCGCACGAAAACATCACATTCGGGTATTTTGTTCCCATCTATAGCTGTCACCTCTCTCTGACCTTTCCATATTCGACCACCCTTACTCCATACCAAAATTATGAATCGCAGTACTTGTTTTTATAATAAACAATATTTCTTTACCTAAATTACAGTAGGAGGCACCTCGCGCGGAGAACTTATATTTTACTGAATGCCCTTTTTACTCCAAAATAAGCAGTTATTTAAATTTCTATTTTAGAGTACATATCAATTCAATTCAGCAGGGTTCCGGCTATTCTTCTTAACGCCACATAATTATTTTGGTATTATGGTTTTATTCTATACATAACGATGAGAGGTTATATTGGTAGGACAAAGTTTCGTCTAGTTTTACATGATATATCATCAAAGGAATGAATTTAGTTTTCGTGTTTCTAGGAAAAGTATTAAAATTTCCCCATTAACGGCAATGCTGCGTTGCTCCGATTTTCCCTAGATAGATAGACATACGCAAAATTACCCACATACATACATACTTATAAAGAAACAAGAGATATGAAATACACTTTAAATGTTTCTGATCATTTATTCATTAAATCAATTTAAAGTCGTGTATTATGCAATTTTTAAACTATGTACATTGAGCAATTATTAACATATATATATATATATATATATATATATAATCAACGCTGGAAGATTTGATTGATAGATACGCCAAGGTTTACGTGTCAGTGTTACACTATTATTGCCACCTAATTGACAATAATGTAATACTATTATTACCACCTAATCAACGGTAATGTAATAATATTATTCCCGCATAATTGACGATAAAATTACTCCAAAGTTGTAATACAGGATGGAACATATGTATTCATTTCATATCAAATTCAATCAAAAAAGGGTCTTTAATTTCCACTTTCTCCAAGATTTTAGTAGAAATTAAATAATTTCGACGACCTTCACGAATTCTAGCCAGAATAAATGCAAATTTTAGATTTATTTTTATCACATGACGCAACAACAACTTGTACACTACACCTCCCTATGTAAACAAATTCCTGACGTTCTAGTTCCGTATATATAATCCCCTTTCATGGTAGAGTTTATTTTCCAAGTGGACAACCAAGCTGGTGGTCAAATTAAACGGAAATTTCTCTTATTACACATAAATATTAGGAAAGTACAGAACATGATTCAGCTTGTAGATCACTTGACTTTAGTTATATCTGCATTTGTGATCCATCTCATGCATTTGAAATCTATCTCAAGGCTTTTATTGACATAGTATCATACTATGTATAAGAGTGGTACAGTAATTGTATACCTACCTACCTATCTACATTCATACATACATACATACCGTACATGCGTACACATATACTAGCTGAAGAAAACCTCTTTTGTTATTGGCCTTTGCCGGATGTTACCTCTGGCCAATCTTTGGCGCTTTCACTTTAGTTTGAACTAAAGAGTTCACAACAATCACGCATTGAGATCATGACGTCTACTAGCTTGGGCAAACGTTTATCGAACTGTAGACCACGTTTATGACTCAAATGTCTAAAGCATTCTAAATATTTCCAGTTTATCTTCTCCAGCTCTCCAGGATTATTCAATTTCAACCCACGGCCTGAAATGACAAAAGCAAAATAAGAATTGGATTATGGCTGTGATGGTGTTAATGAAGAAGTTCCTTGGTATAACTTCCAGATTCAGTCTGTCTTTATAAGTTTCGGTATCTCACACTAATCCCGGATTGCATTTCAAATGCATTGTTCAGGCTCATACAAAATATGATATTAATTGACAATTCTTTCCGCCATGAATGATAAAATATCTTTGTTTCATATATCTGCACATTAATACCTCGATCCAGCTAAGGTTGAAATTTATGGATCCGTATGGATGACCGTTACCTTTACCTAGAGGTATTCTTCTTGTATTTATGACAATAACATTAGCTCTGGTACAAGCAGTCCTTTAACCAGTTTCAAGCCTATTGTGTTCGGATTTGATTGTAGAATTTTAACAGTGTGACTGGGTTCACGTCCTTCTTGGTAATGCACTCTTTCGATGTGACAACGAAGTGTATCACTTGTTAATGATCAACGTTTCCTGACCAAGATGACGCATGCTCTCTCTGTGTTTGGACCTCTGGCAAGCCATACATCTTATAATACAATCGTTCGTCAGCCCTGACCATTTTCCATGCTTGTCAGTATCCCCTAGGTCTGCCGAATGTTGTCTTTGTGTTGTGTTTAGCTAGATGATAAGTTGTTTTGCAACTAGTCAGTACAAGGAAAGGTATAATATTTTCTAGTGCTCATGTTCATTTTACAACTCACACAAAACTCACGAACAGTTAGGTAATTCGGAGCTTTTGGTCTAAAGCTGCTTGCCTTCGTGTCATTCTGTGCAAGCAAGTGACAGAATAAGCACAACAGTATCACTGGCTGCGACAACTACACTGTCAGCTTTGCCGTGAATACAGTTTAACAGGATCCTTATATGTCTTTGAATGATAAGCTTAAATTTGACTAATATATTCTGATTTTGACTAATATGGTCTGATTTTACTTTGGTGACAACAAAGCGTATCTGAAATATGAGTCTACACCAAAAAGACAAATATTTTTTATGCACACTATCGACGAATACCGTGCTGGTTTTAAAACCTGTTACTTGAGGCTGATGTCCCCATATTGATCATAAAACCAACGTATTTGGGCCACATGACTTCATATGAGCACAACAGAAAGTATACATTGCAATTAGTTCTGACTGATACAGTACCTATATTAGATTAGTGTAATTGCAAATAGGCACACATATTTAATCAACTGCCAATAGAAAAAGCAATTTAAGTTTGTTTTCGTTTCTAAAACTTCACTAAAAATGACGATATCATTATATCAATATCTCCTGCTAACTTCCGCGTCATATTGGTTTACTCAGTTATTTGGTTTGTTTGGTTTTGTGGGATTTAACGCCATTTTTCAGCACATGATAAGCTATAAACGGCGGCCAGTATATTTGGTGGAGGAAGACTTTGGGAAGAACAATCGACCCACGGGAAGCTACTGGCAAGCTTTATCACTTATCCACGTTGGTCGAGCTGAGACTCGAACGCACGCAGACAGAGGTGAGATATGAGTGATCTGTACAGGCGAGTGCCTCAAACCACTCGGCCACACTGGGCACTTGTTTAATTTTACTTTATATATCATTATGTTTAGAATGGGAACGACAAAACAAATGAATTATTCTAAAGTCATGTCCGGAATTCTCTTGCGAGATCAATCTACTGTTTTAAATTAAATAATTGAAGTTTTAAGGAACTTTATGACATTAATTCATTGCTCTGTTGTTATAATATTCTGACATGCACATAATCTTCCAGATTGAAAAGACTGACGAGTTTTGAAGAGATATAAATGTAAGCAAGCAAAGTGAAAACATCATGTATGTTCGTAAATTTTGCAAATAATATGCATAGCATCATGGTTTTAAATCGAAAGTTGTCCACTTAAAAGTTACTAACTTGTGATAAAATGAAAGAAATGCATGATGACAATATCTTTTTGCAATTTTAAATGAACTCTTTTCTTAGATTGTCGAGTAAGAAATTAATTTTGTACTCAGCTTGTATCATAATTATGTAGATGGGTACATAAATCTATATTTACCTCCAGATGTAATGCATATTGCTCTAAATACTGCCATCTCCTCTTTGGTCAAATCTAGGTCCTTGATTCTCTCCAGTAACCTCAAAGTTTGCTGTTGCAACTCCTCTCCAAACAATGTCCTAACTGCGTCCAAATGGAAAGTCAGTGGTCCGGAGATTACCCCCAGTTCTTTGTTATAACATCTTGAGTTGCTTATTAGCCACGATTCGTGCATGAATGCTGAAATAAAAATGTAAATAAATAAATAAAGGCATTTTTGAATATTCAGGTTTACAAAAAGAGACCTCAGTCTTGTTGTGCATTACTAATAAATTTTCATTTAAATCTTTTTATTTTTCTTTTATTTTTTCCCCTTTAGATATAGAAGAACAATTGGATTGGACCACAAGTTTCACAACTTTTCAAGGGTCATCTCCCTTACAAGTATTATTCTTTAACATCTAAGCAAGTACGCTTTGCCATTATGACAACGATAGTGAATTAAAAATATTGCTGTTTTATTTACAGAGTACATTTTGAAAGCTGCCATTTATCTCCCGCGGAGGACGAGGGACTTAACTTGCTTCAATGTGTCAGTTAGGCTCGATTGTTGGAGCATTAAAGACCCTCATTTTCATAGATAACAATATTTTTTTCAAAAAACTTTCCTAGCAAGCAATGGTTACGTAAACACCATGCACCATGTATTAACTTCAGAATAAGAATTGTACATTCTGAATTATGCTTGGATATGTTAAACTGCAATAGCCTCTGCAACTGCCAACCGGATACAGAAGCAGTTTGCTATTCTTAGGAAACGTGATAAATAAAAGTGGGGTGAAGGGAGGTCCGTAAAAGAAATATTTCTATGTGTTCAACTAAATTTTCCCCATCGGCATTATATGGCCTTTATATTCACGCCAAGTTCATACATTACGGCATCATCTGGCCTTTTTATTTATGCCAAGTTTTCCCTATCGCCATCTTTTGGCCTTTTTATTCATGCAAAGTTTCCAACAGTAACAAAACTCAAGCTGTAAAAAATAACCAGGATACAATTTTGCTTACAGTGACACAGAAAACATAAGCCGAGAACATAATAGGTAATAGTTACCTTTGTAAAATTAACCTTTTAACATTAGAGAACCTTTGGCAGCGTGTATTTTAGTTTGATTTATTTATACACCAGTTGCTGCTTTAAAGGCAGGTTTTGAAACCAGTCGGTCAAACGTGTACAGGTGTGATGTCATGCAGGTTCTTACTCCGAGCTATGTTCACTGGCACGGCCAGAAAGAAAACGAAACACAGTTAACCTTTCTGTTATACTCCAACCGTGTCTTTATGCTTTTCTTTCGATGAACACACTTAATTGCCGAAATATCGTCAGAACTATATAAAAATGGGGTTGAGGTGGATGAAATTAACTCACGGAAAACGTCGAATTCAAAACAAAATCAGACACACAGATTTTCAGGGTATCATTCAAGAGTAGTAGTGGGAATGTCGATAGGGGATAGAAAACCCCATTTCAATACTAACATGCAGGGTGTCATTTGATTAGGAGAAAATGTGAGGTTCGTTCGAGAGTAGTCGAGGGACCATCAAAATGGGAGAGAAAAACCCATTCCACTACTAGCATGCAGGGTGTCATTTGGTAAGGAGAAGAAATGCTGTTCGTTAGATAGTTGTCAAGGGATCATCAATAGGGCAGAGAAACAAAACCCATTCCAATATACTAGTATGCAGGGTATTATTTGATAAGGAGAAGAAAGGAGATTCGTTTGTGATATTTGATTCGAAGACAATGATTGTCGCTATTGATCAAGGCTATTTCAGGCACTTTTGTACGGTTTCGAATGTGTAGTATTGAGATGTCTGCTTGATTTTAAGACGCTATCAGACCTCTCACCTTTGATCAGTGATGCTTGGTCTTCTACAGCCAAGGATGAAAAATCCGGAAGCAGTTTGGAAAAGCTTACGACTCTTCTGATGCCTAATTCCATGTCCTCACCAATAAGCCTCTCCTGTTCCTCCATGCCGTCTCCATGGTAATTATCTTTTTGTCTCCAGTTTATCACGCCTTCTTTATCGGTCTCCAATTTTCGACTTCTTAAACGACATTTTATCTGTTTTCAAAAACAAAAGTACATTTTTAAAAAGACTTATTTCAAATTTTCTGATAATGTCGCCGTATTCTGAAAGGCAACAATACTAAACTGAATCGAAAGGGATTTTCTTTGTTTCATGCAATAGACCAACGTAATATTTTAATATAACGATCGCTGAATCAGCATTTATTTGTTCTGTTGTGTTTGATCAGTAATAAATGAGGCTTTAAAATAATAACCATTGAGTGAACCTACTGGGTATAATCTGAGGTAAAGGTTCCGATTTTAAACCGCTGGTGTAACAGAATCATATTACTTTATAAGCTTAAGTAATTTATTACATAACAAACACATACTTAGCTATGTCTATCCCTCACCCACACGCAAACTTCATAGGTCCAGATCTGCCGTTGTAAAATTAGTAATTCATTCCACAACAAACAGATACTTATTCATGTCCAGCCCACACCTACATGAGAACTGCATAGAGCCAGATCTGCCGTTGTAAAATAAGGAATTTATTCCGTAACAAACACATACGTGTCTATGTCTAGCCCACACTGACACGCAAACTGCACATAAGCAGGTTTTCAGTCTCAAAATAACTAATTAATTTCATAACAAACAGATGCTTATCTCTTCTCCAAAACATAACAAAAAAATCCTATTTTGATATTTTTCGTAATAAATATGGGTTCCCCGTAACCTTCTTAGAATTTAAGATGCTTTGAAATGCCATAAAAATGTACATTAGTACATTTGATGCCTGTATCGATTTTAATATACTATACCCATGTATACATCCATCTATTTTAATTCTAATAATGAATGAAAAGGGCTGCAAAAATGTTTACATAACACTTGTTTGCAATACTCAGGAGTCAGTATCAGTTGTGAGATGATAATTTAAATGAGAATGAATGAAAACAATCTTGTTTTCCTTGCCTAACAAGGTAACTAGATTTAATCGACTGAATAGAGTTAAATCTAAGACTTTACGCAGAATTTAGCCAACAAACAATTTTCTGAATAAAAGTAGAGAAAAAAAATTCAAATAATTTGTGCTCATTTGCAAACACTCTTTTGAAATTTCATCTCATTTTTTTATAGGAGTGTCCAAAAACAATCAGTTTTGACCGTATTTACAGAGTGTATTAAGATGAGTGCAATCATCTGTACAATTGTTATATTTCAAAGAGAGAATTACTGCTGGGTATAATATACTCAAGCTCCTGGAATTCGCCACCTACAATAACCTAGTGCTAACGAACACCCTTGGCCCCCACAAATTATCTAGAAGATGGACTTGGCACAGTCCAGACGGAAAACATCACAACCAACTTGACTACATCTTGGTGAGGAAGCGCTTCCGATCTAGCGTTAACATTGCCAGAACACGTAGCTTCCCAGGAGCGGACATAGGAAGCGACCATGACTTGCTGATGATGACTATCAAACTTCGTCTGAGGAAGACCAAGAAGCCAAGACAGGTTAGGACCAGGTTTGAACTTGAAAACCTTAAAGATCCAAACGTGGCACAAGCATTTGAAGCATAAATAAGCGGCAAATTTGCACCACTCACAATTCTGGGTGCTGAAGAAATAAACCAGGACTCCTTGATCACCACCTTCAAAACAGCAATAATAGGCACAGCCAATGAAATCCTTGGCAAGCATCATAGGATAAAGAAATACTGGGTCACAGCAGATATCCTCGACCTCTGTGATGTGAGGAGAAAACTGAAAAGGTAGCGAGGAGACCTTGAAGGAGCAGAAAAATACAGGGAGATTAACAACAGGATTAAGAAGAGCTTAAAGAGAGCGAAGGAAAACTGGTTAGAAGACCAATGTAAGGAAGTCGAGAAAAGCCTGAACCAGAATAACATTAAAAAGGCATACCAGTTGATGAAAGAACTGACAGCAGCTACGCAGGGGAGATAATCCACAATCAAGGACAAACCTGGTAAGAGTCTCACAGAAGGTTAAGAGATTCTTAACAGATGGACGGAATACTGTTCAGAGCTTTACAACCAGGAGACTTCTGGAGACCAAGCTGTACTAAACTTTTCACTGACCACAACTGAGGTTGACCACCCGATCCTCAGGGAAGAAGTAGAGGCTGCAGTAAAGGCACTAAAGAAAGGGAAGTCGGCTGGGGTAGACAATATACACGCAGAACTTGTTCAAGCAGGAGGAACCTCCATGACAGATGTCCTCACAACAATCTGCAACAAAATCTGGAAAATAGGAGAATGGCCCACCCCATGGACCCAGTCTCTGATCATCACCCTTCTTAAGAAAGGGAATCTGCAGCTGTGCCAGAACTACCAAACAATCAGTCTCATCAGTCACCCAAGCAAGGCTATGCTTAAGATCATCCTCAACAGACTGAAACCTCAAGCAGAGCACATCATCGCTGAAGAACAGGCAGGTTTCAGAGCAGGACGTAGCACTATCGAACAGATCTTCAATCTTAGAATCCTCTGTGAAAAGTATCTGCAGCATCAACAGGACCTCTATCATGTCTTCACTGACTTCAAGAAGGCTTTTTACAAGGTATGGTATGCAGCCTTGTGGGCCACCATGCGGAAATACAACATAAACGCAAAACTAATCAGCACCATAGAGCACCTGTATGACAAGGCCACCAGTGCAGTTCTCGTAAATGGCAACATAGTAGATTGGTTCAGAACCACAGTCGGAGTCAGACAGTGATGTCTTCTCTCACCAACTCTCTTCAACATCTACCTGGAAATGATCATGTCCGATGCCTTGGAAGACCACGAAGGCAGTGTCAGTGTTGGAGGCAGAACAATCACCAACCTGCGCTTCACAGATGATATAGATGGCTTAGCAGGAGATGAACAAGAACTGGAAACCTTAGTGAGCCATCTCAACCAAGCATCACCAAGGTATGGGATGGAGATCAGAGCTGAAACAAAAATAACCTAATGACAAACAACCCGAGTGGTATCCAAACGGAAATAAGAGTGAATGGACAGAAGCTGGGGACAGTGACAAGCTTCAAATACCTAGGTGCTATCGCCTCTGATGAAGGTTCAAAACCTGAGGTTCTTTCCAGGATTGCGCAGACAACAACTGCACTGGCTAGGCTGAAGCCTATTTGGAAGGACAGCAACATCTCGATTGGGTCCAAGATCAAGCTTATGCGCTCCCTCGTCATGTCCATATTACTGTATACATGTGAAACATGGACCCTGACTGCAGAACTGGAGAGAAGAATTCATGCCCTAGAGATGAGATGTTATCGAAGGATCCTGAAAATCTCATACATAGACCACGTCTCAAATGAGGAGGTGTGCATCAGAATCCAAGGTGCAATTGGACCATATGAAAACCTGCTCACCACTGTAAAGAATCGCAAACTAAGATGGTACGGTCACGTCTCACGCTCATCTGGCCTGTCAAAGACAATCCTACAGGGCACAGTGAGAGAAAAGAGAAAACGAGGCAGACAGAAGAAGAGATGGGAAGATAATATCAAAGAGTGGACAGGCATGGACTTTGCAAAATCCCAAAGAGCAGTGGAAAACAGGGCAAAATGGATAGAGATTGTCCCAAAGTCATCAGTGGCGTCCCTACGACCTGCCAGGTTACGGGAAAGATGAGATGAGATAATATATATCAATGAAAAGCTGATGATGTGATTAATTTATATTACTTTTGAAATTATATATTATAACTGTTGATTTAAAATGAATTACCAAATATGTCTTATTTTAAGAAAGAGCTGAAACCACTGTTTCAGTCAAAAAAGAATTCTGTACACACAAACTGTACATGGGAAAATATTGATACCAAATGGCTTTTTTAAGCTGAATATTAACTTATCTCTTTCTGTCACTCTATCCATAGTAAAGTATGGGTTGATACGTTTTTATGCACTAATATGTTAAGTATACATGAGTGTTCCAGCTAGTAATTTCTTACAGAGGCGAGGGGAGAGGAGCACTTTTAGCAAAAGGGAAACTTTTGTTGTCAGAAGGGGCACTTTTTGAAACAAAGGGCACTTTTTGATGTCAATATTGAGATTTAGAATTTAAATTTTATTAAAGTAAAAACAGACAAAAGTACATTCTTAAGTTTTCCTACAACCCCCCCCCCCCAGAAAAATAAGTGTTATAAATAAAAAAAACGTAGATTTAAGAAGGTGTTTAAGTAATCTGGAGAGTGGCAGATGGTAGGGCTCATGGAGGGCAGAGGGTTGGATTAGAAACGCATTGAAAGCAGAGAAGGAGGGAGACGCCACTCTATGTCTATCTACCTGGATCACTAATACATGCATATACCATGATACTTTCTTGGGCCGTCTCTCCCACCCCCACCCTCACCCAACCTCCTTACCTTTTACCTGGCTTCTTCTGCAGATACACATATATTTTGGAGTCAATCAGACTGTTTCTATTTAGACATATCCCCTGTATCCTAGCCACCGACCAGCAGTGCCCGGTCAAGGGATGCATCACTGTATTAATTAATATGGTTGTGTGCCTAAAATGCCATGTGTATGTATAGGTAAGTAAATGCATGTATGTATGTATGTATGTATGTATGTATGTATGTATGTATGTATGTATGTATGTATGTATGTATGTATGTATGTATGTATGTATGTATGTATGTATGTATGTATGTATGTATGTATGTATGTATGTATGTATGTATGTATGTATGTATGTATGTATGTATGTATGTATGTATGTATGTATGTATGTATGTATGCACATTACTTACGGATAGTTTGGCTTGGTGTTTTACGGCAAAGCAGCACAAGTAGATTATTTAGTGACGAGAAAATTGAAGAAAGTGCCTTGCCCAAGGACACACCATGATAGCCAACTGGGGCTGATCCGATGGTAGGATTCGAAACCGCATCCTTTCGATCGCGAGTTCAACATATTAACCTGCGCCACTGCAACTCAAATGTTCATTAGGGAGGGCGCATCGGGATTATTCTACATCTGCAGGCCCGCATGGGGATTGTTGTATAGATTACTGCATAAATGTACGTATGCATACATGGGTGTAAGGATGGATGACTATAAATCCATAAAGGAAAAATATGTATGTATGTATGTATGTATGTATGTATGTATATAGTGTTTTACGGCACCTCAGCACAAAAGTGGCTAAATGGTAGCACAATAGTGGCTAAATGGTGTCAACCAAAGGCACACTTCTAATAATGTAAAAATGAAGAATTGCACAAAAACTTTAGGAAACTTTAGGAAAATAAACCCTTAGAAAATAAATGTTAACATAAAGTACAGGAAGACAAAACAAAAAATGTAAAGATGTTAAAATAAAATTCTGATATATATATATATATATATATATATATATATATATATATATATATATATATATATATATATATATATATATATATATATATATATATATATAAGAGTTACACAAGAATATAAAAATACAACAATATATACATATGTGTGTGTGTGTGTTTGTAGAACGTTTCTCTTTCTAATTCTCTCTCTGCCTCTGTCTCACAAAAGCTTCAGACACATTTATACGGACTGTACTTTAAGTTGGTAGTTTAGACCCACTATTGCGAATATTTTATACCTATATTGACTCAGCCTTGGCACTGCAATGTGTCTAGTGAAATCAAAATAAACAACAATAAAATTCTGAGTAGAAAGCTGAGTGTATATGGCCCACGGGTTGAACACAGATGAGTTCTAGACGAGTTCATGTCAACAAGAATAAGGGTACGCAAGTACTGACGACTAACAATGCAAAACTGTTCTATTTTTAAATCTAACCTAAGAGCATTCGACTCTCAATGAATCTTTGTCAAAGCCAATATTAAAACAGAGTCAAAGGAGATCAATAAGCACACACACACACTTTGAATTTAATAAACTTCATATGCTGATGGATCTAACATAAATATTATTTCCAAATTGTGGATATTCAGCCTTTTTGGTTTGAACTCCAATAATAAAATGGCCTATATATAAATATATATATGTGTGTGTGTGTGTGTGTTTACGCGCGTTTTCTTGCTATGGGTGCATATGAAGTTTGGTCAGAAAATATTTGAAAATGTCATCGTAATTGACATTTTTGTACATTTAAAATTTGACCATTTTCCAGTGACTCCAGGCGCAGCAGCCAATAACGACCCCTTTTTTTCCATATAGTCACCACAGGGGCAAAACTAAAGCTACGTCGATGGCAAATCGCCAGCATGCTTTTCATTACATCTTGCCACCATAACCCCACCCCCATCCCAGACTAACCCCTCTGGACAGTGACCATAATCACGTAATTCAAAACCAGTTATATATTATGTGTCGTCCTCCTAGGAATGCATGCATACAATCTGGTAAAAAATATTTTAAAATGTCACTGTAATTTCAATTTGTTCTATATGTTCACTTTGACACCTTCCCAGGGACCCCAGAGAATGCGTCCACAAGTCATACTTTTCTCGAAACCACATGGTCAGCCTATGTGCCAAGTTTGGCAAATTCCCACCTTGCAGTTGTAGGAGGAGCTGTTTATGGACAGACAGACGGACGAACTGACGAACAGACTGAGGGTGACACAATATCACCGACTCTTGAAAAATATAGCTATAATAATAAAAAAGTGTCCAATATTAGAAGAAAACATTAGCATCGACGGTATGCATAGTTGCCTTTAGGCTTTTAATATATAGAGTTCATATGACATAATAAGGTTTCATAAATACTGCCCATGCAGTAAATGACTGCCATATTTTAGGTCAGCCAGCCCAATCGGAACATCCTTGGCCGTTTCCGTCATGTCGAGAAAGAAACCTCAAATTTAATTCGCCGCCATTGAGAATTATATTTGGAACTTCTTTGGCTCACATGGCACAATATGGCAAAGGAAGGAGACAGTTACAATCGGAACATTTCCTGTCACAATAAATGTAATGCATTCCACTAGAGGCGCATCACCAAACCCGTGAAATGCATGTGTATTCCTACAACTACATCAGATGTTATTTTTTGACATGACGGATATCATTGAGCGATGTTCTAACTGCATTCAGCCACAACAAACATGTTGAAGAAATTCATTACTTAACAATATTAACAATTTCAAATACAGCACGTGTCTCTAAAAACTTTAATAAATATTGTAAGCTTGTAGCCAATAATATTCAACATAAATCGTATTTATTTAGCTATAACTTATAATATGTATCAAAAATTACTATATTCCGGTCAACGATAATACCAAGAAAGGTTGACCTTAAAGATGACGGACACCCTTTTCCATGGGAAATAAATCTCACTGAAACTAAAATCAATAAATGGACAAAATCTTACGTGATATTCCTTTTGCCTTTGTAGTTGTTTCTCATCATCAAATATTTCATTGATATCTACGTGAATTTGGTTCTGTGCGATGACTACTTTTGCAATCATTGTTTCAATTTCTTGGTTATCGTTGACCTCTATTTCGGCAACCCTGCTCTTTTCCTCTAGTTGCTTCACCTCAAGTATATTTCTGGATCTGATTTCATGCGTGTAGCGGCCCGTCTTTATTGCTGACAAGAAATATTTTAAAAAATGTTTATTATCCAATTCCATTTTATATAAATATGTCCTAAAATGGCACCTATTAATAAAGGACAGTGGCGGCGCGAGTATTCGAGGCGTCCGGGGGCAATTTTCTTTTCTACCCGGGGGCAATGTTCTTTAGTGGCGCCCCTACTTTGGTACAGAGAACAGTTTTTATGTCAGTTGCCAACCTCCACCCATACCCCCCAGTATAAGTTTTGTCAAGAACTGTCACCGTTACACTAAGGTGAAGGTGAAATATTATGAAAATTTCAGCGGCAACCCCCCCCCCCAAAAAAAAACTCCCGACGGCGCCCCCTTTGCCTGGCGCCCTGGGGCATTTGCCCTCTCCCAACCCTCCCCTCGCGCCGCTACTGATAAAGGACACACGTCAATAAAGGACACATTCAGAAATCCCCAAAGGCAATACCTATATGTTTGTACCCTGTATAACTGACACGTGTCTAACATGGGCAGATGCTGATAGCTTTTGGTCCCTTCTCACTGCATATAAAAACCATTTTACAAAGTAACAAGTTGAAAACTGTGGAACTACTATCGGACAAACTTTTGTAAGCACCTGTTCATTGTTCCTATGTTTTCGGACTTCAGTCGAATTAGTTTACTGTAGATATCTTAATAACCGTTAATTTTAATTGGAAAGACCAGTGGGTGTCGAGAGGAAATAATTTTCATGCACATGTATAGTCTCTTGACTGTCCCTTACAGGGACGGGTTTCATTGTATAAATATTATTGTACAGTATTAACTTTTTCCCCACTAGTTGTCAATTTTGTGGACTTCCAGAAAGCGTTTGATGGTCTCCATACACCCACCTTATGGAACATCGTGCATCAATATGGTGTACCCAAAAAATTAAAGCATCAACATCATTAAAACCTTATACAATGAATCTAAATGCACAGTTCACATAAACAGCAGACTGTCTGAATGGTTAAATGTTGATAACTGCGTTAAAAAGGGATGCATCCTATCTCCTCTTCTGTTCGTAATAGTGATAGACTGGATCATGAAAAGTGCACATCAGGGATACTATCTGGACTATCATGGATAGACAAGAAGGTACTGGAGGACCTGGGCTTTGCAGACATCTAGCACTATTAAGTGCGACATACGAGGAGTTGTAAAGTAAACAAACAACCTTAAATACTGGGCTGATCAAACTGGGTTGGAGAGCAGTGCAACAAAGATAAAGGTACATGAAACACAGAAGTCTGACTCGATGATCAACGTTGAGGGCAATTCAATAGGAAAGATAACAGCTTCGCCTACGTGGGAAGTGTGATGACAAGAAATAGGGATCTTGTGACAGAGGTAAGAACCAGAATTGCCAGGCAGCAGCTTCCTTCAACAAATTTAACATCGAGGGAAAATAAAAAATTCTGAGCATGTCTTTGAAAATGAAGATCTTTAACTCAAATGTTATCTCAATATTGATGCATGGATCGGAAGGCTGGAGATGCACACGAACAAAAGAACACAAAAGCAACATAGAAATAAACGAGGAGTGCCAACAGGAATTTATCGCGACAATCATCAGAAAGAAGAGAAGACATACCTGGGCCATGTGTTGAGAATTGCACGAGAGAGATTATCGAACACAGCACTTAAATGGAGCCCAACTGGTATGAGGAAAAGGGGAAGACCAATAGAATGTCTGAAAAGAACACTCTTACTAGAGGGGAAAACTGCAGGTCTTGAAACACTAGACAAGATGGCTGATGTGGCTCAGGACAGAGGAAGATGGCGTGTGACGGTTTCTGCCCTATGCAACGCACTAGGCGCAAAAGATAGAATGAATAATGATGATGAATAACATTTTCACTTTTTTGGTTCAAAAGAGGAAATAGGTATATCATTGTTCAAAACATTCAAGATTTAATGGTCGTATATGATAAACTGCCCCGAAGTTGGACATGATAACCATTCTGACGCTTATAATACCCATTGCAATATTTATTTTGTGTACGTCCTTGATGGTCAGAATAGGAAACATTAGTCATGGTTAGAAAATATTGTTTGAAATTTAAAATTGCATTTCTTTAGTCTTAACCCCACCAAAACAACGCGTCCGACTCACAATAGAATTCAACCAAGTATCCCAGTCAAGATAAATTTACCATGTCTCAAATTTCTTTTCTTTGCTCAAGTTTCACCATAACAAATGTATAAACAAGGAATAAAAAAGTACCCGAACAATTTTTTGAACAATAAAAAGTGAAAAAGTGTAATTTTTATTCCTCGAAGGGCAAGTTGTGCAACTCTGTGCCAGGTAGGTGTAT